>JAZKJV010000901.1:1200000-1568456 GCA_037367405.1 Ottelia alismoides
GCAGCCTCTGTGTCATTAGAGCGATTATCTGGGGATTTCAGGATATTTATGGTGGCCTTGTCAGCTGTAGATATTCCACGGAATTATCATGATGCTCTGCAGGATAGTAGATGGCGTCTAGAAATGGAGGAAGAAATGGTGGCACTTCAATCAAGGGGAACTTGGAGTCTAGTTCCTATACCTACAGATATGACCTCAGTGAGTTGCAAGTGGGTATTTACGGTGAAGCAAAATGCAGATGGCAGTATTGACAGATACAAGGCCCGCCTTGTTGCACGTGGCTTTACACAGACATACGGGGTGGATTACCTTGATACATTCTCGCCTGTAGCCCGTCATTCCACTCTACGGATCTTGCTGTCAGTTGCAGTCAATAAAGAGTGGCCGCTATATCAGTTGGATGTGAAGAACGCGTTCTTATATGGAGATCTACAGGAGGAAGTCTATATGCAACAGCCACCCGGTTTTGTTGTTGAGGGGGAGTGTTCCAAGGTGTGCAGACTTCATAAGGCTATCTATGGTCTTAAGCAGAGCCCCAGAGCATGGTTTCAGAAGCTCTCAGACCTCTTTGAAAAACAGGGATACAAATGCTCCAATGTTGATCATTCATTGTTTGTACAGAAGACTTCAAGAGGTATTATTGCAATTATGGTTTATGTAGATGACATCTTGATTATAGGAGATGATGAGCAAGGCATAAAGCAGGCGAAAGAGAAGCTGGGGAGTGAGTTTGTCACTAAGGATCTGGGAGTCCTTAGATATTTTCTGGGGCTGGAATTCGCTAGAAATCGGTATGGATTAGTAACGTCGCAGAGGAAATATGTTACGGACCTGTTGAGTGAAACATATATGCTTGGGTGTCGGCCTGCTATGACACCAATGGACCCCAGCATGAAGCTATATGATGATGACACAGAGGAGGTGGACAGGAGAAGATACAGAGAACTGGTAGGCAAACTGTTGTATGTCACGATCACTAGGCCCGATATATCCTTTGCAGTGAGTCGTGTGAGCCAGTTCATGGAGCAACCACGTCAGGTTCATATGGATGCCATACATATGATACTTAGATACCTCAAATCTTCTCCAGATGCAGGTTTGCTATTCAAGAAGGGAAAGGGGATCTCTATTTCAGCATGTGCGGATGCAGACTATGCAGGTTGTCCCAAGGACAGGAAGTCCACTTCGGGGTTTGCAGTCTACGTTGAAGATTCTCTAATCTCATGGAGGAGCAAGAAACAGACGGTGGTAGCCAGATCTAGTGTTGAATCCGAATATAGGGCTATGGCCCAGGCTAGCACAGAGATGATGTGGGTAAAGGCTGTACTTACAGATCTATGTCTAGATATACCACTTCCTATGGACTTAGAATGTGATAATCAGGCAGCCTTTTTCATTGCAAACAATCCAGCATTCCATGAGCAGACCAAGCATATTGAGGTTGACTGTCACTTCATACGTGACATGATTCAGAAGGGGTTCATTACTACATCTCATGTCACCTCAGAAAATCAAACTGCTGATATATTCACCAAGGCATTACTACGAGGACCATTTCAGAAGTGTACGTCCAAGCTGAGCATGATTGATATCTATGCTCCATCTTGAGGGGGAGTGTTAACGTATATATTAGTTTTCTATGTGTCTCTGTGTTATTTTTATTTTCAGCTGTATGCTTTATGTAATTTACCCATAGCCTACTCTCCTATATAAGAGAGCCTAGGGCTCATGGAATAAACATCTCTTTCATTTTTCCCGACATTCTCCAATCAACCAGAAGCATTCTCACTCCATCCTGACCAGTTTTACCTCAAAGGAATATCCTCATGATTATCTTCAGCCTGTGCCTGATACCAACTGGGAGAAGACGAGATGACATGAAGAAAACATGAATAGCTGAGAGGACGGCCTTCACAAGCACTAAGTGCCCGTAGCGATAACATAGCCACCTTCCAGCCAGAGACCTTTTTCCCAATCTTCTCTAGGACAAGCAACCAGTCAGACATCTTAAGTCTTCCAGCTGCCATGGGAAGACAAAGGTAGCGTATTGGTAGAGAACCACATTCTGTACCCAGCTCCTCGCAACATGCATGTGCATCTATGTTTGAATGACCAAAAGGTTAGCGGATCAATATTTTAATATGACGGTTCCTCAGACTCCTTTATTATCAAAACATTTTTAAGATTATAGATAAACTTAGGTTATAATCCCAATTGCTAATCCTGTAGTTTTGAAGTGTAGTTTTGAAGTGAATTGTTCCATAAACCATAGAAAATATTGAATTACTTGTGCATCTAAGAAATTACTCCCATTAATTTAGTAAAATGATGGTACTTGACTGTGACTTCGATAAAAAACTGGCACAATCCAGTGATATCACTAAAAATTACAGTAATTTGGAAATTCTAGAAGCATCTCACAACCCATCCAGAAGCTTCAGCTCCAAGTCATCACTTGAGTGTTAAAAAAAAAAAGAACCCAACTCCCCAACTGTAAAAAAGAACCGATCTTTGCACCAGATCACACCCACAATCAACGGATTATGCATCACTTGTGTCAAATTTCTTAAATTGGACCCCCACCACCCAAAAAGGAGCCTCTTTTCAATGACCACCATTTCATATCTAGAAAAACCCTAGAAATCAAATAGCACATGAAGTTGGGCCTCTCGATCTTCTCGCTCTTGACCTCCTTGAGGAGCACCGCCAAAGGCATCGACTAGTCCCCTCTGTCGATGTTGTTGCCACTCCTCCCCCCACGACAAACATCACCACACAAACCCTGGAAAGCTCCCACCTTTGGAACTCCCGGCCGTTCTCCTCAGTGCCTTGTTGCCCTCAGGGAAGAGGGTGTCACCCGTATCATGATGCTCGACCAAAACCACGAGGAGGAGGAGGGGCGATGACGAGAATTGGACGTCACTATCAACAAGGATGCAATCGGGGATCGATCAAGAAATCTGGATGTCACAGACAGGGCAGAGAAATGAAGAGGGAAGACACAAGTTCTCTATTTCCTCTCATGGCCACCTTTTTCAGTCTAGTGCATACATGTCAATCGAGTGCAGGGGTCTAATGTACGTCGGAAGAAGGGCAGACAGGGGAGTGTCAGGCAGTTACAATGTGGTGTGTCATGATAAGGGACTTCTGAAGGCTCCTGTTGCTTTGAATTATTCGAGTCCTTTGCCTTAATGTTGATCCGAATTTCAACATTGAAAGCAATGTTGAGGGTACCAATCATCGTTGGAAGGGACTTTATTTCACATAGATAGGGTCGAACGGAGATAAGACATGCACATAAATATACAGAACACGTTGACTATCCTATTAGCAAATATATAGGTTATTATAAACATAGCAATAATTTTACATATGCTCTATCTCTTCATATCTACATATGTGATTCTCATGAATGTTGTCGAGGTCGGCATCAATTTTAAGTGGGATCCGGTTATGCATAAGGAGATGTAGAGTAAAAAAAATTGTGTATAGGACATTATAGATGCTTTAATTGAGAATGGTCAGATTTACATCCATAGTATTCCATGAAAATATAATTCTACAGATATGGTAACATATAATTTAATTCTTTGGATAGTGTAGTTATATTGCATCTTCAAAATATGTTGTCTATAACGCAAAAAATACATCAATAGTGTTACTTATAAATATGCAACGACTTCGAAGAAAATGGAGATTGTATAGCACATTTATGAAATGTATTATCAAAGGTGTACATATTTGATAACAAATTTCGTAAATGCATTATTCAGAGAACATTTGGGACTTTAAAAAAAGTGGAATATATAAGGTATTTACAAAATGCAACATTTATAGCGCATTTTGAAGATTGAAATAACCACACTATATAGAGAATTAAAATATATGTTACCGTATCCATGGAATTATGTTTTCCGAAAACACTAGTTAGGAACTTGCCTCCCTATAAACTACTAGATTTTAAATGAGGCATATCGAATTAGATTCCTTGATTTACATTGCATTATTTACTAGTACGAGACTCTACATCATTAGAAGAATGCCTTAATTTCCGAAGGCAATAGACTTTGGTTAATGCTTATGTTGATGACGATGTTGTTATTGCAAATAGACCATTATTTATATTTGCATCATTGATTAGGTCCCTTTGTACGAATATGGTTATGTACCACGACCACTTTGGATATCATATAGCCAATGATATGAAAATGTTAGATCATATAAACCATTGTGTTATTGGTGGCATATGAAGTTGGATAGAGGGCATGACTATAATATTATAATATTATACAAAGAGGATCTCGAGATAGAGAAGAGATGGCAATCTTCTAAAGAGATTGCTGAGATTGCTGATCGATTGATATTCTTGATGCATGTCCTCTGTATGGAAATATAGATCCGGAGTTAAACTTATTATGTCTTGTACTCGTTATTTTTTATCAGTAACATTTGCTTCTCTACGAGACTATGATAATGACGAGTTGCAATAAAGGTGCAAGACTTGTGTTATAGTATAATGTTTAATAAAGTATATCTGGTTAAATTACAATTCTTTTAAAAAAATTGAGTCTTGCACAGAAATCCTGCCGTAATGAGATGCATACTAGTATAGAGATGCTCATGGAGGACTCTTGGGATCTTTGACCAATCCGAATTGAAAGAGGCGTCGTACTTGCACAGAACGATACCAGAAGAAGACAAAGAGCATGAAGTGGAGTGGTGACAATGTTTTACGCAGTGGTCGGTGATGTCAACACCATATTCTATCAATCGGTGGCGAAGGTAAGCATCGATGCAATTTTATTCACTTGATTTCAATGGGTGACGATCGAGTAGAATGGGATAAGGATGTGAGAAAGGTCGTGGTTGGCTTCTTTTGTAACACAAGTCATCGTGCAGCCCTGCAGTGCTCGGAGATGGTAAGGTTCGGGGGCTTCCTCTCTGATAGGGTTACATGAGATTGACCTTGTGAAGGCGTTCTCGCTTTTTGAACTCCGCTTTGTTGTCTGGGATATGAATACCAATGGGGCTCTAGGACTAGAAGGATTCCCGGTCTTCTTTTTCAAGGATATATGGGATGTGTTCAGTGTTGATCTGCTTGATATGTTGAAAGTTTGCTGCCAATAACATTGGTTACAATAGTGTGAATTGCACACTGATTTTCCTCCCCCCTGAAGAGAAAGGTTTCTAGGAGAGTGAGGACTTCAATTAGATTGCGTTCTCCAATACAATTTATGTGATGATGGACAAAGGTCTAGTGAACGTTTATTGAATGTCCTGAGCAGTTTTATTGATGAGCAAGATTGCTTTTCTTCGACTATCAAATGATGGATAGCGTGGTCTTCAGCTCATAGATTGTAGGCAACTGGAACCGCTACGGTGTATGGGACCTCCGTTGGAAGGTAGACTTCTCAAAAGCATATGACTATGTTGATTAGTGTTATCTCTAGGTAACTATGGTTAAGCATGGTTTCCGAGAACGGTACATCCGTGGATGAAGAGATATATCACCATGATATCCATGTATGTTGCTGAAGAAAAATAGAATGGCTAATCATTGAAGAGACCTTAGGGCTCTCTTATATAGGAGAAAAGCTCTGGGTTAATTACATAAGAGGTACATGAAGAAAAGAAAATAAGAAAAAATATAAAGAGATACAAATATCTTAACACTCCCCCTCGAGCTGGAGTATATGTCTATCATCCTCAGTTTGGAACATCTCTGAAATGGACCTCCAGCAAGGGTTTGGTGGATATGAGACCCCTCTGAATCATGTCTTTGGTATGGTGGCAATCCAACTTTATAGGCTTGCTCCGTTCGTGGAATGCAGGATTATTGGCAATAAACAGAGCTGCTTGATTGTCGCATAAAAGCTGCATGGAAAGTGGTACCTCAACAGTCAGTCAAGACGGATCTAACCAAGTTTGCAAAAGTCGACCGACTAGGCCGACTAGTCGGCCCGACTAGTCGAGTCGGGGGGGTAGCTGACTCGACTAGGCCCAGTCGGCCTTTAGTCGGTCCACCCGACCAGTCGACCGACTAGTCGGCCTAGTCAGCCGATTAATCGGCCGACTTTTACAACAACCTTTTTTATTTTTTTAGTTTTTCACTTTTTTTAAAAGCAAACATATTCTATCATGCTTAATTTTATATTTAAAGTCAATTACTTCTTTTGTTTCATTAAGATGGTATATAAAATGTACAAATATATGTATACATATAAGAATATATGTATAAAAAATGATTTATATATTTAAAATGATTAAAAAATTCAAAACCGACTAATGACTGACTAAATCCGACTAGTCGCCCGACTGCCGACTAATCCTTAGTAGGTGACCCCACCGACCGAGTACCGTCTACCGCTTTCTACAACCTTGGATCTATCCCACATCATCTCTGTGCTCCCCTAAGCCATGACTATACTCAGACTCTGCACTGGATCTAGCAACCACTGTCTGCTTGCTTTTTCACGACACTAGTGAGCTCCCAACAAAAATAGCAAAGCCAGAAGTAGACTTCCTGTCTCTAGGGCATCCTGCATAATCTGCATCTGCACAAGATGTCACCTCGAGAGATGTACTTCTGCTGAATAGAAGACCAGTTCCTGGTGAAGTCTTCAAATATCTCAGAATCATATAAACAACATCCATATGAACCTTCCTGGGCTTCTTCCTAAACTGGCTCAGCTTGCTTACAGCAAAGGATATGTCTGGTCTGGTGATAGTAACATAGAGGAGCTTCCCAACAACCTCCATGTATCTCTTCTTGTCTACCTCCTCAGTGTCATCATCGTATAATCTCATGCTCGTATCCATAGGGGTAGTAGCAGGCTTGCACCCCTGTCATCCCTGTCGCTAGTAGAAAATTAATCACAAACTTCCTCTGGGTCATCACAAGACCACTATGGTTCCTGGCGAACTCTAGTTCAAGGAAGTAATGGAGACTACCAAGATCCTTAGTCACAAACTGCTGACCTAAGAACTCCTTTGTAGCATGAATGCCCTGATTATCATTACCTATGACAATAATATCGTCAACATAAACCAAAATGGCAACTGTACCTCTCGGTGTCCACTGAAGAAAAGCGATTGATCCGCAGTGGACCGTACAAACTCCTGTTTCTCTATCAACTCTGATAGCTTTTGGTACCAAGCTCTTGGACTTTGCATCAGGTTGTAAATCGCCTTCTAGAGCCTACACACCTTCTGAGACAACCCCTCAGCAACAAACCCTGGTGGCTGCTACATATATACCTCTTCTTGTAGATCTCCATATAGAAACACATTCTTCACATCAAGTTGGTAAAGAGGCCAGTCCCGAGTTATAGCAACTGATAGAAGAATGCGCAATGTCGAATGTCTGGCCACTAGTGAGAATGTATCCTGATAGTCCACCCCATAAGTCTGGGTGCACCCATGTGCTACAGGCCATGCCTTGTAGCGATCAACACGACCATATGCCCATTGCTTGACTGTAAAGATCCATTTGCACCCCACAACAGCGACACCTAGAGAAACAACACTCCAAGTACCACGATACTATAAAGCGGCCATCTCCTCCTCCATGGCAAGTCGCCAAATACTATCTTGTACAACCTCCTGGTATATTCGTGGGATAGTAACAACAGAGAGTCCCACGACAAACCCCCTATATTCCTCTGAAAGATGATCCAAGGAAACATGAGCAACTAGAGGATAAGTGGTACAATCATGACGCAGCTTCCTCAAGGCAATAGGAACATTAAGGTCATCAACCTCTATGTTCTATGGTATCAGCTCCTCCTGTACAATATCATGTGGTACAAGTATATCACCAGTGCTGTCAGTAAAAACAATATGTTCAATACATACCTATGGCATGCTGGATGACGGGGAAGGCATACGAGCAGAGGGGTGAGTAGAGGACCTGCGAATGTAAAACTGTGGCAGGAACTGTGTCAAGGTAGACGGAGGAGGAGGTGGTGGAGGAGGTAGAGGTGGAGATGACTGTGACTCAATATGGGGTGTTGGTGGAGATAACATAGGTGGTTGAACAAAGACATCCTCTCTAGAGTCAGAGTTCGCCAATCTGTCACCTGTAGGAAAAATACATAATAGACTCAAAAAATGTGGCATCAACACTCACATAATACTTTCTCCCTATAGGATCAAAACATCTATTACACTTTTTGGGTACGAACGAATACACATTTGACAGTTTTTGGAGAGAGCTTGTCATGCCCAGAAGTAAAATTGTGGACAAATGCCACATACCTGAAGACCCTGGGAGTAAGGGGGAATAGGTCATTCTCGGGAAACACAATTAAGAAAGGAACCTTTCCTCCAAGGACAGTGGAAGGCATACGACTCACCAAGTAGCATGCAATGAGAACCGCATCACCTCAGAATGAATGAGGAGCTCGACTCTGAATCAAAAGACTCCTCTTGACATCCAAAAGATAACGATGTTTACGTTCAACAACATCATTCTGCTGCGAAGTGTAAGCAGAAGAAGTCTGATGAACAATACCAAGAGATTTGAGAAAGTCAGATAGCTGCAAAGTGGAAAACTCCAAGGCATTGTCAATGCGAATAAACTTCACATTAGGAGAAAAAATGTTCTTAATTTCAATAAGAAATAATTTAGTGACAGGACCCGCTCCAGACTTATTCTTTAACAAGAAAACCCAAGATAATCAAGAAAAATCATCCACAGCAGCCATGTAGAACCGTTGTCCCTGATGATCGGGAACATGACTAGGACCACATATATAAAAAATGAAACAACTCAAACGACTGACTACTGTAACGACTCTGATGACTCGGAAATGAAGAACGACGATGCTTCACAAGCTGACATGCCCCACACTCCAAGTTAATACAAGTAGAGATTTGAGGGAGAACATGACACAACTTCTGCAAAGGAAGAGGTCCAAAGCAAAGATGCCACATGAAAGGAGAAACAAAGCCAGAAGGAATGGTAGCAGCACCAGCACACGAAGATTGGACCAATTTGTAAAATCCTCTCTGCTCACGATCACATTCAATCACCCTGCCCATGAGTATGTCCTGAAACACAAGAGAAGTACGGTCAAATATGACACGACAATGTAAATCTTTTGTAATCTGACTAACAAAATAAAAGATTCATCTGAAATGTTACAGCATGTAAGATATTCTGCAGGCGCATCGAGGGGGATAGGATACTCCCCCGAACCAACAATGGGTAGATGAACCCCATTGGCAATCACCATTGATCTACCAGTATGGATAAATCATTAAGAAGTATACTGAGCTCGATCTCCACACATATGATGAGAAGCTACAGAGTTCATGATCCAATCAGTTAAATCTGAACTGCTACAACTGGTAAGTGCATAAGCAATACCTGACGAACTCGTATAAGCTCTGGCAGTAACTACAACATCTGAAGATTATGTTGCTGGTGTGAGAAGTGTAGTCATCATCTCTCTCAGTCTAGAGACAATATCGTCAAGCCTCGCATCCTGAGAAGGAGCCAGAGTAGTCTCTTTCTACTCAGCTACACAGGCAGACGCAGGATATCCATGCTTCAGATAGCATGTCTCCTCTGAATGTCCTGGATGGTGGCAATGTGAGCATGGGCCATGCTAACGTCCTCCCCGACCACAGGATCCTCGCCCACAAAACTGTGAAGCACCCCCTTTGCCATGAGAAGCTGTCATCGCAGAGGGAGTTTAGGCCACGATAGTAGATGAAGTAGTGATCATGCTCAGCCTCTTGTAGACCTCCTCCATTAGTGGTATCGTCTCTCCCAGGGATGCAAAAAATGGTCTAAACGCATGCGGTGCTCGACCACATCGTTTATAAAAAAACGGTCCCTAAATGGACAGGCTGCATAAACAGCCTTAAACGGTCGTTTAAACGACCTTTTAAATAGTCTTAAACGATTTTTTCAAGACATGGATTTACTTTCTTCAAAGGATCACCATTATCCATGGCTATTATGTTGTCTATTTCAATATTTAGCAATGAATTCTAGTTGCTTATGTTATCTATTTTGGAATTTGGATGAAACATTTCTTGAATTTGTGATAATATTTGATATATATTGTGAATCTATGATTATTTTTCTTATTTATTTATACTTTTTTATTAATTATATATATATATGTGTGTGTGTGTGTAATATTTTTTTATCGCATAACTCGTTTAATTTCCATTTAAACTCTCGCATATTGTTTAATCAGTAATCAGTGACCCTACCGACTGAATACCGCATACTGCTTTTTCCAACCTTGGTCTCTCCAGTAAGCAGTTGAGTATGTGTTGCATCGTACTCAGAGTCAAGGATGACAGAAAGACTCTGGTCATAGTGGCATTCCGATATGCATGTTGCAGCTCAGTGCTGGTAGTAATGGCATAAAGCTATGGAGATGCTCAAACATGCCTTGCAGATGCAAGAAGTGGGCATGAAGAGGCCGATCATTCTGCTTGGTCAAAAATATGTCATATTGTAACCGTAGAATCTTGCTCTCATTCTTGGCTTGTCCATGTGTGTCTACTAAGATGTACCACATAGCCTTGGTTGTGGGTTGATTGACGATGACATTGGCAATCTCCATGGTGAGAGTCTCGGAGAGCCAAATATATGCACATGCATCATCTTACTTCTAATAAGCATTCACCCCATTCTTGTCCGTCGGCTCGGAATCCGTCAAAATGTACGCATAGTTATGGCACTGCATAAGGGTGCGAAACTGCATGGACCACAACTTATCCATCTTTACGATGGGAGCTGGGCCCTTGAAGGCACCGGACTATGAAAAAACATCACCCTTGTTCTCTGACGTGCAAAAAAGAATACCGAAAATCCAAAACAAAAAAGTAAACTACTCTAAGCGAGTCTACACAATCATATGAAGCAGAGGGAGTTTGGGCCACGATAGTAGATGAAGTAGTGATCTTGCTCAGCCTCTTGTAGACCTCCTCTATTAGTGGGATCGTCTCTCCCAGGGATGCAAAAAATGGTATAAACGCCCGCTTAAATGTATGCGGTGCTTGACCGCATCGTTTAATAAAAAACAGGTCCCTAAATGGACAGGCTGCATAAACAGCCTTAAACGGTCGTTTAAACAGCCTTTTAAACGGTCTTAAACGGTCTTTTGAAGACATGGATTTACTTTCTTCAAAAGATCACCATTATCCATGGCTTTTATGTTGTCTATTTCGATATTTAGCAATGAATTCTAGTTGCTTATGTTATCTATTTTGGAATTTGGATGTAACATTTCTTGAATTTGATAATATTTGATATATATTGTGAATCTATGCTTATTTTTCTTATTTATTTATACTTTTTTTATTAATTATATATATGTAATATTTTTTTATTAATTAAAAATGCAAAACCGCATAACCCGTTTAATTTCCATTTAAACTCCCGCATATTGTTTAATCAGTAATCAGTGACCCTCCCGACTGAATACCGCATACCGATTTTTGCAACCTTGGTCTCTCCAGTAAGCAGTTGAGTATGTGTTGCATCGTACTTAGAGTCAAGGACGACAGAAAGACTCCGGTCATAGTGACATTCCGATATGCATGTTGCTGCTCAGTGCTGGTAGTAATGGCATAAAGCTATGGAGATGCTCAAACATGCCTTGCATATGCGAGAAGTGAGCATGAAGAGGCCGACATTTTGCTTGGCCGAAAATATGTCATATTGTAAGTGTAGAATCTTGCTCTCATTCTTGGCTTGTCCATATGTGTCTACTAAGATGTACCACATAGCCTTGGTTGTAGGTTGATTGACGATGCCATTGGCAATCTCCATGGTGAGAGTCTCGGAGAGCCAAATCTATGCACATGCATCATCTTGCTTCTAATAAGCATTAGCCCCATTCTTGTCCATCGGCTCAGAATCCGTCAAAATGTGCGCATTGTTATGGCACTGCATAAGGGTGCGAAACTACATGGACCACAACTCGTAGTTGGTCCCATCCATCTTTACGATGGGAGCTGGGCCCTTGAAGACACCAAACTATGAAAAAACATCACCCTTGTTCTCTGACGTGATAAAAAGAATACCGAAAATCCGAAACAAAAATGAGTAAACTACTATGAGCGAGTCTACACAATCATATGGAGGAGTGGTTGTACGTGTAGACTCATATAACCATCCTCTTCATTCCTTGTTGTAGCCTAGGGTCAGAAAACGTGATTCATATGTCTGAAATCACAGAATCCGAGCAAAATTAGACCGTATAGGCCTGCAGAAGCGGCTGAACTGGAGCCCGCAGAATGTTGGATGACCCTAAGGCGGTGGTGACTACAGGGAGGGAGAGGGCTGGCGGGGAGGGGCGGCGGAATGGGGGGCAGGCCGGGGGGTGCCGCAAGCGACTATCGGTGGTGGAGATGGGCGACTGCCGGGGGCGAAGGGGGTAGGGTTAGGGTTTTTGGTGGGATATGAGAACCCGATCTAGGACCGTTGATCAATTGGTCCAAATCCACCTTTATGCCTTTTAGCCCTTCAAAGACAAAGATCGAGGAATGTACGTGTTGGAGCATAAGTTGTATGCGCCCATTGAGTTGTAGCAGGGTAAATGGATCCTGGAGGAGATCCATTTATCCCATCCAGTGTTTAGTCCCACATCGTCCAGTGGTGGGACTCGGAGGCTCTGGAGAGGCTATATAAGGAGCCTCAGACCTCCTGTATCCATTGAGAAAGTTCAATAGAATATCCGCCCCTTAGAGGGCTTCTCCCGTGGTTTCATCCCGCTCCTCACGGAGTAGGGTTCCATGTAAAATCCCGCTTTCTTATTGTTCTTTACCTTTTCCATGTTATTGCTTCCGCTTCCGATTTTCTAACATGGTATCAGAGCGGGTTCGTTTCTCGAGGATTTCATGTTCTTCATCGGGTCGAGTTTATGTTATTAGGGTTTTTTTTGTAACCCGAGTTTGCAAAGATCAAGACTCATTTGATTGTTTATTCGAGATTCAGTTTTATGTAATTCGAGATCTGTTCAACGAGTGTTGTTTTGGGGTTTGATGAAACCCTAATTTCTGGAACTCCTCAAGATCTGCACCTTCAGCAAAGTCGCTTCTCCAGGATCCAAAAGGCGCAAGCCTCCATCTCCCAGGAGCTCAAAAGCAAGTACCCCTTCATCTACGGCGACAGCCCGACGCTCCCAGACCGCAAAGTCCTATTCAGGACGCGAAGCGCATGTACGAGTCGCGCGCGCATCCCCCTGCTCCGCGCGAGTCGCGCGCACCCCCTTCCAGTCGCCCAGACGCCCCCTGCGGCGCACCGCACCCCTTGCGCGCAGTCGCATCTCGGATCGTGGAACCCTAGGCGGCATTATGCGGCATCATCCCCATCGTGCGGCATATTCCAGATCTGCAGGTATATTCCAGATCTGCTCCATCGTGCGGCATATTCCAGATCTGCATCAGCCCCATCGTGCCCCATCAGCCCTATCAGCCCCATCAGCCCCATCAGCCCCATCGTGCGGCATATTCCAGATCTGCAGGCGCATGATCGCCCAGGTGCCTCCTCCTCAACCGCGCGCAGGCGGCGCGCGGCACCGCCCATCATCTCGAGCCCGCCAAGCATCGTGCAACGCACCAGTTAGGCCCGATCTCCGCGCGCCGCTCCAGTCAGGCCATCGCGAAGGGTGCGAGGACTGGCGCACACAGCAGGCGGCCCCGCCACACTCCATCCTCCAGCGCGAGGCGACTCCCCGTGCCTGCGCAACTTCCAGGCGCGGAAACTCCTTCAACCCTTGGCGACGCTCCTCCCTCCCGATGCCTCGTACGCGATGGCGGCGCTCCTCTCCAGAGGCCCCACTGGGGGCGGTGGGGTTTCTATTGGGGTTCCAGTTGTGAACCCTAAGTGCGAGCCCTGTTATATAAAAAAATTATCGGCCAGTTGGGCCGTGTGTTAAAAAAAAGTTAGGGGGAGTGTTGGGCCAAGAGGGCCACGGTTGTTACGCAAAAAAAAAAGAGAAGGGGACTCTATGGGCCCAAGTGTATGGGCTGTGAGTTGAAAAAAAAAAGAGAAAGAGAGAAGAGTTTACCAAAAAAATCGAGAAAAAAAAGAGGGGATGCGTACATTAAAAAAAATCGTACGCAAAAATGATGTGAAAAAAAAGGAGAAAGCCGCAATATTTCAAAAAAAAAGACGGCATATGTTTGTACCCTATTTGGGTCAAGTTTCAAAAAAAATGTGACGGCTTAAAAAAAATTGAAAAGCCGCAAGTATGTTTTGTTTTCCCCTACTATCATGTCTTCTCCCAACTTTGTCGATATTCATTTTCTGACAAGTATGGGAGAAAGGGGGAGTATATATGTAGAGTCACGGGTCTTGTATTCCAGATGCAGATTCAGATTTCCAGACCGATCAGATTCCAGACTCTACGGTTCAGATCCAGGTTCAGACTCGACGATTGTCTTCCGAGTCTCCAGTTTTAGACACGCACGAGTGTGCGGTCATTGTCAGATGAGCATAAGTTGCCATCATTGTCAGAGGTCCCCATCATTCTTCTTGTTGTCAGGCCAGAGTTCTCATGTAAGCCATAGGGACTCCAGAGCAGAGGACCATTCCCTATGCCATTAAGGGCAAGGGTTTTCATGTGGTATCATAGGTACACCAGAGCAGTGCACCGTTCTCTGTGCCAGATGGGAGAGACCCAGTTCTCCGACGAGGAGACTTTAGGCGCAAGTTCAGACTCGATGGTCAGATTCCGAGTCTTCAGTTGACTCACACTCCAGCCCGTTCGTCCTCCTCACCTGCACGGCATGAGAAGCAACGTCCTCGACTGCAGCAATGTGCGCGTTGGGTTGATATTGTCCGTAGTGTCCTGTAGCGTTGAGTTGAGTTTCTGTCTGTTTGTCCAAGCTGAGAATTGCATGCCCCAGCTTGAGGGGGAGTGTTGGAGCATAAGTTGTATGCGTCCATTGAGTTGTAGCAGGGTAAATGGATCCTGGAGGAGATCCATTTATCCCATCCAGTGTTTAGTCCCACATCGTCCAGTGGTGGGACTCGGAGGCTCTGAAGAGGCTATATAAGGAGCCCCAGACCTCCTGTATCCATTGAGAAAGTTCAATAGAATATCCGCCCCTTAGAGGACTTCTCCCGTGGTTTCATCCCGCTCCTCACGGAGTAGGGTTCCACGTAAAATCCCGCTTTCTTATTGTTCTTTATCTTTTCCATGTTATTGCTTCCGCTTCCGATTTTCTAACAGTACGCCAATCATTTCGAACCGGTGTGATTGTTTCATGATCAATTACTTGGGTTTACCACTCTCCAGTGGTAAGTCATGGAGTTCTAACTAGTAATCAGTAATCGAGAGACTTGAGAACAAATTATCTCTTTGGAAGGCCTCACGTCTCTTTAAGGGATGTAGACTTGTGATCCTAGAGGCCGTACACGCAGAAATTCTGACCTTCATATACATGCATCCTTCATGTGGAAATTTGCCATCTTGTAGCATGCATGAGAAGATTTCTCTAGAGCTCATCCAACGACAATGCCAAAGGGCCGCAACTTGTTAGCTGGGATGATGTCACTCTCCCCTTTAGTAATGGTGATCTTGGGGTCCGCAGAGTGAAGGAGTTACACAAAACTCTCCTCCTCAAATGAGCGACCAGGTTATGAAAAAGTGGCGAGCTCACCTGAATCGCGTTATTTGTGATATTCCGGCTCGCCCATCTCTCTCACAATGATCATTTATGTCATCTACGAAGTTTTGTAAAGGAATTTGTTATGTGATTCATGAGATCCTCACGTATATGGGTTTTGTGCTGGGCGATTGAGTCTCTTTTTGCTTCAAGACAAACAATTGGATGAAGGGAGGGAACCTTGAGCAACATGTTTCCCCGCCTTTTTGTCTTGGCTGCGAACAACAGTGAATTTGTGTGACGTTTGGATTAACAACCAATTGATGCCAACCTTTACTTAAAGTTTCTCTAACTGGCTGCTCATAGAATTTGTTCAACTTGTCCAGATTTGTGGCCCTATTTTCCGGGTCTCGACCACTAGTGATGGTGCGATAGCCACTTCTCCAAAAAAAGGCATGATGTACCCTCATTGATATCTGAAATCCACATCATCGGAATAGGGAATGTAACTGCAATTTGATTTGATCCTTGAGGATCCCTATGAAGGTTAAGGTCTTTCTTTAGATTTAGCAAATGGAGCGAAGTTGACGAAAGCATGTAGGGCTACCTTCATTCCAGAAGATGATGCTACCTGAGTTTTCTGCAATTTAACGGAGGAGGATCTTACGTTCCTTTTTTTGCATGCTCGTGTTATCGCAAAATATGGGAGATAACAGACATTAACTGGATGGACACCTCCTCGCACCTAGACTCTTGGAGCATCCTGGTTGCTAATCAGTTCAGGCCACCTACTATGGAGGCCGATAGCCACCTTATGGGCTATTTGCTAACCCGTAATGGGTTCATTTTCAGAGCAGAGCACTTCCACAATTGTAAAAGATGGTCGACTAGCCAGACTACTCTAGTCGGTGGGGGTGGTCAACCAAGTATTGACTAATTAGTCAATAGTCAATCGACCAACTAGTCAATCAACCGATTTTTACTTGGAGATGCAATTTTTTACTTCTTTGAAAAGCAAACATATAATAATATGCTTAATGTTTTATTTAAATTTAATTGCTTCTTTTAATTCTTTATGATAGTAAAAAAATGTATAAATCTATGTAAATATATAGGAATATATGCATAAAAATGATTTATATATTTAAAATAATAAAGAAAACCAAAATCGACTAAAGCACGAGTAAATCTGACTAGTCGCTCGACTGTCAATTAATCCTTAGTCAATGATTTGGTCGACCAAGTAGCGACTAAAGATTTCTACAACCATCAGCGCTTCTATGTTGATAATGTAATCCACCTATCTAGATCTCTCTTCTATGATGAGAATGTAATCCACCTATCGAGATCTCTTCTCGAGATGTGGCTTTTGTAACTAATCTGCTTTAATACATTTGGGGTGGACACCAATTGACGCACTTCATCCTATTTAACTAATCTGCTTTAATACATTTGGGGTGGACACCAATTGACGCACTTCATCCTATTTAATAAAAAAGAACCACTTTGAATAGGGATGCTCAAGCTTGAGCTCAATTGACATCTACACTCCTTCCTCAAGAAGAATGTTAAATCCATCCCCACCTTGGTTATCTTTTTGTTTTTTTGTTGTTATTTTATTAATAAAGAAGGGCCTGCTTGTAACTTACCCATTAACCTCTCTGTATAAGAAATGATTAGGGTTCTTAATGACATTTATCCATAATTCTATATTTGATGCTATCTTTTTAGTTGGCTGTAAATTTAAATAATGTTTACGGTATGTCCTGAGATATTAACTGAAAAGTGACAAGGCATGAGCTCACATCCCAGCAAATAACATCTTATGCCTTGTATTGGGATAAATCTGTGCCACATCGACCACGAATGATATGAATATATTCTTTGATAGTATAAAAAATAAATTTATCATAATCGAACCTTGAACATCTGAAGATTAGCCTCAATCTGACCTAGTAGTTCAATATTTTCTTCCAAAAGGCGACTCGTGCCAACATCCACCACTGGAAAACAGCGATATATTTATATTAAAGATATGTTTAAAAAAATAAGAAACATAATTTAATAGGGCATATGATAACGAATATTAGCAAACTTGTAAACGACGACCATCTAGAGAAATTACCAGTATCACCTAGAGTAGGTTTTAAACCACTGTAAATAACCAGCAGAAAACTTCCAACCTAATTTTAAATTAAATTTGGCAAACGAGGAAAAGGGAACATATAACATTCGATGCTTTGATAGAGAAGGATATTTTCTACAGGTATTGTCGTCCCATTATATCTGACTGATATATAAAAGCACCTTATTATATTTCTCTGAGAATGAAGAGAATGTTAGTGGAGATAGTAGTAATCCATACATGATAAAAAAAGATAAAAACACAAAAAAGTCCATCAACAGAATTATTCATAATGAACTGGATCATTTTAAAGAATGGTTGGCAGCAAAAACAATATATTTAGACAATATCTTCTATGAAATTTAAAGTTGTCTTAAAGAAAACTGCCCAAGTTATGGAATAGATTGGTGTACCACTGTTACTCATCAGTATACTTGTGTTATATCACTCATCAGTATAGGTGTGTTATATTACTCATCAGTATACCCCTGTTATATATCAGCATGATTGGCATTCTTATGTAATGCAAGCGAATGGAAGTAGAAAGCCCTACGAAGCCCTACGAAAGTGGGATGTCATAAAGAGGAGAATTTTTTTGTTTATTTGAAAAGCAAAGAGGGACCATGTTCATAGTTAATCTTTAATTAATTTTGATGAATGTGCATCCCATTAGTAACAAGCACCTTCTTCGTTCAACTCTCACGGGGGATTTCGTTTTGCCTCAAATTGATATTTAAAAAGATATATTACAGCATATCTGTGGAGAGAGATGGTACAAAAAATGCCATGATTTTATAGGATGAAATGCTAAATCTCACCAACTTGAGAGAGAAAATTCTACTCCAGAAATTCTTAATAATGATAGCAAAAACAGTCTTCCAATCTTACACCTGGGTTTTTGAGGGCTGTCCAAACAAGTTTAGCATCTACCACCATGTTTATTTAAGATACAAGATTTAACATAGCAAACCTTCACATGCATAAGGATTGATGCAGTCCATAGGCGGCATCGCATAAGGAAACACAAATAAAGTAGGTTGGCAGGGTTGTATGCTTGGATTTAGGGAAGACTCCATCACCCTGTCCTGAAGAAAACTCATTTTTAGCAAAGCAATGTTTCGCATTAGTCCATAAACATGACAAAAAAATAACAAAACTAAAGAATTCCTAACAACAATATATAATAGGAAAAGGATTACAGCTTAAATAACTTTCACTAGCCTAGAAAAACTTATATCTGATCACCACAGCACAATAAGGTATTTAGAGACTACGTACAGCATATATAACAAGGAACATGGTGAATTCCTAAGTTTTTTTCTTATTTCCTCATTAAAAAAATATTAATGATTTAAGCCAAACATGTTCCATTAATCATCTTAGCAATGTTAAAAGCATACCAACCAGGATATAGAAATCATATACTCACGAAATTAACCATACATGGACCTCAAATAATGCATATAAATTCCTTCATTGAAGAATATGTATGGTACTATGTGGAGGGGTCACATTAGAGGAAAGGGAACACTGTTCAATATCTTTGTTAAATTTGACAAAACCTATTTACGTCACTTTTGGCCTGCGTGCAGACGAGAGAGAACATATTTCGAATTCACATGTGGATCAATTCTTAATCCAACCGCTTGGCATGGCAGCTAGGATAATTAAAGATAGATGCTGGTCTTCACGGATGCTCGGCTACTGAGGGAAAGGTGCCCAATGCTGTGAGGTTTGTGAGAGGAGAGAACAGGAAACTCTTGTTTGAGTCATATGACGTTTGTCAGGGAGAGGGAAAGGGAACTTGTTCAAGTCAAAAGAATGGTGGAGGTTCCATAGGAATGTGTTGAAGTTTGAATCTTACCTCTTTGCATATTTATGTGTTTTTCCTTTCTGTGGCATTCATCCTAACCCTAGTTTTTCTCTGTAACTAGAGCTTTATATTCAATATATGGTATCGCTATTACTCTTACTTCGCATGATATCAAAGCAACGGTTCTAGACCAGTGTTCCTTACATCCTTGTCCTAGTTGTTTTATCTTCCCACTGAAAACTTGAGTTGTACTACCACCCATATAAACCTGCAAAGACCCCAACTGTACCACCCCAGCAACCTACACCGCTCGATGACCCAACATCAGCTCCAGCAATGCTACACCGTCTAAGGACATCAACATCGCCATATCATAGTGGCGTCGCGTATTTGCACCTCTCAATGACCCCAACGCCAACCACAATGGTGTTGTACACCCCCAACAGACCCTACACCGCACGACGACAACCTAGTAGCCCTCCTACGCACCTGCACTAAGCCTATTCACACTTGTAATGGCTCCTAGCCACCTTAGCGGTCATATCGCACCTGCAGATCATAATTTACTCATTGTTTGATTCATTTTTTTCTCATGGATTTTGTGGATCTACCATAGAAGACGGCATCCATTGGTTCAAAATTTAAGGTGATATAGCATAAGGACCTTGTTCTATAGTGAGATTATCAAGTTGGAGGAGACCAATTACACTTGATGGGCACAGGTTTTCCTTACATTGATCAAATGACAGAAGAAACTTCATATTCTCTTGGAATCAGAACCATAGTTGGGTACTAGTAGATATGATACAAAAATATGAAAACAATGAAACGATTTATGTCGCCTCCTACCAGGGCCATTCCTGGAATTGCAAATGAGGTGATCAACTAAGACACCTCGTATTAGACATAGACCATCTAAATGACTCATATTCTCGGTAGAAGAATGAGAGCCATGTGTTCTAGACATGTCATACATCTTAAACATGAGGGAAAGCCCTTGCACAATACTACATGCAACTAAAAGTGTTGGTCTAGAACTACAATTTTTTAAGATTATCGCATGTAGAAGAATGCAGAAAGCAGCTCGAAAATAGCTAGTTGTTATATCATTACAAGATGGACTGGGTCTACTTCTCAGCACATAATCAAATGATGTGGATATGACATTGCCCCATCTAGGGGAGTACATAACATGCTCAATCACCTCAATGCCTACCAGCAGTAAGAGGCACCATGATTTAGATTATTTCCCTTAATGTATGTACTCTCTGGATGAGGACAACATGTATCTAAAGGTTGTAACAGAGGTTGGAATAGATATATCATGTTGGCCATAATAGCTCTATTGAGAGATTTTAAAGACAGCGCACCCTCTCTAGCAGGAATTCCAAACTGAGAAGACGTATTCAACCAAGCAAGACGGGTCCCATATTGACCGCATTATGGAGCTAGGCTTGATACAATGTCTCTCTATCAAACCGACCGAGATGATATTCATGCATCAGACCAGAACTCCCAAAGGCTTTTGACATGTTCTATAACATTCTCTGTGTACATTCTATCCTCCCCTGAAGATAAAAACATTCCATGCCAGCCATAGAAACCATGGAATAGCCAAGACCCAGATCTTGGTTGGTCCAATCCCATGTCCCAGTATATCAATTGACTCCCAAAAAACACTCCAGTCTGAAGTATCTGGGTCGTAATCCAGTGGCCTTTTGCGTGTAATTGTTGGAGTATAAGTTGTATGCGTCATACAT
The DNA here is from genome assembly GCA_037367405.1 of Ottelia alismoides. Taxonomy (NCBI): domain Eukaryota; kingdom Viridiplantae; phylum Streptophyta; class Magnoliopsida; order Alismatales; family Hydrocharitaceae; genus Ottelia; species Ottelia alismoides. Next base: position 1,221,281 of record JAZKJV010000901.1, read on the forward strand.
GAGGGATATGGGTAAATGGTGGGACTTGGAGGCTCTGTGGAGGCTATATAAGGAGCCCCAGACCTCCTGTATCAGATGAGAAAAGGCAATAAAGCATATGCCCCTTTGAGGGCTTCTCCCGTGGTTTCATCCCGCACCTTAGGGAGTAGGGTTCCACGTAAAATCCTGCGTTCTTCAATGATGTTTTCTTTATTTCTGATATTCGCTTCCGCTTCCTATTTTATAACATGGTATCAGAGCGGGTTCGATTCTCAGAGATTTGTTCTTTATGCAGTTTGAGATTCGATTCTCGAGGATTTATTCTTAAAAGATTTTTTTTATTGTGTTCGAGAATTCGGTTATCAAGTGCATAGCAGTTCTGTTCTTGTTCGATCCGATTCTAGGGTTTTCTAAGAAACCCTGATATTGTGAAGCTTGTAAAAAGCATCACTGGCAGATATGACAAAAAAATGTTTATCATCTTGTACTCTGCACCCATCGCCCTTCGCTCTATCCCTACACGCGTTTGTCATGTATCTGAATGGCAAGTCACATCCGTCGCATCTTCTAGGCGAACCAAGCCATAGGCATGATCTTCTTGCTGCAAGTGACGATACTATCTCAAGTTCCAGGCGGAGAGGTGCCCTCTCGCAGCAGCAATACCCAGCGACGGTGGCGGCATCTCCTGCCGCATCCCCCCTCCCAGGCGGAACCACCCCAACGCCTCCAAGCAGCGGCGCTCTCCTGACGAGCTCCAGGCGGAGGCGAAGAAGCATTCCAGGCGGCGCTCATCCGCCAAGATATAACCCGCCAAGGCATCGACCTCCTCCCCCTGTATGCACGACTTCTCTGGATCCGATCTGCAGTGCAAAATCTCCTCCAGTGCAACGCACTTCTCGCTCCACCAGTTCCAGGAGGCCCTCCATCGATTCAGGCGGCGGTACCAGCCCTTGTCGGAGGCACCGGTCCCTATCAGGCCGTGCCCCCCCTCCCTCGATCTAGGAGGAAAGACCTATCGGGCACCAGCAACATCTCGGCGGCGGCAACTCCTGGCCGCGGTGCCCCTGCAGGCGGCGATGCCCTCCAGGAGCCGCTGATGGCGCTCCATCTCCCATCTTCATTCCCAGCAGTGGCACGGCCTTTTCTCTTCGGGGGCGGTGGCTTTAGCATAAGGGTTCCCAAGGGAAACCTAACTAAGTCTCCTGCTTCTTTATCTTTTGGGCCATGTTTGGCCGTGCATTAAAAAAAAAGGAGTTTGCATGTTTTTTCAAGAAAGGACGAAAAGCAAAAAAAAGAAGAGATCGCTTATAAAAAAACAGTACGCAAGGAAAATTTCAAAAAAAATGATTGTAGGCTATTAAAAAAATTTATGGAAATAGCCGGAAAAAAATACAAGGAAAAACCATAAAAAAAGGTTGAAACGGCTTTAAAAAATCATAGCTTATAAAAAAATTGAAAAGCCGCAAGAAATTTTTGTGAATGTTCATGTTATTTTCCCCATGTCATTGTCTTTTCCCAACTTGGTCGACGTCCATGTTTTCCGACAAGTATGGGAGAAAGGGGGAGTATTATGTAGAGTCACAGGTCCATTCAGATGTTTCAGATATCAGAGCTCCAGATTCCAGGCCAGTTCAGGTTTTCCAGACTCTACATCAGTTGTTCAGATTTAACGATTAGATCCGAGTCTCCAGTTTCAAACACACATGGATGCGGTCTTCTTTCAGATGAGCATGTGTTTTCCATCATTTGTTCAGTGGTCCCCATCATTCTTCTTGTTGTTGTTCGGCCAGAGTTTTCATGTGAGCCATAGGGACTCCAGAGTAGAGGACCATTCTCTATGTCATGTTGGCAAGGTTTTTCATGTGGTATCATAGGGACACCAGAGTAGTGTACCATTCTTTATGCCAGATAGGAGAGACCCAGTTCTCCGACGAGGAGACTTCTTTCAGAATCCATTCTCCAGCGTTCGTGGACTCCGACGAGGATTGCACTTCCACGGCCTTTTTTAGTTTGGCCCTTTTCAGAGATGGAGCAGTTGTCCACATGTTGTGGCAGGCCAGAGTACTCCGACGAGGAGACTCATTTTCAGTTGCAGTGACTCTGACAGGCGCAATTCAGAGCAAATGCTCTCCGACGAGGAGATTTAGCAGACACACTCCAGCCCGCTCGTCCTCATCACCTGCACGGCATGAGAAGCAACATCCTCGACAGCAGCATTTGTGCGCGTTGGGTTGATATTGTCCATAGTGTCCTGTAGCGTGAGTTGAGTTTCTTTCTGTTTGTCCAAGATGAGCATTGCATGCTCCAGCTTGAGGGGGAGTATTGGAGTATAAGTTGCATGCGTCATATATGAGGGAGATGGGTAAATGGGGTAAATGGATCCCTCCAGGAGGGATCCATTTACCCCATCCAAGAGTTTAGTCCCACATCTACCAGTGGTGGGATTTGGAGGATCTGTGGAGGCTATCTAAGGAGCCCCAGACCTCCTGTATCAGATGAGAAAAAGCAATAAAGCATATGCTCCTTTGAGGGCTTCTCCCGTGGTTTCATCCCGCACCTTGGGGAGTAGGGTTCCACGTAAAATCCCACGTTCTTCAATGATGTTTTCTTTATTTCTGATATTCGCTTCTGCTTCCTATTATTTTATAACAGTAATCAAACTATATGCCCTTCCCCAAGTTCCTATACACGGGTTTGATTAATGAACAGCCTGAAGTTCTACTGCCTCAAAAAAAATTGATGTTTTTTACTGAGGAGGTAGGAAAGAATATGAAAATATAACGATTGAGACTCTAGGGAAGATTTAAAGCAGCTCTTGCATTGAACATTGACATATAATCTCTAACCAGTGAAAGAAAGAAGAATACAGAGGCTGCAATGCAATATGATTAAAAATATGCTCGAATGGAAAGATTGATATTATTTGACAAATTCTGACCTAAATCTTGAACAAAAGTGCTGACCTGGACATGATTTGTCAAATTAACAAGATAATGCTAGCAAGGGGAAAAGCTATCACTGTAATTTCTGGTTTCTAATTTTCCATGACAATTGACGCAAATTTAATTTTTGAATTGAAAAAACGGGAGGCTATTTATATGTATTGCCAACGTGAGGCTGTGAAATCACTTATGTGAAAGTTATTGAGAAAATGAGAAACATATGTCCATCATATTGTGCACTGTAAGGAAAGATGATCAGATGACCACCTCCTCACCACAAGGAGCATGCAGGAGCTATATCCACCATGAAAATTTCATGGCCCATCCATCTCTAACGAGGATTCTTCCATATCTCAAAAGCCATAAAAAAACTTTATGCCACATGGGATCTTCAAATCCCAAATCACCCTGAAGTCTCTAATCAACTCCTCTAGATGGGGTTCGACTATGCTAATTAGTCTCTTGTATGTCTTCTTCACACAAAAATCTCCTTCCCTCCAGATCCAATGATCTTCACTCTGAGTTTGGACCATCAATTGTAGGGACCAACTGCACATATCCAATAAAGTTCTGAAAATGTTGATCCGAGAAATCCGCTGCGAATGAGGATAACCAAAACCATCGACCCAAATATGAGACATGCACGCATCCTTATTCATGGCAAAAGCAAAGAGATGTGAGAACCAAGAGGAAAGGGTCCCACCATCCGTCCAATTATCATTTTAGAAAGGAAAACCGCAGCCCCACAAAAATCAATATCCATATTCATATCGTTTCATCAAGATAGGACCTAAAATGCCTCTTTTACCATGATTAGCATCTCTTACGAGCCGTACCCAATGCATGCCCCAACTCGTAATAGTCATCTTGTTTTGCATGTTTTTTAAATTGGCGTCTAGTATTTATTTGCCTCAAAACTCTAACTTGACATATCCACCTAAAGCATGCATGTACGTTTGTGTCGTGGCACCCGCGTCTACAAGTTCATGAATACTTGCGGACAACACTAGAAGATCTAACCATGCTCCCCTCTGTAAATAATCACTGCAAGAGATGATATATCAATATTTAGATATTTTTGTCGCACAGCCAATATACCAATCAGTTAAAATTCCACGAAATGGAAAAAATTTTGACATTGATTTAATACACAACACTGACCAAAAAATGCAGTGTTGTTTTCTCGCCAAAATCATTCATTATAAAGCTAAAGAAGAATATGAGGAATAATGAAGGCACCTTTCTATCTTTAACTTTCTTTCCAATGTAATATTCCTCCGCCTTGCGACGTTTTCCACTCTCCTTCCTCTGGCGTTAATGAAAAAATGGTAGAGAAGTAAGAAAGACTCACAATCTGAATACGAATATTATAGAAATCTAGCTTAGCGAGTTTTATTGGCATATTTAAATTCAATATAACAACTGTCCTACTGAGTAAGCTTTGTCTAGCAGCAGTAAATAGCTACACGCAATACATGTGTAGTACAAAAACCTCAACCAGTAAAATGAGCACATGAAAAGACCTTACAAATTATTTGAAAGATAAAGTCACTAGCATGGCACTGGTTTTTCACTTTTCAGCTAAATAAGTAGTGAGCAGAAGATCAAATAGCCTGGTGAACTAACATTACAACAACAACAAAGCATTTTCCCACATTAAGCAGGGTTGGCTACATGGATTCTTTGCCTCCATTCAGATCTATCTTGGGTTAGTCTCGGACTTAGATCCAAAAAAATGAGATCCCTTCGTATAGTCTCATTCCAACACTTCTTGGGCCTTCCTTGCCTTCTTTTGCAGGCTCAACATCCAAAAACTCGCATCCATGCATCCTGGTGAACTAACATTGTAGAGAACATTTGTCCGAGATCAGGATTGGGATCTGGAATAAATGAACCAGATTCGTGAATAAACAATAGCTTCCTATCCCCAAAAGAATTCCTGTGTCATGGATATCATGGATATCAGGAGTTTCTATAGAATAAAAAAAACTATTAGCGATAAATATTCATAAAAAATTTAAGGGTTTTTATCAGTTGTGCCCTTCTGAGATATTGCAATATCAGTTATACCCCTCCCTTTTTTGGAATATCAGTTGTGCCCTTACCTTCTTGCAAAATCCATAGTTCTACCCTTCCGTTAAGGTAAAGGACATAACTGATATTACAAAAGGGTAGAACTGTGAATTTTGCAAGAAGGTAGGTGCTCAACTGATATTCCAAAAAAGGGAGGGGCATAACTGATATAGCAATATCTCAGAGGGGTACAACTGATAAAAAAACCCAAAATTTAATAAATATAAAACTCATCATATTAAATTGAACCACAAATCAAACATATTTGAGCGGCATATAACCTTTTCATGCTATGAAAACCTTTCTCTTAAGTAGGAACTTTCCCCTCAAAAACACATTCCAAATGAAATCCTATTACATCCAAATGTTCAAGAAAACCACATATGAATAATAATGACCGTGATCACGTACTAAACATCAGAATTTCACGATCCCCTCCACATAAATTGAAACATGGCAACAGTTCATTGAAAGTGAAGCTTTCCGGTCACAAAATACAAACTCCAGAAATCTGATTTATGAAGGGAAATAGAAGCAGCCCAAATCCGTATAGCAGTCAAGACTATGTCTCGTTATTCTCTCCATATACACCGAGACTTCCTTGGCATGAATCATGCATGCATCTTCACACTCGGAAACATCTTCTATTTTACATCGATTTGCTCAATTGAGAAAACTATATGTATATATCATAGTGTTGAGAAGAGAGATGAATGAGATGGGATGGGATATTTATTCCATAGAGCTAGGGTCTCTTATATAGAGAGAAAACCCTAGAGAGTACAAGGGTTACGGAACCCGAAGAGTCATGGGGGTTACGGAAATTGAAGGGTCACGGGGGTTTACGGAACCCGAAGGGTCACAGGCATAAATGTAAATATAATAACTCTAACACTCCCCCTCAAGCTGGAGCTGAGAAAACTGCAGCTTGTAACAAAAGAAAAATTATACACCACATCTTCACACGAAGCATCATAAGAACATATGTCCGCTGCTGGTAGAAGACCTCGCTCGAGGACGGGTCTGCGACTTTCAGGTCACCGGAACGTATCTCTGTCATGCTTGTAGAGTCGCTGCGATATCAGGTCACCGGAACGTATCTCTGTCGTGCCTGCAGGTCACCGGAACATATCTCTGTCGTGCCTGGAGAAAATCGCTATAGAAGAAGTCCAACGCGGAGTAGTAGTCGGGTCGTAAAAGAAAAAGTATACGCCCTAACGAAGAAGTCGGTGCTCGGTGAAGACGGATGATCTGAATAGTAGTATTGGGAGAAAAAAGTCACGGTGAAGCAAGGGAGGTTGGAAGGGGGGACGCTCCTGGCGGTGCCGATGATGCAGGAGGTGCAGCTAGAGCTGTTGGAGCATCGGGCAACACTTTAGGTGCCGCTGGAGGTGACAGCTAGTGCTGCTGGGGACTTGGACTGCTTGCGCGAGACCATGGAATCCACGAACGATGCAGGAGGTCCAGCCCTCTCTCCTTGTCAGTGGAGAGAGGGCTGGTGGTGGCGGCGGATTTAGGGTATTAGGCTATGGTCTAGGATCGTTGCTCTGATACCATGTTGAGAAGAGAGATGAATGAGATGGGATGAGATATTTATTCCATAGAGCTAGGGTCTCTTATATAGAGAGAAAACCCTAGAGAGTACAAGGGTTACGGAACCCGAAGAGTCATGGGGGTTACGGAACTTGAAGGGTCACGGGGGTTTACGGAACCCGAAGGGTCACAGGCATAAATGTAAATATAATAACTCTAACACATAGGATCTCACCTTGAATGCCTCATAAGCAGCGGCAGCTCTGACATTGTCATACAACCATATCCATGCATTGACATTGTCATACAACTATATCCATGCATTCAGTGTCCCGTCAATATAGGGGACCAAGCCCTAACAAAATGCCAACAAACCAACATAATCATCCACTCATTGACTAGATCCGGGTGAAGAGAAAGTCCGCACCCAAACACCCACTCCCTTTTCACCACCATCAAAGATCCCACCACTGACATATGACAACAATAAACAGTGCACAAAGCCTCATAAGGCATCCACCAACATATCCCTCCACCATTAGTCAAAAAAGATTTTTGAATCACAATGAAGACGTCTTTGGAAAGAAGTGATGATCGAGTAGGGATGAAAATGGATATGGATACATCCGAACAACCGCTTACCATATCAAAAAAATACCAAATATGGAAAATTCGTATTCGACTATTAATCGAAGATGGGTCGAATATGGATATCAGTTACAATTTTTTTTCCAAATATGGATATGGATACGGTAACAACAAAAAGATCTGCAATCCAAATATCTGGATGCAAAATAATAATAATACATATACATACATATGATATTGTGTTTAGTAAACAACTAAGCTAAACCCAAGTCCATGCATCTTCTCAATCTTCGACAAGCACTATGTCTCTTTGTCTCAACAACTTCATAGGAATCATAATAGGAGAAGCCTCAAGTAGGTTTCAACCCCTCGACGACTATATCTGTAGAGCAGCCCCTCTGCATCTATAACTTTCATTGATTGGTTAATTATTTTTATTATGGTGTGTGTATAATAATGCTATAATTTTTAAAGAGTTTAATGGGGCTGCCCCCGCGTCGTTTTCGGCGTTTTTTATTTTTTTTGAAAAATATCGTCATGTATATTCATCCCTATATCCCTCCTATATGCCATTTGAATTTCATCAGAAACAGAGACTCCTACAGCATCCATCGAGATGGTGTTGATTTAAAAAAATCCTGTTACCGTTAAAAAATGAATGTCTCGATGGAGGCCGTAGGAGTCTCTGTTTCTGACGAAATTCGAATGGCATATAGGAGGGATATAGGGATGAATATACATGGCGATATTTAAAAAAAAATAAAAAAAACGCCGAAACGGCGCGGGGGCAGCCCCATTAAACTCATTTTTAAATCACTTCATACTTGGTACTTATTCAATGTTAATTCGTAATTTATCTTTACTCGATTGCATTTGTATCTTATCTTAAGTCGATCAGTATTCATATTCGCTCTTTGTATGATCTAGATTTATATTCAATGAATATTCGATCCTGAATTTGAATTTGATTATATTGGGATATGACTCCCTAAATTCATATCCAACTCAAATCATATTCGATATAGTTGAAACAAATATGGATATAAAAATAGCCATATCATATACGTATCCAATATGTTTTTATCCCTACCTTCGAGGCACATAGGCCTTTTAAGAAGACCCACTTAGTCATTCAACGACAATTAGCTTATATTTATGCATTTAACATCCTGTTGCAAATCCCAACTCTTCTCCAAGGCCCAAGGGTCTTTACCTATTTGGCCAACAAAGCATCATCTACCACACTTGTGTCACTTAGCTCACTAAAGTCAACACCATCCCTACCATTAGAATAACAAGCATTTTCCTACTCTGCATGGCATACGCCCCTGCCAACTCTCCACTTTCAATGACATCCTAAAGACCTAATATATAAAAATGGAGCACCGATAGGATACTCTCAAGAAAAATCAAGGGGACATCCTCCATGAAAGCTCTAACGCCCACCCATTGTTCTAAAAAATATGAAGCCCTACCATGCGATTTTTCAATTTCGAGGTGGCATAACTTTCAAGGCAAATGAGGCGTAATCTTCAATGTTTCCCAAAAATATATGAAACCTAACAAAAGAATATTATATAATATCAATAGATGTTGGGAAAAATAAGTGTTGTCTTTATTCCTTGAGCCCTAGACTCTCTTATATAGGGAGAGGTCTATGGGAAAGTTATATATGGTAGACAAACGAAAAGAACAATAAATAAAAGATACATAAACATAAACTAGACTTCTACACTCCCCCTCAAGATGGAGCATAGATATCTATCATGCTCATCTTGGATAAGCATTTATGGAAGGAACCCCGAAGTAAAGCTTTGGTAAGAATGTATGTCGTTTGGTCTCCTGAGCTGACATGATTTGTAGAAGTGAAACCTTTCTGGATCATATCACAGATATAATGGCAATCCACCTCAATGTGCTTTGTTCTCTCGTGAAATGCAGGGTTATTTGCAATGAATAATGCAGCCCGATTGTCACATTTTAGTGACATGGGAAGAGGAACATCTATATGTAGATCTGTCAGAACTGCGCGAACCCACATCACTTCTGCACATGCTTGGGCCATAGCTCTATACTCCGATTCAGCACTAGATCTCGCAACTACTATTTGTTTCTTGCTCTTCCATGAGACAAGTGACTCCCCAACAAATATAGCAAAGTTTGATGTAGACTTCCTATCCTTCGGGCACCCTACATACTCTGCATCTGCACATGCTGAGATAGTAATAGCGCCCTTCTTTCTAAACATCAATCCTGCACCTGGAGATGACTTAAGATACCTTAGTATCATATGCATGGCGTCCATGTGTACCTGACGAGGTTGCTCCATAAACTGGCTTACTTTATTTACTGCAAATGTAATATCTGGTCTGGTAATAGTAACATAAAGAAGCCACCCTACCAGTTCTCTGTACCTTCTTTTGACAACCTCCTCAGTGTCGTCATCATGCATCTTCATGCTTGGATCCATGGGTGTAGAAGCAGGTCGACATCCAAGCATACATGTGTCACTTAGCAAGTCAGTGACATATTTCCTCTGAGTCATCACGAGTCCTTATTCATTTCTAGCAAACTCCAATCCAAGGAAATATCTAAGTACTCCTAGACCCTTGGTAACGAATTCACGGCATAAGAATTCTTTTGCTATTTTTATTCCCTGCATATCATCTCCTGTAATGAGTATATCATCAACATACACCATAATGACAGTCATACCTCTGGATGTCCTCTGTACAAAGAGACAATGGTCTGCATTTGACCTTTTGAACCCTTGCTTCTCAAACAAATCTGAGAGCTTCTGGAACCAAGCTCTCGGGCTTTGCTTTAGACCATAGATCGCCTTATGAAGCATGCATACATGTACACACTCCCCCTCAGCAGTAAACCCAGGTGATTGCTGCATGTAAACTTCTTCCTTAAGATCACCATATAAAAATGCATTTTTGACATCTAATTGAAACAGGGGTCAATCTCGAATCACATCAACAGATAAAAGAATCCGTAAGGTAGAATGACGAGCAACAGGAGAAAACGTGTCAAGATAATCTACCCCATACGTCTGAGTAAAGCCCCGAGCAACTAGTCGAGCCTTGTACCTATCAATACTACCATCGGCATTATGCTTCACCGTAAACACCCACTTGCAACTCACAATAGATATCCCAGTAGGAGCTGGAACAAGACTCCAAGTATCTCTCGACTGAAGGGCAACCATCTCTTCCTCCATAGCTAGACGTCATCTATTATCAGCTAATGCCTCCTGGTGAGTCCGTGGAATGTTCACAATGGATAAAGCAACTACAAATCTCCTGAAATCTCCTGTCAGACGCTCAAAGATAACATGAGAAGCAATCGGATATGAAGCACATGACCTCTTCTGCTTCCTCAGTGCAATCGACAAATCAAGATCTACATCAGCTGTACCAACATCCGTGACATCCCCTACATGCTCCTGCTGAGAAATGCCGTCAGTCCCATCATTAGAAATAATGTTATCAGAACAAACCTGGGGCATGTTTGATGATTGACCATGATCATGAGCAGGGGTTGGTCGTCGACTGTAGCGGCGTAGTAGAGGAGGAACCAAAGATATGGAAGGTGGTAGAGGTGATGGCGGTGGTGGTGATGGGGATGACGTTAGTGGAGATGTAGGAGCTTGCTGTGGTGCATAAAAGGGTGAAGGAGGAATATAGATTTCATCATTTATATCTGATGGCACCAACCTGCCACCTGTAGGAGAGAAACATGACTGACTCAAAAAACGTGACATCTGCACTGACATAATATCTTCGACGTAACAGACCATAGCACGATACCCCTTTTGAGTCATGGAATACCCGACAAAAACACATTTGATAGCCCTAGAAGAGCGCTTGTCAACCCCTGGAGACAAATGGTGAACGAATGCCACGGACCCAAAGATACGAGGAGTTAGAGAGAACAACTCCTTGTTAGGAAAAACAAGGGAGAAAGGTATCTTCTCCCCCAACACAGACGAGGGCATGCGGTTAATGAGATAACATGCAGTAAGAACCGCATCGCCCCAGAACGAGTGCAGAGCACAACTCTGGATAAGAAGCGTACATGTGATATCAAGAAGGTGGCGGTGTTTTCTTTCCGCGACACCATTCTGTTGGGACGTGTAGGCACAAGACGTTTGATGAAGAATGCCATGGAATGAAAGAAACTGAGATAATGTTCGAGTACAGAATTCAAAGGCATTATCAGTTCTCACAATCTTGATAGAAATAGAAAACACATTCTGCACTTCTTTAATAAAATTCATAATAGTGATTCTCGCTTCAGATTTATTCTCTAACAGAAAGACCCAAGACAAATGGCTAAAATCATCCACAACAACTAAATAGATTATGTGTCCCTGATGATCGGGAACACGACTTGGACCCCAAATATCAATATGAAAAAACTCAAATGGAGAGCTGCTGCTCCGACTCTGACGACTAGGGAAGACAGACTGATGATGCCTCCCTAACTGACAAGCTTCACAATCGAACGACGAGCGAGGTGAGATCTGAGGAAGGACTTGACGTAGTTTCTGAAACGGAAGATGACCAAAGCGCAGATGCCATAAGTAAGGAGAGACATGTCCGGTGGAATGAGATGATGCTCCAGCGTAAGGTGTATGGACTAGTCGATACAGCCCGCCTTGCTCACAACCATGTCCAATCACGTTGCCCGTGAGAATGTCCTGAAACACAAGAGATGGTGGGTCAAATATCGCTCGACAATGTAGATCCTTAGTAATTTGACTAATTGGCAGTAAATTCATTGAGAAATTAGGAGCATGGAGCACATTCTGCAACTGCATATAAGGTGTTAAGGCGATCTGTCCCTGTCCTGTAATGGGAGAATGAGTCCCATCTGCTATGACGACGGTCCTTCCTGGGGAAACTTTCCTGTAGGATGTGAGTTGGTGTCTATCTCCACACAAATGATGTGTGACACCTGAATCTACAATCCACTCTAAGGTACGTAAACCCTGGTACAAAACAGAAGTATGAGCACTACCTGAGGAACTAGCTTCTGCAGTAGCAACAACGTCTAAGCTACTCTCTGAAACAGGTGGAGGAGTACTGGCTGGTGGCATGATATCACGTAGACGAGACACTAGATCATCATATCATGGATCTGATGCTGGCGTAGCACCATGATACTAGATCTGTTCTGCTGCACGGGCAGATGCTGGGAAACCATGCTTAGAGTAGCATGTGTCTTCTGTATGATCAATCCGACGACAATAAGTGCACTGTAATCCACGACCATGGCCAACATTCCCACGTGGTCCTCATCCACGAAAATGAGATGAATCGCCTCTTCGTCTAGAGGCTGACATAGCAGAAGAATTTGGCACAGTAGTAGGACTTGAGATATTGATTCGGCTCAATCACTGAAAGGCCTCTTCCATGGGAGGAATGGTAGCATCTGCCAGAATCTGAGAAGAAGCCGCCTCATACTGTGAGTCAAGAGAAGCTAGAAAGACTCACACCATCGTAGCATTCCGATATGTCTTCAATTGTTTTGGAGTAGCCGTGAGAGGCATGAAACTGTGAAACCTCTCAAACATTCCCCTCAATGCAATGTAGTGAGCATGCAGAGGTCGACCATTCTGCTTTATCGTGAAGATGTCATGCTGGAGCTGTAGGATTTTTGTCTCATTTTTGGCTTGTGAATACGTGGCAGCAAGAATGTCCCACATGGCTTTGGCAGTAGGTTGATGCAAGACATCATTAGCAATGTCTGAAATCAGAGTACCAGACAACCAGACCTGAGCATATGCGTCATCAGCCTCCCATGAGGCATACAACCCTGTTTTCTCCTCTGGCTGATCCTCGGTAAGAATATGTTTCTTACCCATCGACTTCATTAGGCTCATGAACTGCATGGCCCATAACTCATAGTTGGATCAATCCATCTTCACAATAGACGCAGGACCTTTGAAGGCGCTTGTAGTGGGGATCTCGATCTTGCTTTCTGACATTTTGACTGGAGAAAACTAAGGTTGTAGACAAGATAAGCATTGGTCTACACTGACATGATTAGGTTTAGTTGCACGTGTAGACCTCTATGCAACCAAGCCCATCAACCTGGAAGCGAGAGGAGATCCCCTTATAAAGATGACAACTGAACCATAGGGGCGGTGGAACCCTAGGGACAACGGTTGCAGATCACAGCCTAAGCCTAGGTCACGGAGAAAGGAGAGGCCGCACGGGCAGGCGGCGCGCGCGGGGCGGCGCAAAGCCGTACGTGAAGGCGCCGCGTGAGGGCGACGTGCGTAGGGGCAGCGCGTGTGGGGGTAGCGCGCGTCTGGGCGGTGCGCGTGGAGGCGCCGCGCGTGGAGGCGGCGGCGCGCATGGAGGGCGGTACACGTGGAGGCTTGAAGGTGGAGGGCTAGGTTTAGGGTTCGATACGAGAGCTCCGGTCTAGGATCGCCGCTCTGAAACCATGTTGGGAAAAATAAGCGTTGTGTTTATTCCTTGAGCCCTAGACTCTCTTATATAGGGAGAGGTCTATAGGCAAATTACATATGGTAGACAAACGAAAAGAACAATAAATAAAAGATATAGAAACATAAACTAGACTTCTACAATAGAAGTGTATTATAACACGTCTCCTCGCATTTAAAAATTAGAAGCTTTCTAGCATTATTCTTTAGTTAAAAGGGAACAAGCATTCTTTCATACTGAATATAGAATGCTGTAAAAATTCGAAATTGCATTGTATAAAAATATAATTAATATCAATGATCAAGTAAGCCTAAACATGATCGTTCCACAAACAATTTTTTAATAAAACTCAAAATTCAACCAATCAGTCTTAATGAAGGTACATTGATAACGCAAATCAAGCCAAAAAAATCCTCATTCACTTCAAGATACTCTAAATAATACACGATTAATCAAAACAGACAAAATGGGACAATAAAAAACAACAAACAAGATGAAAGGTGATAACGCATAAATATCAGATCACACAAGATTCCCAATAATCAAAAGAAGAAAAACAGGGCAAAATATCAAGAAACGCATAAATGGACAGTCTTCTGTGTTCACAAATTGCTGCAGCCACAATTGCTGCAGCCACAAAGGACGCAGTGATAACGAGTAGCACAACCACAGCGGGGAGATGCAGGCTGCAGCAACCATGGCAACAGTGAGCAAAGGGATGGCGATAGGCAACGGCAACAAGGACTGGGAGAAAAAGAGTAGGATTTCTGTTTTGTTAACCCCAAATCACATTAACATGGTACGGCATTTAAGTTTCCCAATATCTAAGGTGGAACCTTGATCTCGCCTCTTGACCGCTTCAGTCATGTGAGGCACATGCCTTGCCAATTTTAACCGAGGTGCCCATCTTAAAGTAAAAAGCCTCTGCATCACCTGAAGGCATACATATTGTGCATCTCATAGCTAGCTTTTCCATTCAAAGCCTCCAACTTACCACCCAATCTTAACATTTTCCAACACTAACACCCAATCGATTGTCTTGCTCAAATAACTCGGGGAAGGATAGACTAAGGCTTGTTCGGTAACTGTTGGGAGAAAATAATAACTTGCTTATTCATGAGGTCCTAGGGTTCTATTATATAGAGAAATTAGTTGCGGAAATTACATAAAGAGGCCAGAAAGAATAAAGAACGCATAAAAGAATAAAAAGATAACTAATATCTCAACACTCCCTCTCAAGCTGGAGCGTAGATATCAATCATGCTCAGCTTGGAACAACATCTCTGATCAGACCCTCTGGCTCTGTCTAATCTCCCGAGTTAACATGAGTAATGGAGATGATGCCTTTCTGTATCATGTCTCGAGTGTAGTGACAGTTTGCTTCGATATGAGTGGTCCTCTCATGGAAGGCTAGTTTGTTGGTGATTAAGAGAGCAACCTGGTTGTCGCATTGGAGGTGCATGGGAAGAGGCACCTCAATTGTTAGGTTAGTAAGAACAGATCTTACCCATATCATCTCTATACGACCACTGTAACCTCGATACAATGTTTGCATAGTAGAGGTTATCTTGCCGTTCCCTTAGTTCTAGCATTACCCTATTCATCAGATGGCCAGAAAGACACACTAACTATTCGCCCCACAAGTAGCAGATTGAATTTTGAGAAGTTAAACTTAAAATGCAAGGATGGGAAAATGGTAAATTTCAAAGCCTGTGGCAATCTGAATACCTATTTCCATGGCCAATCGCTAGCTAGGTTGCTGATACAATCACTCTGTAGGCATCAACACAATTCAGACCATTTCAGCACAATCAATGTATGTGCACATTGTAAATGTGAAAAAAATAGGCAAACCATAAGGTAGATAGAAGATAGAGTCCATAAATCCAGTGGAAACTCCAACTTCACCGGGAGGAGCGGATGAAAGGGAATCCCAGCGCTGATGGATAATAGGTGAAACTCAACCATGACATATTCCTTGGGTGGCGTTAGGGTATTCTGTTGCCTTATGAAAACACTGATTAACATACTATGTACCAGTTATCCGCGGCCTTCGTCACTACTATGAGCTCAACTAAAAGAATCATGGAATAACAAAAGAACACCATCTCACAGAAAATCAAACCAAAAAATCTACTTGAGTATATAACACAATCATGATTGTTTCTTGATTGCTCAAAATTGTTTCTTGATGAACTTAAAAAGTTGCTAAAAACGTGAAAAATGAGAATCAGACCAGAGATCGATCCAACCAAATGGTCAAACAAACCTAGCTGTACATTTTCAGTCCAACACTTGACAAATTAGAGCCACCTTACACAGGTGCTCAGATGCATGTGCGCACATAAAGGTAAAAAGAGGGAAAGAGATGAGAACAAAAATCACCCAGCCAGATCACTAATGATATTGTCTCCAGCCAACAGGGCAAAATATCAAGAAACGCATAAATGGACAGTCTTCTGTGTTCACAAATTGCTGCAGCCACAAAGGACGCAGTGATAACGAGTAGCACAACCACAGCGGGGAGATGCAGGCTGCAGCAACCATGGCAACAGTGAGCAAAGGGATGGCGATAGGCAACGGCAACAAGGACTGGGAGAAAAAGAGTAGGATTTCTGTTTTGTTAACCCCAAATCACATTAACATGGTACGGCATTTAAGTTTCCCAATATCTAAGGTGGAACCTTGATCTCACCTCATGTCCGCTTCAGTCATGTGAGGCACATGCCTTGCCAATTTTAACCGAGGTGCCCATCTTAAAGTAAAAAGCCTCTGCATCACCTGAAGGCATACACATTGTGCATCTCATAGCTAGCTTTTCCATTCAAAGCCTCCAACTTACCACCCAATCTTAACATTTTCCAACACTAACACCCAATCGATTGTCTTGCTCAAATAACTCGGGGAAGGATAGACTAAGGCTTGTTCGGTAACTGTTGGGAGAAAATAATAACTTGCTTATTCATGAGGTCCTAGGGTTCTATTATATAGAGAAATTAGTTGCGGAAATTACATAAAGAGGCCAGAAAGAATAAAGAACGCATAAAAGAATAAAAAGATAACTAATATCTCAACACTCCCTCACAAGCTGGAGCGTAGATATCAATCATGCTCAGCTTGGAACAACATCTCTGATCAGACTCTCTGGCTCTGTCTAATCTCCCGAGTTAACATGAGTAATGGAGATGATGCCTTTCTGTATCATGTCTCGAGTGTAGTGACAGTTTGCTTCGATATGAGTGGTCCTCTCATGGAAGGCTAGTTTGTTGGTGATTAAGAGAGCAACCTAGTTGTCGCATTGGAGGTGCATGGGAAGAGGCACCTCAATTGTTAGGTTAGTAAGAACAGATCTTACCCATATCATCTCTATACGACCACTGTAACCTCGATACAATGTTTGCATAGTAGAGGTTATCTTGCCATTCCCTTAGTTCTAGCATTACCCTATTCATCAGATGGCCAGAAAGACACACTAACTATTCGCCCCACAAGTAGCAGATTGAATTTTGAGAAGTTAAACTTAAAATGCAAGGATGGGAAAATGGTAAATTTCAAAGCCTGTGGCAATCTGAATACCTCTTTCCATGGCCAATCGCTAGCTAGGTTGCTGATACAAATTACAATCACTCTGTAGGCATCAACACAATTCAGACCATTTCAGCACAATCAATGTATGTGCACATTGTAAATGTGAAAAAAATAGGCAAACCATAAGGTAGATAGAAGATAGAGTCCATAAATCCAGTGGAAACTCCAACTTCACCGGGAGGAGCGGATGAAAGGGAATCCCAGCGCTGATGGATAATAGGTGAAACTCAACCATGACATATTCCTTGGGTGGCGTTAGGGTATTCTGTTGCCTTATGAAAACACTGATTAACAGACTATGTACCAGTTATCCGCGGCCTTCGTCACTACTATGAGCTCAACTAAAAGAATCATGGAATAACAAAAGAACACCATCTCACAGAAAATCAAACCAAAAAATCTACTTGAGTATATAACACAATCATGATTGTTTCTTGATTGCTCAAAATTGTTTCTTGATGAACTTAAAAAGTTGCTAAAAAAGTGAAAAAATGAGAATCAAACCAGAGATCGATCCAACCAAATGGTCAAACAAACCTAGCTGTACATTTTCAGTCCAACACTTGACAAATTAGAGCCACCTTACACAGGTGCTCAGATGCATGTGCGCACATAAAGGTAAAAAGAGGGAAAGAGATGAGAACAAAAATCACCCAGCCAGATCACTAATGATATTGTCTCCAGCCATTTGAAATTGACAGTTTTATAGCTTCAGAAATAACTTTCTTGAGCCAAAGGAATGACAGTTCATCATTTTTCAGTTATTATTTGTTAAATAAAATTCATGTGAAATGCAGGACAGTTAAACAAAAGTATCTGGATACCAAAAAAGCCTTCTCGTCTAACCAATAAGTTTCTTACATTCATCCATCGGCATCGCAAAGCAACATCCCTAACTGTCTTGTCTGGCAACAGCGCCGCAATCTTGATATACCGCATGATACTAGGTTCATTAGAATACCTGAAAACATGTTTTAGTCAACAGAAAATAAAATCAATGCATGTATAAACAGCAAATGGGCTTGAGGATTTCACCCTTCTTTTTAGCATAATTAAATAAAATGTCATAGAAAATGGGCAACCCGGTGAACAGGCACCGGCAATGTGGGATACATGGAAGGATGACTACTTTGGTTGTATCATATACACCTTCCATTTCTTCAGGCTTTGAAGGAGAAGAAAAATCCAAATGTCATAATTGAGAATGTTTCATATGGAAATTTACCAGAAACTTCAACGCACGCAAAATCCATACATCTTTCCACATCTACTCCCATAAATAAAAGGTTATTCCAAATCTGAAATGCATTTTCAAGACAGAACAGATGAGTACTGCAGTTCAAGAATGTGACTACATGGACAAGAACTAGTCTAAAACATAAAATCGATCATAAAAATACAAAATGAGGGTGGGCAAAAACAGGAACTTCGCAAAAAAAAAACCCAATGGATTTCCAAAAATCTAAACGTTCCTCTCCACTGAACAACTCCGACTAATTGAAACACGGTTCAAATTACACAGAAAGGTGAACCCTTCCTGGTGATCAAAGAGCTCAAGTAGTCGCAACAAGCAGCACACCTCACAAGGCCATCCTCGAGTATCGACTGCTCCTGGTAAGTCCAATCAGCGGCCAAGGGCGTGTCCTGCTTGAAACCTGACGCCGTCTCCACGAGCATATTCCCGGTGCTGCTGCTGCGAATCATCCCAGGAATACCTCCGATCCCGGCCGGGCTCCCGGCAAACACAACTCCACCGGTGCTGCTCATTCCAACAGGGCTCTCCACCACAGAGAACACCGGGGAAGATCCACCAACAGCCCCGCCGGTCTGAAAAGAGACCACGGGGTTGTACATGGACATCGCCGGGGGCACCATCCCCTGGTGGAAACCCGTGTTGGGATCAGTCGCCATCTCCACACCAATCCGTCTACACACTAAACATCATCCAGCAACAAAACCGATTGCCTCGAATTGGTCAAAAATAGAAAATTCTCCAGATACACGGCGCGCCCTCAAATCCGCATCAAGTTGCGATCTTTCCAGGTACCCACATCACAAAACCGTCCCGAATCCCTTCCGAACACCTCAGATCACCAGAAGAAGGCCCGCAAAGCGGTGGTTCCAATCCATAACAGAGCCCAAAGACGAGTGGCGATTACGATTACCTCCACCTCACCGTCGGAGAATCGAATCCGGGGGCTACGAAGAAAAACCCTAAAAATGCCGGCCGCGCCCACTTGATTGCTCTACCGGCGCCGTCAACCCCCCAACGACCAATGGGAGCGCGAAAGGTCGGAGCTTTTCTGGACTCCCACAGGAAAAAGAAGTAAAAAAACCGATATGGGAACTTTGTAGTGCGTTCGCAGATCTTGGAATTCAGCGAGCCGTCGCGAATCCCGACGAGACCGGCAGCATTGATGCCAATTATTGTGGAGGAGAGGGAAAGGAAGGCCTCATCTCTCTCTCTCTCTTCTCTAGCAGTACTTGTATCTCCTCTCCCTCCCTTTGTTGTGTTACTTTACTGCTCTGCTTTCCTTCTTCACAACTTGTCAAGTGCCCATTCGCCAGAAAAGGCAGCAGTGCGCTTTTTATAGCAGTGGGTTCTCGAGGATCGGCCATGGAGTTGGGTGCAATCTACACCGGATGCCATTTCCACTTCCGGTATGGCGGTGGGTCAAAGGACGAGTCCTCAACTTGTTGGATACCGCCACATTATATATATACACATATATCGATGTTGCTTAAATATAGATACGTTTTATAAATACCGAAAACAAATATAAAAAAAATATTGAGATTTTTAACTCAGAATCATTATAAACTACCTTTTTAACCTTATAAACGTGGTTATTACTCTCTTGACCTCGTAAATTTGTTCCTTCTTACTCTGGAAATAATACCGTTAATTTCACTTTTACTCGAGTTAATAACTTGGATTAGTATTGAGTTAGTCTAATCGGACATGCTATGGACGTATAGGGAAGGGGATTGGAAGTGTTGGGGGAGGGAGCTGGAGCTTCGGACGATGCGAGGGGAGGGGTGGAGTTTTGGGCGACACACGGGCAGTGTGGGGGAGATGGAACGGAGGTCAGGAGACGCGGGAAAGGGGGCTAGAGCTTTGGGCGACACATGGGCAGTGCATGAGAGGTAGGATGGCACGAGGGAAGCGAGGGGTTCTGGGCGGAGGCAGAGGGGATGAGGGAGGCTCTGGGTAAAGGTCGGTAGGGGGGGAGGGGAGGTCTGGGCAGAGGCGGAGGGTCAACCGATGTGGAGGACTGGACAGAGGTGGATGGTCGGCCGACGTGGTGGAGGGATGGAGATCGAGGAGGTAGGTGGAGATAGTGCTAGGTGAGGAAAGGAAGGTGAGGAGGAGGGGCAATCAATGTAATTTTGATAAACAAAATGGGTTTTATGTAAAAGACAGTAATGGAAGCCGAGTATATTTATTAACCAAATGGATGGAAGTTAACCATAGAGCTTGTATGGTAAATGTTAGCAAGTTTACGGGATCGAATGGATAATAACAATGTTTACAAGGTCGAGAATGTAATTTACAATAATTCCATTGTGCGTGGGTAAAAATCTCAAAAATATTTTGTGGATAAACTTTATTCTTTAGTTTGTTTATCTATCATAGCAAAAATATAATGAATTATTATTTACTTTACCACAAGATTATTACAACAATATTATAAATAAATGTATCAACTGATAGGCGTTCGATTAATATATTATGAAGATGATGATTATTCAATCGGAAATTAGATCCGTACTTGATAGGTTTTTTTTGCAATTTGTATTCAGCTGATATAAACTTCAAGGACTGGATGTTAGAGAAACATCTAATGCAACAATAAATTCATTTCTGGATGAATAAGAATCCAACATTGGATAAGATTTTAATTACGAGCCTAACATTCGGGAGATTATGATTGAAATCGATGCACATACAATTCGAACTTTCGATATTAAGATCATTTCCAAAATGTGTTTACAAAAAACAAATATAAATATCTACATCTGCATATATCAAAAATGAGAAACACGTTGATGTCCATTTTAGGGTGGTATGTGAATTCGATAACCATTTAAAATGGTTATGGTGGTAGATCGGATACCAACGTATTGATACCATGTTAAATAATAATAGGGTTATCAAATTCAAATCCAATGGTATAGTTGTTGGTATTGTTAATGTAACGGAATGGAATGTGCGGACTGACGGAAGCATGCAACATTTGATAGATCGAATTGTTACCGAATCATGCATGATAATAAATGAGCATGCAAAAATTATTCTCAAAAGAATCTATAAAATCCAATTCAATCGAGAATTTATTATTAAAGCATCAATAAGGGTACACTTGCAAAGAAAAACTAAACTTCGCAACATAACTTTTTGTTCTAGCGAGCATATAGATACTCATCATAAACCATGTAATATCCATACCATGCTGAAAGTCTTTTTTGTTGGGACAGATGTGGCATCAACTCTGCTCTGATACTAGTTGTTGGGGATATGAACCACTTGATGTAGATGCGTATATAGAATTGACCACTATCATGGAAGCACGCAAAGAAAGAACAAGTAGATATAACGGTGGTCGGTCACCTCTCGCGACCACCAAAGAAGAAAGACCACTAAAAGAAGAATGAGCAAAACTCTCTCCATTCTGTCGCGACCCCGTTTCCCGGGCCGTCGGATCCTCCTATATCCGGATCTGGTTACTCAGCAATAATTTATTCAGCAATCACAACTAACATTCAGAAATAGACTGCAAATAAAAATACTCAGAAGAAAGTATTTCAACACTTTTCCATTCACAAAATAAAGTTCAGATGCTACACTGTCCCACTATAACCATTTACATGTACATCAGCTTGAAAGGAAAATATACAAAAGATTACTAATTACCTTAAAAAGTAAAGCTATTGTGGCTGCCTGGATGTCTAGTATGTAAGATGGATGAATTTTTAAAGTCCTTGCGATGGCTCACCGATACCTATTGGGTTTTCCATAAATCATACGATAAAATTAGCAAATGATAAATAACGAAGAAGAGAAAAGCAAACAAATTGTATAATTTTTCAAAACTTGATATCACAAAAAATTTTATTCCTTCTCATTAATTTAAGTCATATTCCTTTATATTCCACATCAGGGATTAGTCCAGGGGAACCCCACCATTCTTGAACTTCGAAGCTGTGGGCACTTCGGGATTGGAGATTGTGTTAATCTTGGTAAACTTATGCCGTCGCACGTCACCTCAACCAATTCTCCAATACTACCCTGACAAATTCCTTTTCTTTTATTAAATATGGTCTCAACCCCCAGCCTGAAAAATCAAATGAGCACACCGTCCTCGGGGACTCGGTTGCTTAAAACCTCAGGCTAACATTTAATCATATAACCTAGCGGCTTTAAATACATATTATCGTGACCCAGCCGCTATTGAACCACCCGTGCCTCCACATGGCACGACCACATCTTCCGACGTTCCAACCCGAATATATTGGCTCCCGCTACCACGCGTTGCAAAACATTCAATTTGTGCGCACTTATCATAACAGGGCAACCGTGTACCACCTAGGTAGGGAAACGTCAATACGTGTTCCTTCCGACAAACCTACAGGTTGCATGCCCGACATGTAGTACTACTCTCGGTCATCTTTAATGTGACACACAATCTTTTTCAGGATCCAACTCAAATCACATCAATTCACATGATGTAATTCTTTCATTAAGTCTTCGATTTGCGTAATCAACAATATTTAGATAGACTCACGTATATATTATTCATATGCATATATACTCGTATTTATGCATGTTTTAACTCCCAGACCCAAACTTTCAAAGCCAACGCATCAATTTGATGCGTAAACCTTATTTTAGTGGGAGTCACAAAGCAATTCTTCAGACTTTTTCAAAAATAGCCAAAATTAAGGTTCTTCGTAGCAAATAACACAAAATCAAGAATTTCAATAATTTCTTATGAAAACCGAACAGCAAAAGGAAGGATTTCGTTACCTAATCGAGCTCTCTCTCGTGTATGTAAGGCTTTATCGTGTTTCGTTTTTAGAAAGGCTATTTTAAGGTTCCTGAAAAGATCGAATTTCATTTTCGTATCAAAATGCTAAGAACATGTCAAGAACGTGAAGAACAAACGAAGAATGCGAAGAACGCGAAGAACACAAAGAACGTCAAGAACATATATTCTCTTAAAATTTCGACATAGTTTCCCCTTGTATCGGGATATATTTCTCCTTGAACCACAACAGGAAAACGAATCGAAAAGAAAGATGAATCAATAACAAAACTTGGAAGAACAAGAGTATGAATTGAAAGCCTAGCTTACGAAGCAAACTAAGAGAGGATCATACTTTTCTCCTCCTCGTTCTCCCGGCAGCGCTTTGCTAGCGTTCCTCCCTCACCTTCCACTCCTCCTCCCGACCTCTCGACCCTAGCCCTTGGAGTGGTGGTGGTAGTGGAAGTCGTAGAGAATGAATGGGTAGGGGGGTCTATTTATAGGCCCCAGAAAACCACTAACCATGGTTAGAAAACCATGGTTTAGACCTTAACCATTGTTTAGTGGCCCATGATTTTGGCCCATGGTTTTAGCCAAAACTTATCCCAAACTTGGGGCTTAAGTTAGAACATTCTAGAGGATTCTAGATTTGCTAATGACGCTTAATTAACACTAATCGTGATTAACTTTCACTAATCGCGATTTAACTTTCGCGGCTTACGCTTATCTTTTGCTAACTATTGATTAGTGTTTACTAATGATAATTAGCAGTTTTCAATCCGTCATTAGTTTCTTTAATCATGTTTAATTAGTCTTAATGACATTCATTATGGGTTAATGACATCTTAGCCTTCCTTACTTCTCTTTTTTCCGAAATTCATAATAAATCGAAACGGAGTCCGATTCACACGAAACAAATTCTGTTGGTTTCCTCTTGACGAGCCGGATATTATATAGGATCCGAGATATGCCAAGTTCAAGGCTTTACAATTATAACAACCTTAAAGGAAGTCTCGTCCTCGAGACTAGAAATGCATGCATAACAACCTTAAAGAGGATTGAAACCATAACAACCTTAAAGAAAATGAACGTCATTTCATTTATAAAGAATATATACAATACACAGTGTTATTACTCAAATAAGTAGGGGTATTTCTCTCTCATTTCTGCCTCAGGTTCCCATGTGGCTTCTTCAAACTCTTGGTTCTGCCATAATATTTTAACTAGAGGCACCTCTTTGTTTCTCAACTTCTTGATATCCCTTTCAAGTATTTGCACAGGTATCTCTTGATATGTCAAGTCTGGCTCAACATGTAAATTATCATAACTTATTTTATGCTCTGGATCCCTAATGTACTTTCTCAGATTCGATACATGAAATACATCATCTATTGCCGAAAGATGTGGAGGAAGTTTAAGTCTATATGCCACTTTTCCAATGCGCTGAATAATTTCAAAGAGACCCACGAACCTGGATGCTAACTTCCCACGCAAGACAAACCTCTGAACATCCTTCATAGGTGATACTTTGAGAAATACAAAGTCACCTACCTCAAATTCAAGGTCTCTTTGCCTGGTATCACTACAACTTTTCTGGTGGCTCTGGGCAGTTAATAGTCTTTTTCTAGCAAGCTCTACAGCTTCTCGTGTCTCTTGAAGTCTATCTGAATCATAAAGGTTCTTTATTCCGACCTCTTCCCAACACAAAGGAGTAGTACACCTTCGTCCATATAGTGCTTCAAATGGTGCCATGCCAATACTTGTATGGTAACTATTATTGTAGGTGAATTCTGCAAGAGGCAAATATTTTTTAAATGATTAGCCCATTAATGGCTCTTTGGGATAGTGGGAGATTGTTGGACATGCGAGCCCACGATGAGCCATTAAGCAATAAATGTTATTGCAAATATCATTTCTCTGATATGAAATGAAGAGTAACTTATTTGCATAATAGGTCCCTTAGTACAATTAGGGTTATATACCATGGCCATCTTAATGATCATACAACTGTTGATTCAATTATTAAATCATAGAGGCTGGTGCTTGGATGAAATATCTAAAGAGTTAGATTGAGGACTCATCAAGCTCCGTCAAATGATTGTTAAGAGATAATCTCAAGCCCGAGTAGGAGATGGCAATCCTTTCTCATTTGGCTGATATATGACCGACCTCTTGATGTAGGTCCTCTGCATGGGAATATAATTGCCATGTCCTTATCTCCAAGTATCCGCAAAGAAAGCGCATTATCATTGAAAGAGTTCATGGATGATTTCATTTTTGATATATTTATCCGAGCATTGAGATACTGATAATTAAATGTGATTTAATTATCATGAGTAATATGAATTTGATTCATATTATAAGGAGAGTTGTCTGAGATAATTAAATGTGATTTAATTATCAAAGATTTGAATAATATGAATGTGATTCATATCATTTGGGCATAGGAGAATGTGATTTAATTATCATGGATATGAATAATGTGGATAGCACTATCCATATTAATCAGATATATTATAAATGTGATTTATAATATATTTGAGAGAGAATATTGTGATTTATATTTGTTAATTAATTATTGATGTGAATTAGATTCACATTAGATAATTAATTGAAAATATAATTTACATTTTTGTTTTGGGATGTGAATGTGATTCACATTTTTCCAATGGCACGATTCTAATGTTCACAAGATTATTATGAATTATTTTTGTTAAATAATTTACAACAAATGTTGTTGTAAATATTGGAGATATCATGAGATAATGAAATCTCGTGAGATAATGAGATCTCATGAGATTATGAGGAGATAGACCCATTCTATCTCAAAAGGGTAGACGTCCCCTTTTCTTTAGGGAATGTGGCCAATCTTCTCATTATCTCCAAGACCAGTCAAATGATTTAAATTCAAAATAAAGTATATTGATTTATCATTATAATAATTTAAATTAAATCAATTGTTGTTGTGTTTTTATAACAACATCATGGCCATTGAAAGAAACACAAATCAATCTCAATCATTGATTTTGTGTTGTCCATGGATTGAGATCCATGGATCCCAAAATCCTATATAAGAAGAGGCACCCCTTGATCTTCGGGTGATCACACGAATATGACATATGCTCTCTTCCTCTCTCTCTCTACACGCCAAATGCTCTCTCCCTCACTCTCTCTTGTGGTTGTCCACCATGGAGCCCTCGAGAGAGTCGCCATCTCCACAGCATCCTTGTTAGGATACCAAAGTATTTGTTCGTGGATCTCCAAAGGAGCACCTTGCTTGTGAAGAAGATGTCGGATCTTGTGTGACAAGATCAGGAGATTCGCCGCTTGGATCATCAACATGGATTGCGAGGAGCATGTGTCTCATCAACGCGCTCGCAAGCATCTTCTCCGTTGTATCAGACTTGAGACAAGAGGTCTCTTCGTTTAGAGACTCGGCCGCAACCATGCTTCAAGAGGTAAACCTTATTCCTAATTGTGGTTTAGATGAAACGATCCAAGGAAGGTTCTTGGATCATGTGGTTTCATCACATTAAATTTTTTAAATTCCGTTGCCTCGAGCAACTAGTACGACTAGTCACTCACGATCGCATATGATACGATCATCACGCTTCTGCGATGTGATTGAGGATCTCCCCATAACCTTTAACAATCACTGAGGGTCACTTCACAAAATACCCAATTACCACATGTGCGATTACGTAAAGCTCCTGCAACTGGTCCTGCTCGTAATTAAGAATTATTTGGGGCTTAGAACTGCAAAATGCTCGAAGATATGTGTTCCTCACGTGCCGAGCACGTGACGACTCTAAGCAACAGGCGGTGGGTTTGAGCTATGCTTGAAGCATGTCTGAGTGTAGAGCGTCTGATCTGAATCGGATTTACGAATCTACTCTGATCTGGGTATGAGTCCACTCTCTTCCCTTTCATGTCCGCAGGCGGTAGATGAGCGCTTCGTTCTTTACAGGCGGTGGTTGTTCTTCGAGCATTCAGATTTTCGAAGTGGTGGATGATCGATCTTCAGTAGTCGTTCGCGAGCTTAGAGCGGATCGGTGCTGGGAACTACTAGATGACGCTTTGATCAGATGCTTAAATTAATGAAGATGTATGTATGATCCTCGAATCTAATGCAGATCTCCATCCTTCATCCCTATTTCCTGTAAATGAGATCTCGACTCGAGCGCAAGGCTCGATCCAAAAAAAGGGAAAAGGTGAATGTGGAGGCTTCATCGGTGATGTCGAGTTGAAGCTTGAGCTTCGATGATGTTCAGATATGAAGAAAGAGAAGGTTCAGGATGATGAAATCGGAACAGGAAATCGATGGGGAAGAGAAATCGGAGGGAGAAGAAGAGGAATGAAGAAACACATATCTAACCTGGAATAAGCGACGGTATGGAAGCAATCACACAAGGTTGATGGTGTATATTTACCTGGGATGGATGAGTCCGCTGGGAGCAAAGCCTGCAGAGGAGCTTTGTGGTTGTGGCCTCAACCGCGACGGAGGGAGGTTCAGGCACGTCGGAGCAAATCGTCAACACCAGCGTACGATCACACCGTCCTAGCTTGCTCAACCTCGCTAAATGACGGAGAACAGTAGAGAACCCTGTCATAGCCCTCTCTCTAGCTAGAACTTGGGAGCATGATGAAATGTCGGATAACCGAGCTTTGACGAGGGACTGGGGTTTGTATAAAAGAGAGAACCTTGGTGCCCACGCAAACGGCTCCGGTCACTGGCGGGGGGTCCGGTGACCGCGATAAGTTAGAGGAACGGCCGGCAGCTGGCCGTTGAGGATGTTGGGGACGAAGGAGGTGGATTCAGGCGCAGGAGAAAGAGGAAGAAGGTGCAGGGGAGGAGGAAAGAAGGAAGAGAGAGAAGAAATAAAGAATCAAAATAAAAATAAATTATATAATTAAATAATTCATTAATTAAAATAAATACTCAATAATTAAATTAATATTTAGATTAAATAAATTAATTAAGATATAATTAATTAGATAATTACATAATTAAATAAATAATTAAATGTATAATTAATTAAATGATTAAATAACTTAATAAATAATAAATAAATAAATTAGTAAGTAAATAAATTTATTTTATTTTATTAATAGGATATTAATAAAATACATAAATGGTGTATATTAAATAATAAGAACTAAGGTACTGTGTACAATATATACCAATAAGATCCCAAAACCCACATTTTGCATATTAACTCTGATTTTAGAGAAATCTGTGTTATTTGGTAGATAATTTAATAAAATGAACTTTAAAACTGAGTTTGCCCAATTTGGAGTCCATATAACCGAGCTATTAGGTCCGGAATATTTAGGTCACTAGGCAGTGGCTTCGGGATTTTTGGTGTTTTGACTTCAGTTGTATTTTTATATTTTTCTCTTGATTTTTAGAAATAAATTAAAAAAATTAAGTTAAATGACGTTACAGATATTTAATTAGAAATCCAGGAAGTTTCTACATATAATACATATAGACAACCGGGCTCAATCGCCAAAACTCACCCATTTTATTCGAATATTTTTTAATACTTTTAAGTAAATAGTATTAGTTATAGAATGAAATTTAAGTGAATTTGAACGATTTGGAGTTTTTTTCTAAATAGTTCTGAATCTTGGAAGTCGATTTTACAACTTTTTCGGTCCTTGATAATTAAATATTTTTATATTAAATAATTTTTCTGATAGTATTTTGGTTTGGGATTTTCTTGGTGATAAATAAAATAGATGAAATATTTATAAGGTGGAAAATGTATTTAGTGTATTTTTGGTCTTGATTTTCTGACATTTTTATAACTTAAGATCCTTATCTCCCCCTACTTATTTATTTTATCGACCAGGTCAATATTGACCCGGTCCCAAGGTTAGGATCAATCTATCTATACTTTATACACATCGTTCTTTTCTTTTATTTTTCTTTTGCTCTATTATTTTATTTTGGATGAAATAAGTGATAAATATATAATATTAACAATTACAGTTAGAATGTTAATTAATGGAAATTAGTGAGTATTTACATGCATTTTATTGATGATTTTAGCCAAAATGAAAGAATACAGGCGGTGAATCATAGATTTATCATTCCCCTATACTTTAAATTTATTAGTCCCTTAGCAAACACTTATTCTATAAATAAGTGCAAGCAAAAATAAAAAGAAAAAGGAAAAATTAAATAACTTAGAACTTGTTTGTTTCTTTAAAGCGAATCTCACTTTACCTAAAATTTAAAACTTGGAGTAGACCTTTGGATTAATAGTGTGTCGGGAATCTAATTAGTATTAGGATTTAATTCTCAACATCCCTCAAGTTCCAAAAATCCTTATCCAGGTTCACTTCAACGGCCAGCTCAAGTCCACCTATCCGTTACACAAACTTTTCAGCTTTGAAAGTAATTTCTACTGTGTGTGAAAGATTTTAGCTCTTCCTGCTTAGAGACGCGAAGAAACTGCTCATCCCAGTTATACACTCCCATTGGACCCTCATCCAACTACTCGATCCTCGAGGAGGGGGTATTTCCTTCTAAGATCAGGTCGTATTGTGTCCACAGTCGAGTATTGAAAGAAGAAGAAGAAGAATGGGAAGAGAGCTAAAGTGTGATCAGTGTAATCACATCTCCTTGTGAAGCCTGGCCAGTTTAGCCAAGTCTCCACTAAGATAATGCAGGCTTTCTGAAGCTCGGACTATTGTGGTCAAATTTGTATTTGGTGTATGGCTTCTTTTTGGTAGAAAATGACTGTTGCACTGCATAGATTTTTATGCCCTGACAGATATAGCATCTTTTCTTTCCATCCATTTTTCGGGATCTTAGAAAAATTGTGCGAGCAGACCCTTCCCTCATCCGAAGCTTTATTTCAACCCCAATCTCTCTCGTCTTTAGACGTCAGCGTCACTAGACAAGGTTGGAAACACACCACCGAAATGAATTTCCCTTCGCAGTCCCATGCAAGTTGAGATAAGTTTAGAGTACATGGGTTTAAAATTGGTTCAAAGGGGGAAGAGTTAAACGGACGACACCAAGTGTCCTACTAAGCCACATTCAAGTTGAATTCCGAACATGGTCTCATGAAACTCAAAGAATTAAGTCTAAAAGACATGAAGATTCTTAATTCCAATTCTTAATAAAGTCCCTTTTGAATTAAATGAATTAAGGCCTAAACCAAGCTCCATCTCTCAAACTTAGATTCATTCAATTCAAGAATCGGACTTGTTCTGGAAAATGCGAATGAATGCGACAAATTTTTTATGATTGAATTTTTCAGCTTAAGCTTTTTATGTGATTTTTAAAGAATTTTTGCAAATTTTTTTATTGATTTTTAGAACTTTTCAATTTTTAGGACCTTTTTGAAAAAGTTAGTGGATTAATTCAATTTACACAAATTTTACAAGGATTTTGTACATTTTACAAAGGAGTTTATATATACAAATTATATATATATAAGATTAGGCTTTTATACAAGGATTTTATAAGTTTTAAATAATTAAAGATTTTACGCAAGTATTTTACAACATATTTTATCTACAATTATTAAGCCATTTTTTATTAAGTTATATTTACGGTTTTCTTTTGGATTTTAGAAACGCAAAATATAAACCCATACTTTTAGAGAGCCATATTATTAAAAATACGATAAAGTACTAGTTATGATTTCTAAAGTATATATAGAATATATATATACGACGCCCCCTATACTTAGCATGAACTATGTCCTCATAGTGACCAAAGAAGCAACAAAGGAAGGCATAACTCGGGCTAAGTATAGATTGGTGAAAAGAATTCTATACTACAACGGCTCAAAAGAATAACGAATAAAAGAATAGAAGTCAATCATCCCCTCTATACTTAGAATCAAGTAATCCTAAGGATAACAGACTTAAAACCGAAGATGATCGATGTCAAGAGAATGTACACAATCAACGTCTCGTCTTGTCCCACCTATACTTAGAGTAAAATATCCTTAAGTATAGAGAAGAATATCAACAGAGGAGGGACAAGTGAGAGAGCAGACGAAACAAAAAAATCAAAAACGATCAAAAAACAACATGAGCAATATTACCCCCCATATACTTAGGGTAAAGCACACCCTAAGTGTAAGCAACAACAGGGGTAATAGAACAGAACGATGTGATCAACAGAGTGTCTACCCCTCCCCCTATACTTAGGATAAAGCACATCCTAAGTATAGCAAAAATTCTAAGCGGAACATAGGGGTGTAAAACAAACGGAAGGAAGGAAGGAAGAATAAAGTCGAAAACACGTATGTACAAAGTGATCGTGAAAATAAGGTATGCGATGCAGAATGTTAAGAGGAACACATCTCATACAAAATGAATGGGGGCAACCTCAATGGTCGGTGATTCATGATCAAGAAAAGGTTTCAAACGCTGACCATTGACTCAAAAGGTGGACTCAAAAGACAACTCAGATACGTCGATGCTACCGTTGTCGTACACCTTTGGCACAATATACGAGCCTTTCCACTTTCTCTAAAGTTTCCCCAGAAATAGTTCCAGTCTTGCATCAAATAACCAAACTTTCTGATCGAGCTCAAACTGCTTGTGGTTGATATGAGCATCATACCACTCTTTCATCCGCTCCTTATAATGCAGGCTACTAGAGAAGACTTTATCTCTCAATTCCTCTAGGGCTGCCAATTCGATTTGCCTCTGTTCTCCTGCATCGTCTAGACCAAAAATAACCTCTTTAAATGCCCACTATGAACTATGTTTGATCTCGATAGGTAAGTGGCATGGCTTGCCATAAATAAGTCGAAAGGGAGATGTACCCAATGGATTCTTGAAGGATGTTCTATAGGCGCAAAGAATCGAGTCCAAAAACTGTGACAAATCCTTTCGTTCTGGGAGAACAACCTTCTGCAAGATCGTCTTTACCTCCCTATTCGAGACTTCAGCTAGAACATTCGTCTGAGGATGATACAGAGTACAACCTGAAGATCTATGTCGAAATTGTTAGCAACTGTTCTTACCTTGTCATTGATGAAGTGGCTACCCCCGTCTGATATCCAAACTCGAGGGATCCCAAACCGCAAAATGATATGTTTTCTCAAGAACTTGCAAACCGTGTTCGCATCAACAGCTCGGGAAGGAAGAGCCTCTACTCGACGACTCACATAATATACAGCCATAAGTTATACTCGAATCCTTGACTCTTAGGGAAAAGGACCATAAAGTCGATACCCCATGCATCAAACACCTCACAGAAGTGAATTGGCTGCATCAGCATCATGTCTCTATGTCCACAAAGTGCCCATTCTCTAATACTCAATACATCTTTTTATGAATGCAAGGGCATCCGCAACGAGCATAGGCCACCAACGATCGGATTGAAGCATCTTCTGTGTTGTCCTCCAGCTTCTAATCTATGGTAATACGTGAGGACACTCTGGTATTCCTCCTGAGGAATACACCCATGACAGAAGGAATCAGCTCCTTCATGATAAAGGATCGGATCCTCCCAATGGTAAGACTTGGCTTTTGTGAGGAAAGTCTCAAGTCTCTGCTTGGACCAACCTTGTGGGACTTTCTTAACAACAAGGAAGTTCACAATGTCAGCATACTATGGAAGCGAGGTGACATCAAGAATCGCCTCATCGGGGAAGATCTTGGTGATTGGTGCATCGAACTCAGAAGTCTCAGGTAATTCTAGCCGGGAGAGGTGATCTGCAACCACATTGTTGACTTCAGGCTTGCCCTTGTCCCCGGCAATGGTGATATCTGAAAAACGCGACCGATCGAGTCATCTAAGAGTAGACAACTATCGATGTAATGATCAACCGAATTTTACCAGAAAATTTGTGTTTTATTATTTGGTCTCCTAAACTTTGATGTATAGTGAAAGTATGGGGTGTCGAACTTAGGGAGGCAAACTGTTTAAAACTAGGGTTAAAATACAGAAAACTAAACTTTATTAGGTTTCCTAATTTTTTATTTATAGGTAATTTTCTAGATTTTCGTTTGATTTTAATGAATACTATATTGTTTTTGTTATTTTATACACCTATAAGTAAAAAAATATAGGTATAAATTTTATTTTTTATTTGGTTTTATTTTGAAGTTTTTTATATTTTTATTTTGATTTCTTGTTATTTTATAAATTTTTTAAATGTTTTTAAGATTTTTATGGATTTTTAATTGGTGTTTAAAGTGAAAGATAAAATTTTTATTTAAAACTTTTGAATTTTAAAAATACAAAACTCTACGAAAATATTTTTATTTTATTTTTCCTATAAAGTAGATGAAATTATCTTTAAAATGATATGGTGTGCGTATTTTTATGTTTTTATTGATTTAGTTATGATTTTTTTCAAAGTTTTTTATGTATTTTGAATTTTTATTGGTTTTATTATTTAATTTTTATTTTGCTTTTGGTTTTCCGTGTAAAGTATGGTAAAGTATATTGTATATAATTTTTAAAGATATTTTATAAGTGTTTTTATATTTTTTGTATTTTGAAAAGATTTATTAAAAATATAAAATCTTTTTATTTTTCAAAATATGATTTAATACTGTATATAGTATAATACTGGTTATTAATATATATATTTTTATTATATTTTGTATTTAGTATTCTATTTATTATGTGTGTAGAATGCATAGTAATTATATATTGTATGTGGGTTTATGTATAATAATATGGAAATAGTGGGGGTGTGTAACATAGGAGAAGTTGGTAGGGGTTTCCACGCAAAATGCCCAGGAAAAACATGTTGCTCACGTGCTTATTTAGCTCCAGGACCTGTATGGAAATAACACAATCACTGAGGGTTGCTTTGCAAAATGCCCAGATGCCACATCTGCAATCACCTGAGGCTCCTGCAACAGGTCTTGCTCGTAATTATGAATTATTTGGGGGTTCAAACTGCAAAACACCCGAAGATATTTGTTCCTCACGTGCCGAGAACGTGAAGGCTCTAAGAAACGGGGGGTGGGTTTGAGTTGTGCTTGACGCGTGTCTGAGTGCGGAGCATCTGATCAGAATCGGATCTACATCTCTAATCTGATCTGGGTATGGGTCCATGTTCTTCCCCTTTTCAAGTTCGTAGGCGGTGGTTCTTCAGATGAGCACTTCGTTCTTCGCACGCGGTGGTTGTTCTTCAAGCGATCATATTTTTGAAGTAGTGGATGATCGATCATCAGCAGTAGTTCGTGAGCTTCGAGCGGATTGATGCTGGGAACTACTAGATGGCGCTTTGATCAGATGCTTGAATTAACGAAGATGTATGCGTGATCCTCGAATCTGATGCAGATCTCCATCCTTCGTCCCTAATTCCTGCAAATGAGATATCGACTCGAGCGTAAGGCTCGATCCAAAATAAAAGGGAAAAGGTGAATGGGGAGGCTTCATCGGTAATGCTGAGTTGAAGCTTGAGCTTCTATGATGTTCAGATATGACGAAAGAGAAGGTTTGGGATGATGAAATCAGAACATGAAATTGAGGAGGAACAGAAAATAGAGGGAGAAGAAGAGGAATGAAGGAATGAAGAATCACAGATCTAACTTGGAATAAGCGACGGTATGGAAGCAATCACGCGAGGTTGATTGTGTATATTCACCTGGGATGGATGAGTTGCCTGGGAGCGAAGCATGCAGAGGAGCTTCGTGGTCGTGGCCTCAGCCGTGACGGAGGGAGGCTCGAGTACGATGAAGCAAATCATCAACAATGGCGTATGATCGTGCCATCCTAGCTTGCTTAACCTCGCTCGATGGCGAAGAACCGTGGAGGACCTGTCACAACCCTCTCTCTATATATATATAGCTAGAACTTGGGAGCAGGATGAAATGGCGGATAACCGAGCTTTGACGAGGGACAGTGGTTTATATAGAAAAGAGGACCTTGGTGCCCAGACAAGCGGCTCCAGTCACCGGCGGGGTGTCCAGTGACTGCGGGAGGTTAGAGGAACGACGGACCGTTGAGGATGTTGGGGACGAAGGCGGCGGGTTTAAGCGTAGGAGAAAGAGGAAGAAGGTGCGGGGGAGGAGGAAAGAAGGAGGAGAGAGAAGAAATAAAGAATAAAAAATAAATTATGTAATTAAATAATTCATTAATTAAAATAAATACTTAATAATTAAATTAATATTTAGATTAATTAATTAATTAAGATATAACTAATTAGATAATTACATAATTAAATAAATAATTAAGTAAATAAATAATTAAATATTTAATTAATTAAATGATTAAATAACTTAATAAATAATAAATAAATATATAAAATAAATAAGCAAGTAAATAAATTTTATGTAATTTATTTTATTAATATGATATTAATAAAATATATAAATGTTGTATGTTAAATAATAAGAACTAAGGTACATTGTACAATATATACAATATGATCCCAAAACCCACATTTTGCATATTAGAGAAATTAATATCATTTGGTAGATAATTTAATAAAATGAACTTTAAAACCGAGTTTGCCCAATTCAGAATACATATGACTGTGCCTTCAGGATTTATTGGTATTTTGAATTAAGTTATATTTTTATATTTTTCTATTGATTTTTAAAAATACATTAGAAAAGGAATTAAGTTAAATGAAGTTATTGATAATTAATTAGAAATTAGGGAAGTTTCTACACATAGTACATATAGACAATGGAGCCCAAACGTCAAGACTCACATGTATTATTCGAATATTTTTTTAATATTTTTAATAAATAGTAGTTATAAAATAAAGTTTAAAAGTGAGTTTGGTCTATTTGGAGTTTTTTTATAAATAGTTGTGAACCTTGGAAGTCGGCTTTTATGGCTTTTTCAGTCCATGATAATGAATTATTTTATATTAAATAATTTTTCTAATATTTTTATAAAATAATATATATTGTTGTGAACAACTTTTGTAAAGAAAGTATTTTGGTTTGAGATTTTATTGGTGATAAATAAATTAGATGAAATATTTACAATGTGGAAAATGTGTTTAATGTATTTTTGATCTTGATTTTCTGGCATTTTTATGACTTAAGATCATTATATCCCCCTACTTATTTATTTTGTCGATCAGGTGCAATATTGACCTGGTCTCGGGGTTAGGATCAGTCTGTTTATACTTTATACACATCCTTCTTTTTCTTTTTCTTTTATTTTTATTTTTCTCTTTATTATTCTATTTTGGATAAAATAAGTGTTAAATATATAATATTGACAATTATGGTTATAATGTTAATTAGCAGAAATTAGTGAGTATTTACATGCATTTTATCAAGAATTTTAGCCAAAATGAAAGAATAAAGGAGATGGATAATAGATTCATTAAATACCCAATACCCCACTTGTATTTACAGGAATTTTAATAGTATGAGATTAAATTAAATTTGCAATAAGAGTAAGAGAAGAGGATTGGAAACCTGAAACTCCAAATCTCTTCTCCAACAGTATGCATAACTCTTCTGACGACTTTGTACCATCAGAAGCTTTCATCTCATAAGATCAACAACCCTCGCAGTCTCCTCCAGGAGATCTATGGAGTACAGAGCATGATCACCTACTGATGAGAGAGATCTGGCCAAAGTCATGTCAATCCACAAGGCAGACCGACAATCCTCGAAGCAACCTCAAACGAAACCTCACTCAATCAACAATCGACCTACTGTAAAAATCAAGCAATGAATAGCACAAAAAAAGAGAGTTAAAATTTATTATTGTCTACAAC
The DNA here is from genome assembly GCA_037367405.1 of Ottelia alismoides. NCBI lineage: Eukaryota > Viridiplantae > Streptophyta > Magnoliopsida > Alismatales > Hydrocharitaceae > Ottelia > Ottelia alismoides. The sequence goes on from JAZKJV010000901.1 coordinate 1,258,159, forward strand.
TAGATGTATAACAAGTATGTAGAAGTCGAACCACATAGAGCAAAAATTGTAGCTTATAGTTATTTTTAACCAAATAGCACTATGTAAAAGCATGTCATTTATTATGTATATACATACATACATATATTTGTGGGTTTTTAATTTTTTTAAATTTTTCTTATATTTTTTGGTTTATATATATATTTGTTTTTATTTTAAATTTTATATTTATATAATATTTTTTGGATTTTTATATTTTGTATTTTCTTTTTCTATAGAATAAGTAATATAGGATATAATAACATATATATAATAATGGATAATATAGGTGTAAATATAACTAAAAGTATCCAAAAATTACAGAAATAAAGATTTTAGGTTTTAAATAGGTTTTTTACCATTTTTGTGATTTTTAGTGAATTTTGCTCATTTTTATATATTTTTAAAGTAAAAAATAACTTAAAATAGGGATAAAATAATAGGTCGAGATTGAAATGGAAATTAAAATAAGAAATTACATCTAAAATTTTCCAAATCAATTTTAATATATAGAATAATAATTTAGAGAAAATTATGCTAGGGAAAAATATTTTTTGGATTTTTTAGAATTTTATATATTTTTATCAAGGTTTTTGGGGTTTTTTGATTTTTAAGAGTTTTCTTTTTCTATTTTTTAATGACTTTTGGTATGAAAGCTACGAATACATAAATAAGCAAAATATATTTTTTTAGGATGTTTTAGAAACATTTTTATATTTTTTGATATTTTATACTGTAGATAGTGACTATTTGTGCTTTAAATGATTTTTAATAAATATCAAAAAGGTCCAAAATTGTGAATAAAATTATGGCATGAAACTACAAGTAATCAGAAACCTACATTTATTTTTTCATGATTTTTAGAGCACCATAGTAATTTTAAATAAATCCAACAAGCATACAAAAATACAATTGATGGTAGGGGCGTACATGTAAATAAAATAAAATCTAGGCGCCTCTGTGCAATTTTTCTAAAATTATACAATGTGATTTAAATTTTTCTGAACAAAAAATAAATACAAAGTGTTCCAGGAGTAATACTTGCAAAATGGCCACCTCACGTGGGACGACACATGAGGTGACCTGACATGAACCTGAATGCAATATGACATAACCATAGGGGCCTTCATGTAATTTCACCATTATATTTACATTGAACACTTTATTCAAATGACTAGTTAATGAATGCAAAATAGGTTGGGCTAAGAGGCAAATTACCCCTTCACATGCGATATCCCACGGTCGAGAGGTGCCACTTATTCCACGCATCGTCTCTCCGCTTCATGATAACGCTTCAGAGCGGAAGGCTAGGGTTAGATCCCATCTAGTTATCTGACGGCTGCAGGGAGGGGCATCGAACAACGGAGAGGAAATCTGGGGCGGCCTGGAGATCGAATGACAGAGACGAGGCCTGGAGGAACAGATCAAGAACACGCCGGAGACAAGCTTTGATTCATACTCCCGACTTACTCCGGGAGTCTGGATGGCTCGGTCCAAGGGCAAAACAGAGCTTGGGCTCCTCCGCACCCGATGGCATCGACAAGAGAGGCGCTGGAGCTGCGACGGAAGCTGGCAACGTCGGGAAAGAAGGGCAGCTCCAGGTATCTTGTTCTTATGCAGAATCGACCCCCAAGGGGTCCTTTGGCCTCCAATACCTGCAGAAAGGTTATGCACGAGAAAATGAAGGGTTTAGAGCCTTATTGGCGGAGAAAGGTGGACGTCAAAGTGTAGTGGAGAGGTTTCCGATGAGGCGGCGAATGGAGACCTCGATATCCAGATCCGTGCAAGATCTAGTTGAGTGGAATGTGGGAAAGAGTCGAGAAGCATGGGGGGAAAGTGTGGAGGTGGTCAGGGCGGCGGATAGCGGACGATCACGCATAGGGGGGTTCATCGGAGCTAAGCTCCGGTGAACTACGAAGATGGATTTTTATCCTACTTAGATTATTGAAAACCTAATCTAAGAACAGAAAGTGAAACCTACAACTAAATGCAACTTAAAAGGTGAAAGAAATAGCTCTTATACATGTCGGCGACGTCAGGGAGAGGGGTGGCCGGAGCGTCGTCGTGGGTGCACCTCCTCCTCCTGGAGCCGATCCAGACCTTAGGAAGACTCCTCATGTCACAAGGATCCTATCTAGAACAAGGTTTAGGGTTCTAAGGCTCGGAATGGTGACCAAAGAAGAGAAGGAGGTCGAAGGTTCTTATTTATAAACATGTATAGGCACCCTTATTCACGGCTGGTTTGGAAAAAAAAATACAAGCTATGTCCAGGCAATTTGCAAGCTCAGTGTGATTCATGGAACATCAATGATGATTTCATATAAAGGAATCGAGCGTGATGGATGGACGAAACGAGCGGGAACAATGGCTGGAATCCGGGGATTCGACAGTTCTGACGAGTCAAAATGCTTGGGCAGGGAGTTGACCAGAGGTCAACGAACGACGCACTGCCATTGGTCCACGTCGTCCACCAGGAGACAAAACAAGTATAAAATAAAAAATTTTTATTAGTTTATGTAGTATTTTATTATGATTTTTATTTATTTTTTGATGTTATTTATTAGTAGTTAATTTTAGGGTATATTTATAGGCAGATTCATTTATACTTTTGGCTATTTTATTTTTATTTTGTATATTTTATTTTACTATTTTATGCTATTATTTTATATATTTATATATTATTTTTAGTTATATAAAAATATTTTTTTGTATTTTATGATATAATATACACACTTAAATAAATATAGATATAGATTATGTTGGTGTAAATATAGATATTTCATCTATGTATTTGGTTTATATTTTATTTTGATGCATTTTCTTGGATTTTATTTTAGCTTTATATTTTTAGTAGAATATAAATAATATTTACAAGAGTATAAAAATATAAGAGGGTAAAAGAATAAAAGAATATGTTTCCCTTTTACTTTATTTACAAGTATTAGCATTGATATTTTACCTATGTTTTTATATAGACTTATTTTATTTTGTGTTTTCTTTTTGGTTTTAATATGGTTTTAATATGTACAAAAGTCATACATAACAGTTACAAAATTATAAAAATATAAGATTGTAAAAATAATAAATAATAAATAAAATGAATATTTTATTTGTGTATATTATATAATGAGGGTCCAAAATCTAACTTTCACATCGTAACTCCAAAAAATATGAAACCACCTTCATTAAATAGCTTTTTAAAAGTTATATACAATAAGAGGTTTTGTTACATTTTGAGTTTTTATTTGGAAGATATGGGTTTGTGAAGTTGAGATTCTATCGTTTTATTTTGTGTATAAAAAGTACATTGTGTATTCTTTTTGTACAAACTCAATTTTGTATTTTTTACTTTATTATCTACAACTTTCATGTCCAAAGTTTATTTATTTGATGCATAAATAATAAAGAATAAAATTGGGGTGTAAAAAATGAATTATTGGGGAATAAATAAATGTGACTGTTATTATATTTTCGGCCCTTATTTCCCTCTACTTTATTCCTTGTCGACCAACTCAATTCTTGACTTGATCTCGAGGTTTAGGACCTGTGGTATTTTATTCTTTTTCTCTCTTCTCTTTATTCTATAATTTTGACATTAAAAACAATATTATTTGCATAATAAATGCAATAAATAACGAATGTTATTTTGTACAAATTAATACTATTTACACGCATTAGCTAGGGTTTTTAAGGGCAAAATGATAGAATAAAGGTGATGAAATGGAGATTTGCCACCTACCTCACGTCAACTGAGAGGTGTGAGGCATCTTTGCCTACACAGGGCTTCAAATGGTGCCATGCCGATACTAGAATGATAGTTGTTTTTGTACGTCAATTCCACCAACAACGGATGGTCCTTCCAAGACCCTTTCCATTCCAAAGTGCGTGCGCGAAGTAAATCCTCAAGCATCTGAATAGTGTGCTCGCTATGTCCGTCGGTCTACGAATGGTAGGCGTAACTCATCTTCAGCTAAGTCTATAGCATTGACATGAACTAATTCCAATAGTGCGATGTAAACCTTGAGTCTCTATCAGACACTACCTCTCGTTCTATACCATGAAGTATGATGATATTCTGCACATATAGCCTAGCCAATCTGGATGGAGTATAGGTCATGTTGATAGGTATAAAATGGGATGACTCGGTCAACCTGTCAACAATGACTCAAATAGAATCATGACCATCTGATGTCTTCGGCAAACCTATGACAAAATCCATAGAGATACTCTCCCACTTCCACTGGGAATGGGGAGAGACTGTAACAGCCCTGGTGGTCTCCTGTGCTCAACCTTGACCATCTGACATGCCGTTCATCTACTGACATGTTGCGTCACATCGTGCTTCATTCTATCCCACCAAAAATATCGATGTAAATCACGATACATCTTCGTGCTGCAAGGATGGATAGACAACCGTGAACGATATGCCTCATCAAGAATGTCACTACGTAACTACTCATCGTTGGGTACAATGACCCAGCTAGCCTTCCATAAAATAGACCCCGTCACAACAAAATCATCAATCTCATCCTTGATGACACGCATGTATTTATCTCGAATCCAAGGATATGTCTTCTGGCCTTCGATGATGCGATCCCACAAACTGTTGAATCATAGAGGTACGATGGTAGATATGGATGCACTCTCATGAGGATACCAATCAGTGAAAGCTACGAGCGTATCCCACATGTATATCTAGTTTGTCGTATCCTCTGCACGAGTTCTCCTGCTAAGCGCATCTGCCACTGCGTTTCCTTTACCACGACGACAAGGGATCGTGCAGTCATAATCTTTCAGTAGCTCAAGCCACTTGCGTTGTCTCATGTTCAACTCCTTCTGATCAAAGATATACTTCATGCTCTTGTGGTCCGTTAAAATATCAAAATTCACCCCATATAAATAGTGACGCTAGATCTTTAAGGTGAAGACAATTGTCTCCAACTCCAAGTCATATGTGGGGTAATTCTGCTCATGCATCCTCAACTGACATGATGCATATGCAATCACATGGCCTTGCTGCATCAACACCACTCCTAGACCTTCACTTGAGGCATCTGTGTATACTGCATAATCATGTGTGTCTGATGGAAGTGCAAGTATGGGTGTTGTCGTTAACCTCTCCTTCAGTGTCCTGAAGGCCTGCTCACATGAATCATCCCATATAGATGGAACTCCCTTCTGTGTCAATCGTGTCTGAGGGCAAACAACTCGAGAAAATCCGCAGACAAAGCGTTTATAATTACCTGTTTGTCCAAGAAAGCTCCGAATCTGAGTGACTGTCTTGGGCTGCTTCCAAGCCATAACTGCCTCAATCTTCGTAGGATCAACTGCGATACCTGCTCCAGAAATGACATGCCCAATAAATGAGACCTGGGATAACCAGATTTCACACTTTCTCAGCTTGGCATATAGCTGTGCTCTCGTAATGTGTCCAGGATAATCCTTAGATCATTCACACGATCCCATTCATTCCATGATATCATCACATCATCAATGAATACGGCCATAAACTTGTCCAAGGACGGAAGATCATGTTCATCATATCCATGAATGTTGTAGGTGCATTGGTGAGCGCAAACGGCATCACCGCAAACTTGTAGTGTCCATATTGAGTTCTGAAAGCTATCATCGAAATATCAAACTCTCTAATCCTCAGTTGATGATAGCCTGATTGAAGGTCGATCTTCGAGAACACCAAAGATCCCTGGAGCTGATCAAATAAATCATCGATGTGCGGTAAAGGATAATGGTTTTTTACTGTTCTCTTACTCAAATGCCAGTAGTCGATGCATAATCTCATTTATCCATCCTTGATGCTAACAAATAGAACTGGAGCACCCCAAGGTGAAGTGCTCGGCCTCACGAAATCCAAGTCAAGTAACTCCTGCAACTGCAACTTCAGCTCTCTCTCAACTCAGCTGGTTACATGCGGTAAGGAACCATCGAGATCAGTTGTGTATATGGTAGAAATGTGATATCGAACTTGATCTCTCTCTCTCAGGAGGTAATCCTGTTAACTCATCAGGAAAAACATATGGGTAGTCTGATACTACTCTGATGTCATGTGCCATCGACTCATGATCGGATGTCTCTTTGACAAATGCTAGATATGAATCACATCCCTGATCAACAAGTCTCTGAGATCATAAAACTGAGATTTACTCTATTTTAGAGTCATATAAAGTACCCTCAAAGGTGAACTCGGGTAAATCTGGAATCTTGAAGACAACCGTCTTCCTAAAGAAATCAAAAAGAGCATGATGAGATGACAACCAATCCATGCCTAAAATCAAATCAAACCCATAAAGCTAAAGTAAGAGACAGTCTACAATCATCTCATGACCACCAAAAAACACTAGTAAGTCTTTGACTATAAGCAAAATGATGAACAACTAGCCACCTGGCCCACTGATGTGATATGGAGAAGATAGAGTCTCTGCGACTCTTCCTAATGAAGCTAGCAATGTTGATGCAAGGAAGGAATGTGGTGCTCCAGAATCATGCAAAATATGGAAAGGTCGACCCAAGACTGAGACCATACCTTTCACCACAGTAGCTGCTAAACGGGCATGTTCCTCGATAACTGCATGTAACTGACCATGTCTAGTCAGTGCGGTGCTGGAACCTGCCATGCTCTATGTCTGTCTCTGCAGCTTCCTAAAGTTGGAGTTCCTACCATGGAAACTCCCAGTATGTTGTGCTTATGGGTGTGGCTATGGTCAAGGCTCTATAGAAGCCTGTGGGCATTGAGCTCGGTAATGTCCCCATTCATGGTATAAGTAACATCGAACTTATTGGGTAGGTGGAGTGGTCGTGTCTGTGTTCCGAGTCGGTCCTACTGGGGGGTTTGTATAGTCGCTACAACCCCGATGGTCGTGCTGAATCAGTGCCACATGCAGCAAGTGCTCCTCCGAAGGTAGTCAATGGAGATAAGCGAGCACCGCCGAAAATGTCAAACCTGTAGGCCGAAATAGCCAGGTTGACCTCTTCTATTGAAACTGTTGTCGTATCGGCCCAAACGATTGCTGTGTTCTAGGTGCCGTTCCTGACGAACTCCTGAAACGTCTCTCATGGATATCCTCAAACTTCTCCACTACCCTCGGAGATGGAAGTGATGCGTAATATGGCTAGCTTCTCCTGTACCTCCTCTCGCATACCTCTAATGAACTTTTCCATATTCTCATCTAGAAATGTGACGACTGCTAGAGTGTGTCGAGATAGCTCAGTGTATCGGACGAAGTAATCTCTGGCTGTCATCCGTCCCTGTCGAAGCTCTACGAACAAGCGACGCTAGGACTCCTTCCACTTCGCAGAAAGAAAAGTGGGATCTGAACCTTGTCTCAAAGTCATCTCAAGTGTGCTTGCGTCTCAACTCAGAAATTACCTCCTCCCACCATCTCTTTGCGAAATCTATCAGTGAATACTCCATGAAAGATAGCCACAAGTCTCATGGCATGTGAATCATCCTCATCACCTTCATGACTCTCTTCAGCCACTGCTCTACTTGGTCTGACATCCTGGTGCCCTTAAACATGGGCACATTGGCCTGCTGGTAGGAAGTGAAAACTGATTGGTGCCTGTAGATAGCTGAATACTCGAGCGTGTACTCATCTACAAAGTCAACAGGGTCCTGCTCCTTGCCATAGTCTCCATCTTCTGCTCCATGCTCTGGTATCTCATGTGGATAATCAAAATGATGATGTTGTACCTTGACAGACTGATGTTGATCCTGTCGTGTTCCATCCTGAGATGGATGGTATGTGTAATCTTACAGCTCCTCAAACCTCATCTCCATATTTGTCTGCATGTCTGCATCTCCATCTGTTGGGCCAATATATGATCATGCTGACCTCTCAAAGCAGTTTGATACTACTGGAGGTTAGTGAGAGCAGTCATGATGCGTTCCAATCGCTCGACCATCTCTTGGTCTGGTCTAGTCATCATGGCTCTGCATAAGAACCATTTATAGTCATAAAAAATTGTTATTCGTGGATACTATCATATATACTTTTTATCTTCTTGGGATATAATATGGAAATTAATGAAATTGGTGATAGTCGTGGTTATGAAATTTGAATGTCATATTTTCCTTCTCAGACTCACGGCAAGTAGTAGGATTGTCGTCATCCGAGAACTTAATGCGATCGGAATTGTAATACTGTGAATGTGTGTAGCGGGTACCACTTCTCTGATATCAAACTGCGAACCTTCTCGGATCCAGATAATTGTTTATAATGTATTCATTAAAGATCGCACGAGTTACATGAAAATATGTGGAAAATTTTCACATTTCTACAATGTCATTCACATTTAAACTAACAATCACAGAAATTTGTATTCATTAATTTCTATATATATACAACATGTACAAAAGAGGCTAACAGTATATACATGTATTCCCAAAAATGTGACTGAAGAGAAGAAAGTATTTTACAATATAAATGAACAAAACCGTAACATGCGACTAAGTCGCAGGCTACTTGTCTGCCAAAACATGAAAGGACAAGAGATGTCAGTGAGCGCTGGTACATCCTGAAAACTTATTAAAACTAGCAAGCATTTAAGGTGGCTGCAAAAGAAACAAGTAGTAAGGCATAAATAACTAAAAATTTACAAGTACTTTCTATGAAAAAAAGTTTTTAAGCTACTCTGAAAAATACCCCACGTTTTACACATTACCTTTTATATGTCATATTCTTATATAGTAGTTAATGACTCATATGTAATTATATTAATCTCTTGTTGTTTAGAATTCATAATTATAGATTTTGATGATGGGAAAGATGTGATTTTGGATTGATTCTTGATTTTATCTAAATTCTCAAGTTTTGTGGATAGTTTGTGGTCTTGGTCTGTATGTGACCTCATACTATGACTCTAAAGCATGAAGAGTGCCTTAGGGTTGGGGTACCTCTGTAGGCATGCGATGGGGTATAGTGTATCCTAACTAAGTTCCCAACGCGCCCACTAACTTAGTATATATTCATGGCAGTAGTCCAAAGATCCGATGATTTGCTGATGATTGATGGTTGATAATGATTAATGATCCTATGCTAGGTTTGATTGTAGTCAACTTTAATCAATACCACTGTAATTGATCTCAACTCTTAGTCATAATCTACTGTAACTCATTTCAATCTCAATTTGTAAATCCTCCAAAATTTCAACAATAACCGTTTTAATGTAACCCTACATGAATAAGATGTGGCCATTGATAATTCAGATGTAGCATCGCCAAGCATGTTGGCAGAAAGTAACCAAAACTCAAGCGGTGAGGAAGTCTCCTAAGAGACTCTTCCGTCTTGCCCTCTAATTGGAAGTGTGGTCCAATAGAGGGATATATCTACTCCAAAACTACTCCACTAAGACGGGTGAGAGAGATTCTCCGGAAAGTCACTTTAGAAACTGACCCGACTAGTACAGGTTAACGAGCTCGTATGAAAAATCAAAACCGAGGATCCCTTGCATGGGTATCCTAAAATAAAAAGGTCAGCGGAGCTGGTCAAAAGTCGGGATCCCAAGGAACCGTGAAAACAGTACGCGCTCGCGTAAAAATTGTGAAAAGGACTGGGATCCTAGACCCACGCTCTTGGCAGCCCTTGCCCAAACTGGGCTTCCTGCCTCCTGCCCTGTTGATGGTCATTGCATCCTTGCACAATCAAGTGTAAGGTTCACCGTGACTGGCACAAATTTATAAGTCATCACTGATTGGAAGGTTTTGTTGATTATTTTTTGCTTCTGTTCAAATGAGTAAAATTTCTTATATGAATTCTTGACATCTTTACTTCTATCCTTTGTTTACCCCCATAGATCAAATCTTTCTTGCTCTATATTGTAGGGAGCTTCACCATTTTCACAAAGCATGGCAACCAAATTTGGTGAGACAAAACTAAAGTGAGTAGTCTCAAGGATACCGAAATCTGAAGAATCCAGTCCAGGAAGATTCTTAGATATCCAGCTAATACCTTCCAAAACCATCTCTTCACAATTTCCAACATCTTTATCACATAGAACTATTTGAAGAGGATACACAATAAATAACAAAAAACCCAAGTATCTTCTGCTACAATAATCTTAACCATTTGCTATTTACCAAATAAGATCCATTGAGTGATATCTCACCCAAGACCATAAGTATATCGATGTTCTTTTAAAACCAGTATATGACAATGGATTGAGAAGAAACAACTACTTTTCTACTCAAAGAAATCAGTGCCAACATTTATACTAATAAGCCCCTCAAATTCATCCAATACTCAGAACTAATAGCAGTTATTGTTCTCTGCCATATCAATTGCGCCACAGTTAAGGGATCAATATATGCTTGAAAGATTCTCAATTAAGATATCCTTAAGAAATTCAAAATAAAATTCGTGTCTAAACAAATGATAAATTCCCTCTCTACATATATAAATATCAGTACAAAAATTGGGAGATATAGCTACAGTTTCAAATAATATGATTTATATATATAGGGATGTACTCACATTATTAGGCTATCATTTTCTATACTCTATCTAAAAAAATGATCAACCACAATGTCATTAAAATAATAGGTCTTATATGTTTATATCACATTACTAATCCTAAAAAAATAGTACCCAAAGAATGACGTTCCCACTTGGAGTTTATTCTAAATTACATTAAACAAAGCAAAAGCAAAATTATGATTTCTCTACACAATTATTATTGCACCCGTAATAATATCCATGATGTGTGTGATACCTCCATAGTAAGCACTATGTTTTCCACATACACTCTGCACACTTTAACATCACTCTGCACACTTTAACATCATTAAGTTCCTCACGTTCCGAATGACCCACAACAACACTTTATTTAAGTCAAAGCACATGCTTCCCACTTTTGGCTCTTACAAATTTGTAGCTCATGCAACATACATATGTACTGATCGCATCAACGCAATGGGTCCCCACCAACTCCTAATTTCCTAAGCACCATAGTGATCAGTCAAATTCAACTATTTCACATATCTAGGACCTAACTGCATAAGAACTATATGCATAATGGCAAAGAAATAATTTGTCTTAAACATGCTCGACATTAAAGGAGTTAGAGAAAAGCATTGTACATTAAAATCCTCAAAACTTGCAACCAAAATTGCATGCAGAGCTGGCTGTCCTGGAACTCCAGCACCTTCAATTTGGAGCATAAATGACTGGAAATTCGAGCAGAGAAGCAGCAACAACCTTGCTTGGACAGTCCACCTGATGTTGCTGGAAATTCCAGCAAGTACTTGCAGCAAAGGAGGGGAATTTTGGAGGGGAGAAAAGGGCTCTATTGGTTGGAAATGAAGAGGGATTTTGGGCAAAATAGAAAGAAATGGGGGAGGGGACTCCCACATCTCAAGGACATGTGAAAATGGGCAGAATATTAAAATGAATGGAGAGGGAAAGATCAGTCGAGGGTGGAAAACCTAAAGAATCTTTCAACTAATTTATTTATGCACATATTTTCATTTGATTTCCAAAAGTAACCATGATGGTTGGGATTTTTTTGGCATTATTATTTTACCCATATTACCAAATTGAATGGTATTAAATATCCTATCAATTCTCTCATTGATGTCTCCCACCGTCTTCACATCACATTGCATCGCAAACACACACACAGAGAGAGAGAGAGATTGAGAGGAGGAGAGAGGAAGAGGGCTAGAAAGAGAGGTCTTACCAGAAGATCTTCATCGTAGGAAACAATGGCAAAAGATCGAGGGAGCGTGGAGGTTAACGTGGATGGAGTCGCGATTGAACAAATGCGGCTTAGAAGTTCTTGATTCGGATTCGAGGTATGTATTGGTATAGGATTATGATCTATAATTGTATGTGCCGATTTTGTAGAATTTATCATGAATCGTTGTCCTCTACATTGCACCCTATGTATCTTATGATTAAGTATTTAGCAACGTCCAAGAACATACAAGAAATTAATAGCAGAGATACCGGCTATTAATAACTGACCATTCCTTGTTTGATTGAGAAAAAAGGGATCTCATTTCATTATTTTCGATTTAATCATATCGCCATGCCCACTTGCCCTACAGGGGCTTGTTACCGCCAAATCATGAACAAGCATATACATACCAGTTATTTATACCTAAAGATATATTTAGTATGACACCCTCTCACATCTCTCACATTTGATGTCTTAATAATATGTTTAACAATCATATATGAATCTTGATTTATTGTAGTTAGAAACTGTGTAGGATTTGATGACTAGGGTATTACATATGATATTAATTTCACGTTATCAATTAAAGATGGTATGTCTTTACAAGCCAATAATCAAAGGATGCTCATAATCTTCTCCATTAAGAATTAAATTTATATTATCGTATTTATCGTTTCAAGTCAGAATCAATGATACAATCCATTAATTAGATATCGATGGATCTTAATCTATCTTTTTATAATTGGGAAAGGAATATTAAATGACATAAATTAATCTCTGAACGTCTACAACTGACATGCTCAGGGAGTTTTATTTTGTTAAACTACACTTTTTCGTTGCTTTTGTTTATGCTGTAGGGTAGAATTATATGTGATATGTTTCCATTAATTTGCTGGCAACCCTTGTTAATCTTAGCAATGAAAGATTTATAGGACATGTCTTTTCATAAGAATTATCAACCACTACAAAAAAATTGAGCTATAGTGACGGTTTTGAAAAAATCCGTCACTAAATTAGCCGTTGTTAAATATATAATGACGATATTATTCGTTGCAAAATGAGTTTTCGTACTCAAAATTAACAACGAATATCATATATGTCGTTATATCATTAGTAACGGTCCACATAGCACGTTTATCCGTTGCTATTTTTCAAAATTTTAATTATTCGTCGCTAAATTTTGAACTAAAAAATAGCGACGATTAGTTGATATTTTGAAAAATAGCAACGGATAAACGTCCCTATGTGGACCGTTGCTAATGATATAACGACATATATGATATTCGTTGCTAATTTTGAGTACGAAAATTCATTTCGCAACGTATAATATCGTCATTATATATTTAACAACGACTAATTTAGTGACGGATTTTTTCAAAATCGTCACTATAGCTCAATTTTGTTGTAGTGAACTGTCGGACATTCATTTATTAAAAAATGGACTTTTATCTACTCAATATCTCATAAAACAGTTTAAAATATTGTGGCTACAATCGACGGTATTGCTTTTGAACTTAATGCTCTTATGTTATTGTCAATCATTTGAGACAGACCACTTAACATTTAATTTTTTTCCTAATGAGAAAAAAAGAAGGATGCTATAGTGACGTGATTTTTGAAAACCATGAAATTTATGTAATATAAATGGCTAATTGGAAAACAAACATATGACATCCGAAACTCCAATCTATGTACGACCTTATTAAGACTACGGAAAAGAAAAGTATGAATAATGTATATGTGATTATTCACCATTGGTAAGATGATAATATTTGATAGAGTTATTAGATCTATCAAGTCGTAAAAGTTGACAATAAGATATTGAATATGAATGTTCACATGAGCCACTATGGCATGGAAAAGGAAATGATATGAAAAGAATTGGAATTTACTTATCATGAGGCATGATAATGATAAGCGGAGCCAAGCACTACACCTACTGGTCGGAGACACCTCTAGAGTCAAATTATCGTGTTAACCGAATGGACAACAATGTAAGTGGCGTATGATTGCAAGGAACCATAGAGGCAAAAGCTAAGTACTCTACAATTATAGCTGCATTATCATGTATGCCATGTTCATGAACTGTTAGTGCCAACGGTAAAGCCACCAAAATCATTTAATAATTTAATATTTAAGATAATTATAACACTAAACAAATTAAGGTATGCGTGCAATTATATTAATGCCATGGGCATGTGCACAATTATGATAACTTCATGAGCATATGCAATTATGTTAATGTTAAAGTATATGCGTAAATGTATTGAAAAGTCATGCAAGAAATGGTTTATAATGGTAAAAACATAACAAGTATGTAAATAAATGATTTATAACGGTAAATTATTATAAGTATACAAGGAAATGATTTAAAGAAATAATAAACCATTCCAAGTTATTGCAAGAAATGATTTAATAAACGTAAATAAGTCATGTAAAGCCATCTTAAAGAGGCTAACATACAAAGAGATTGATATGATAATAGAGTTACATACATACCATGAATCTTATAAAACATGCCCCAAAAGATGGAAGAAATATATGTTAAATTTACTCTTATGCATATTACATATGTATATCATGGAATTAAAAGAGACAAAATACATATATTAGGCAATGAACTTAGACATGCTTGGGAATAATTAGGCATGTAATGATATTTTGCCATGGAAATTCAAGTACATGAAAATAATAAGTTAAAAGACCGTTATAGTTTCTATACATAGACTCCGATATATACAAGGCATTAGGCTCATGCAAAACTATGCTATTTATTTCAAGTGAAAAACAAGTTTGACCAGTTCGTGCGACAGATTCAACAATATGGGGATTAGAGTCATATTAGGATTAGGATCCTAATGGGTGGGGACTCCTAATCCTAATAATAGTTGATTTGTATTTCATTTGTAGTCCTAATGAGAATAGGACTATAGGATTGTAATTGGGCTATATATAGAGAGGTTGGAGGCATTGCCTCCACACCACCATAAGAACAATGTAGCCCCTCGAGAAAGGGGAGAGAGAGAGAGAAGAGAGGAAGAGAGCGAGGGAATGTGTAAAGCCTTGAACTTGACATATCTCGGATCCTATATAATAAGATCCGGCTCGTCAAGAAGAAACCAACAGAATTTGTTTCGTGTGAATCAGACTTCGATTTGTTATGAATTTCGGAAGGAAGAGAAGTAAGGAATGCTAAGATGTCATTAACCAATAATGACTGTCATTAAGACTAATTAAACATGATTAAAGAAACTAATGATGGATTGAAAACTGCTAATGATCATTAGTAAACACTAATCAATAGTTAACAAAAGATAAGCGTAAGCTGTGAAAGTTAAATCGCGATTAGTGAAAGTTAATCATGATTAGTGTTAATTAAGCGCATTAGCAAATCTAGAATCCTCTAGAATGTTTTAGCTTAAGCCCCAAGTTTGGAATAAGTTTTGGCTAAAACAATGGGCCAAAACCATGGGCCACTAAACCATGGTTAAGGTCTAAACCATGGTTTTCTAACCATGGTTAGTGGTTTTCTGGGGCCTATAAATAGACCCCCTACCCATTCATTCTCTACGACTTCCACTACCACCACCACCCCAAGGGCTAGGGTCGAGAGGTCAGGAGGAGGAGTGGGAGGCGAGGGAGGAGCGCTAGCGAAGCGCTGCCGGGAGAACGAGGAGGAGAAAGGTATGATCCTCTCTTAGTTTGCTTCGTAAGCTAGGCTTTCAATTCATACTCTTGTTCTTCCAAGTTTTGTTCTTGATTCATCTTTCTTTTCGATTTGTTTTCCTGTTGTGGTTCAAGGAAAAATATGTCCCGATACAAGGGGAAACTCTGCCGAAATTTTAAGAGAATATATGTTCTTGACGTTCTTTGTGTTCTTCGTGTTCTTCGCGTTCTTCGTTCGTTCTTCACGTTCTTGACATGTTCTTAGCATTTTGATACGAAAATGAAATTCAATCTTTTTAGGAGCCTTAAAATAGCCTTTCTAAAAACGAAACACGATAAAGCCTTGCATATACGAGAGAGAGCTCGATTAGGTAACGAAATCCTTCCTTTTTCTGTTGGGTTTTCATAAGAAATTATTGAAATTCTTGATTTTGTGTTTTTTGCTACGAAGAACCTTAATTTTGGCTATTTTTGAAAAAGTCTGAAGAATTGCTTTGTGATTCCCACTAAAATAAGGTTTACGCATCAAATTGATGCGTTGGCTTTGAAAGTTTGGGTCTGAGAGTTAAAACAGGCATAAATACGAGTATATATGCATATGAATAATATATACGTGAGTCTATACTAAGTATTGTTGATTATGCAAATCGAAGACTTAATAAAAGAATTACATCATGTGAATTGATGTGGTTTGAGTTGGATCCTGAAAAGGATCGTGTGTCACGTTAAGGATTACTGGGAGTAGTACTACAGGTCGGGCATGCAACCTGTAGGTTTGTCGGAAGGAACCCGTATTGGCGTTTCCCTACCTAGGTGGTACACGGTTGCCCTGTTATGATAAGTGTGCACAAATTGAATGTTTTGCAACGCGTGGTACCGGGAGCCAATATATTCGGGTTGGAACGACGGATGATGTGG
Source organism: Ottelia alismoides (assembly GCA_037367405.1). Classification (NCBI taxonomy): domain Eukaryota; kingdom Viridiplantae; phylum Streptophyta; class Magnoliopsida; order Alismatales; family Hydrocharitaceae; genus Ottelia; species Ottelia alismoides. Next base: position 1,274,452 of record JAZKJV010000901.1, read on the forward strand.
TCGTGCCATGTGGAGGCACGGGTGGTTCAATAGCGGCTGGATCACGATAATATGTATTCAAAGCCGCTAGGTTATATGATTAAATGTTAGCCTGAGGTTTTAAGCAACCGAGTCCTCGAGGACGGAGTGCTCATTTGATTTTCCAGGCTGAGGGTTGAGACCCTGTTTAATAAAAGAAAAGGAATTTGTCAGGTTAGTATTGGAGGATTGGTTGAGGTGACGTGCGGCGACATAAGCTTACCAAGATCAGCACAATATCCAATCCCGAAGTGTCCACAGCTTCGGAGTTCAAGAATGGTGGGGTTCTCCTGGACTAATCCCTGATGTGGAATAGAAAGGAATAGGACTTAAATTAATGAGAAGGAATAAAAATTTTTGTAATATCAAGTTTTGAAAATTTACACAATTTGTTTGCTTCTATCTTCTTCGTTACTTAGCATTCGCTAATTTTATCCTATGATTTATGGAAAACCCAACAGGTATCGGTGAGCCATCGCAAAGACTTTAAAAATTCATCCAGCTTACATATTAGATATCCAGCCAGCCACAATAGCTTTACTTTTTAAGATAGTTAGTAATCTTTTGTATATTTTCCTTTCAAGATGATGTACATGTAAATGGTTATAGTGGGACAGTGTAGCATCTGAACTTTATTTTGTGAATGGACAAGTGTTGAAATACTTTCTTCTGACTATTTTTATTTGCAATCTATTTCTGAATGTTAGTTGTGATTGTTGAATAAGTTATTGTTGAGTAACCATATCTGGATATGGGAGGATCCGACGACCTGGGAAACGGGGTCGCGACAGATTGGTATCAAAGCCCGGTTACTCCAATAATTTATTTAGTAATTAATAAGTATGAGCGGTATTCAGAAACTAAGGTTGTATTAAGATCCTTTGATCTTAATAAATGATTGCAGTACCATTCACAAGTCATTGTCCCTTATGTACATCATGCTAAGACATATAGGATCTGACCTTTGACCTTGACTCATCCCAGGATCATGGCCGATCAATTTGTGTTTAGACAATTAGCGGCTATGATGGCAATGCTCCAAGACAAGGGGCAAAGGCAACAAGCATTGGAGGAGAGGCTAAATGCATAGGCTGAGAGACCCGAGGCATCTAAGCCTACGGATGCTAGGATTGAAGGTTCTGTCCATCTTTCAGAGGAAGAATCTAGTTACCATCCTTCAACTGAGTCTGCTCCTACCTCAACTGAAGGAGCAATGGAGAAGGCCCTTCTTAAACACCAAACATTACTAGATAATTACCGAAAGGGAAAAATTCCTCGATTCAAAGGTGTAGAGACACCTACCAAGGCTGAGTTATGGCTCGATGACGTTACTAGGATGTTGAGGATAATCCATGCACCAGTTGACACCTGGGTGCACTTTGCTAATTACTCCCTAGTAGATTATGCACGACGATGGTGGAGAGCAATTTTCAAGAAGTTAGCAGATCCTGTTCCATGGGATATCTTTGAAGAGAGGTTCCGAGCTCACTTCTGTCCCTCTCATTGGGAAGAATTAAATAAGAGAGAGTTGGCTTCTCTGAATCAAGGTTCTAAGACCGTACGAGATTATCATATCCACTTTACTGAGCTACTACGGTACTCACCAGTTCTAGAAGCTTCACCACAAGAGTGTCTTACCAAATTTGTTAGCGGTCTTCAGGGAGATCTACGAGAAAAGCTTGCTGGTTTTAGAGCCACAACCATAGATGAAGCAATGGACATCGCCTCTCGTATTGAGATGGAGAGGGATGAAAACCGTCAAAGAAGAAATTTCCACTTTAATGATGGACCATCCAAAAGCAAGGCACATTATAATCGTAGAGATCGTCGCTATCATCCAGCCGGCTCCAATATAAGCTCACCACAGACCTTGGGTCAGGAATTATCAGGAAAAAGGGGTTTCTCTAGACCTCCACTATATCCTCGCGACTCAGCAGCAGGAGCTAGCACCTCTGTGCATGGATCTTCAGCTCAAACAGGAACACGTGTGTGTTTTTACTGTCATCAAGAAGGCCACATCAAGAAAGATTGTCCGAAGTTGAGAGGTTCAGGGTTTAAATCAACCCCAATTAACAGTATAACATCCACGTCGAGCAATGGAGCAACACACGGAGGAAGACATGGTAGAGGTCGGGGCTCACAGGAGCATCTCCTACACAACAACCACCACAAAGTGTTGCGGGTTCTAGCTTGCATATTCCTAATGGCCAGCTCAATGCAATTACTGAAGGAGAAGCCTACAATTCAGGCACATTCGTACGAGGTACCGTTACTATTCATGGCTTTTCAGTACATGACTTATTTGATTCTGGTGCTTCACATTCATTTATTGCTCGACGGAGGAAATCCGAGAAATCCTAGATAATTGCATAGTAGTGATAGCGGGACATCAGTTACATGTTTCACTACTACTAATCGAAATGGAGGACTTTGATCTTATACTAGGAATGGATTGGCTAGAAAGGCATCATGCATGTCTTGACTGTTTCCAGAAGACAGTAACGTTTCACCTTTCTAACTCGATAGAGTTCCAGTTCATTGGAAAGACATCCAATGATAATATCAAATATATCTCTACATTGAAGGCACAACGGTTGTTAGAGCAAGGGTGCCAAGGTTATTTAGCTTATGTATCCACTACATCAGGGTCAGAAAGAATGATAGACGATGTGCCTATAGTGTGCGAGTTTCCTGATGTATTTCCAGAGGAACTACCTGGATTACCACCTGAGCGAGAGATTGAATTTGAAATCTCTCTTATGCTTGATACTCAACCTATCTCTATCCCTCCGTATAGGATGGCACCAGCTGAGTTACGAGAGTTAAAGGTACAGTTGCAAGAACTGTTAGATAAATGATTCATTCGTCCTAGTACTTCACCATGAGGTGCACCTGTCTTATTTGTTAGGAAAAAGGATGGGTCGATGCGGTTGTGCATTGACTATAAACAACTAAACAAGAGGACAATAAAGAATAAGTATCCTCTACCAAGAATAGATGATCTCTTTGATCAGTTACATGGTTCGACTGTGTATTCCAAGATTGATTTAAGATCTGGATACCATCAGTTGAAAATTAAAGATACAGATATTCCCAAGACAGCTTTTCGAACTAGATACGGGTATTATGAATTCTTAGTTATGCCTTTTGGACTAACAAATACTCCAGCAGCCTTCATGGATCTCATGAATAGAGTATTCAAGGAGTTCTTAGATCACTTTGTAGTAGTCTTTATTGATGATGTGCTTATTTACTCCAAGGATAAGTATCTGCATGAACATCATCCCAGGAAGGCACTTGAAACTCTAAGGAAGAACAAACTGTATGCTAAATATAGTAAATGTGACTTTTGACTATCTGAAGTATCTTTCTTAGGCTATGTTATTTCTGGGGAAGGTATATCAGTTGATCCTACAAAGATTAGTGCGGTGATGAGTTGGGAACGTCCGAAGACTGTCACAGAAATATGATCTTTTTTGGGATTAGCTGGATATTATAGAAGATTCGTGAAGGACTTTTCACGAATAGCATTGCCAATGACTAGACTAACTCAGAAGGAGGTCCCATTCTTATGGTCTGATACATGTGAAGCTAGTTTTCAGACACTGAAAGAATGCCTAACATCTGCACCAATCCTTACTCTACCTTCCGGGAGTGAAGGGTTTATAGTGTACACTGACGCATCTAAAGAAGGACTTGGGACGATTCTTATGCAATGTGGTAAGGTAGTTGCGTATGCATCACGACAGCTCAAGACACATGAAAAGAACTACCCAACACATGACCTTGAATTAGCTGCTGTAGTTTTTGCTTTAAAGATATGGAGACATTACCTCTATGGTATTACTTTTGAAATCTTCACTAATCATAAAAGCTTGAAATATCTATTTGATCAGAAGGAACTCAATATGAGACAGAGACGGTGGCTAGAGTTGCTGAAAGACTATGATTGCACTATCTCCTACCACTCTGGTAAGGGGAACGTCGTAGCATATGTCCTTAGCAGAAGAACTTATTCACCTGGGTTAGTGAGTGCTATCCACTTATGGGGTTTGCTATCAACGTTGAGTGAATGGAAACCATTTGATAGTAGTGTTTATACTATAACTATTCCTCATCGATACAAACTAGAGATCTGGGATAAAATAAAGAAAGGACAGGAGAATGATCCGGTCCTTAAAGACTTGAAACAATAACTTGAGAAGAATGAGATAGAGAGATTCCTGATACAAGATGGGTTACTGTATAACTATCACAGAGTTTGTGTACCAAACACACCTGAACTAAGGAAAGACATCTTACGAGAAGCGCACTGCTCAAGATTATCTATTCATCCAGGAATTACAAAGATGTATAAGAATCTTCATTCATACTTTTGGTGGCCAGGAATGAAGAAAGATGTTGCTGAGTTTGTGAATTCATGTTTCACTTGCCAGCAGGTAAAGGCTTCACACCAAAAGCCACCAGGATTATTGCAACCCTCCCTATACCTGAATGGAAATGGGAAAGTATTTTCATGGATTTCGTTACTGGCTTACCTCAGACGACTGGTAGTAAAGATAGTATCTGGGTTATAATAGATCGTCTGACAAAGGTTATCTTTCATTCCGATAAGCTTATCAGTCACTCCAGACCAGCTTGCTGAGTTATATATTACACATGTGATTCGCCTCCACGGTATCCCAAAGGAAGTAGTTTCCGATCGAGATTCACGATTCACCTCACACTATTGGGAAAACTTCATGAAAGCCTTAGGTACACAATTATGCTTAAGCACATCATATCATACACAAACAGACGGTCAGTCAGAACGTACGATTCAGACACTAGAGAATATGCTACGAGCATGTGCCTTAGAATGGAAGGGATCCCACATTCATGTGACAATCATAAGCTATTTAGAAAAATAGCTAGGTAAGATGATCAGTCACTTTGTTCCCAAGAGACTACGCCAAGTCCTTTTTATGACACTTGCATATCCCCAGCATCCAATGTAAATGTTGCATCTTATGCAACCAATACTCAATTTTGTTCTTTTAGTGTCCTTGACACTACAGCTCAATAATTATTATAACCAATATTTAATTTCTATTATCCTTATTAGAATACCCTTATTACTGGAGATCTTTATCTCCTAAGGTATCCGCAATAAAGACCTTTTAGATCTCTATCTATAAAGTCTTAATTTCTTGAAGATAAGACTTAGATATCACTATCTCTAAAGTCTTGTCATCTATGAAGATATTGTTATTATTGCAATCAAGTGTTTTGTTTCCATAGTAGGATTAGTAACAGTTTACTGCTCCCGCTGCATGGTAGACGTCTGGCTTTTGTACACATACGGCATACATTTGGCTTCTCATAACTGATGCACAATGGCAAGTAGTTCTAGCATTCACTTCCTCAACTCCTTGAGGTGCTATCCCTTCAGATAGGTCAGTACTACATCTTAAGGAAAAGAAGTCTTTCTTGGAATTTTCCAAAAAAAATAGAATATGTCCAAGGTGTACCACTAATGTGATGGTTCCGATGCCCTCTTTCTCTTTGCTTCTGAACACTTCTAGAACTAAGATCTTAAGAGGTATCCTTGAGATCATATCTCAAGGTATGGAATAACCAGTCTATAAAGCACTTATTATTATCTTAATATCATTCAAAATGATTAGGACATTATTTGCATTTAGCATGATGAACACAATGACACTCCCACTAAGGTTCACATGGTTCATCAAGATTCTATATGAAATCATAACATTTATTATTTTATCAAATCTGATGTTTCAACTACAAGAAGCTTATTTGAGTCCACAAATGGAGTTATTCAACTTGCACAACTTGCTTTCCTCAACGATGAAGCCCTTGGGCTAATTCATATGAATATCCTTAGAGAGATATTCATAGAGGAATGCAATCTTGACTCACATCTTGAAGATGTCGTATTCAATCTGTGTAGCTATAGTTATTAATATTCTGATGGGTTTAAGCATGGTCACTGAAGAGAAAGTCTCATCGCAAACAATATCTTCTCTTCGGTGTGTTGCTCATAGCTACGAGGCATGCTTTGAAGGTCCCTACCTTCTCATCAGGTTCCCTCTTTCTCTTGAAGATCCATTTACACCTTAACGGATCTTACCCATATAGGTGGATCCTTGAGGGTCCATATACAACACTTGTATATGAAGTCTATTTTAGACTTAATTGCTAACTTCCATCTTTCCATGTCATGATCTTCAGAAGCTTCATCACATGAAGTTCGATCAATGTCAGATTTATCTGACACATGGAATCCATCCTCAAACTCATTTGAAGAGGTATTAGTATTTCATCTTTAATTGTCCTTTTAGTTTCCAATTTCAGGAGCCTCATTATCTTCTCAAGATCAAATGAGTTCCTTCACTTTATTTTCATCTTGATTCTCAATAGAGTCATCCTCTAAGAATCACATCCTTAGAGATGAGATCTTTGAAGAATCTCAAGGTCATAAAGTAGGTATCCAATACCATCCTTTATTTTCCTAATAAAGTAGCACTCTCTGGTGCTAGATTCCAGCTTACTTGCATGAAACCTTATTAAAGATATATATTGTAGTCTCTACTACATATATACCTTGGAAACTAAGGGGTAATTATGCTAATAAAGTAGCACTCTCTGATGCTTGAGTTTAGGTGTTTTAGGAGGAGTGAGATAGGAATGATATTCATATCTCGATAAGGTATTCCTTGAATTCATCTAATAGGTACTTGCTACCTAGGTTAGATCAAATTCATTTCATCTTCCTTCAAACTTTAGTTCGAAACCAAAATTTTGAAATCTTTAAACATTTCAAAGCTTTCTAAGGGGAAGGGAATAAATCTTATATCGCTAATAATCATCGAATGATATCACATATCATCAATGTTTATTATGATATAAATGATCCACATACATCAATATGTATAAGATCTTGAAAACCTTGGCATCTAACACCATTCCCAGAGAAGGTTGTATTAGACATTTTACTTTGAATCTCTATTCATGAGTATGTAAGTTTTTGAACCTTTAGACAATCTAAAGTTCAATATCTTACTAGTCTATTCATTTTATCAATAGACATGTGTCCAAGATTTGATGCCAGATCATTGTCAAATGATCTCCATCCTCCTATTGATCTTGTTAAGGTTTAATTTCAGTATTAAAAATGATATGAATCATTCATTAATTTTCTAATTTAGTAGAGTCCTCCAGATGTCAGAATACTATCTGAAATATATCCATCGTAACTCTTTATGATAGGTCTATTCCAGAATTCATGTTTATATCCAACATTTAGAAATAAACAATGAGTGTATTCAAATATCCACGTCATGGAGACATTCTCTAAGACTAAGGGCTCTCCCACTGAAAATATGAAGTCTATTTATCCAATAGAGGTTGTTGCAACAATTGCATCAACATCCATGTGAATGACTATTAAACCTTAAGATCAAATTTTTTAGCCTTCTAAAATATATGCAACCAATTGCAAGTGTTATTAGAAGAATGAGATACAATGATTAGACTTTTAATCTTATCCAATAAGAAAGTTATTTTTAATGATTAAATGTAGATTATTCCGATGCACTATCCGAGTCCTTCTTGAGAATCCTAGATAGACTTGATAATCATACTATCAACACATCAGCTCATTGGAGTATTGACATTTATCCGACCCTTTGGATGTCATATGTGTGTGGAAACCATAAAAGTACATCCAACTCTTTGACTTTCCTTCTAACCTGAGTCCGACCCATGCTTCCACTGCGCTCCTTTCATCTATTAACAACCATTGCTTAAGACAAAGGATTTCTTATGTTGAATTCAAAAGATTTCAATATAAGAGTATCTCAACATTTATGCATTCTTCATTCAATTATACTATGATTATTATGAAGCTTCATGAATGACTTGAATAAAGATAGTATAATGATGACACCCATCATATCGATATACATATTAACTCTAAAAGACCTAGGTTCAGGTATGTACTCAAACATTTTTTCGTACATCATCTCTTGTAGAGCCACCGTTCTACATGATGCAGTGAACCATGCCATTCATGATTAAAAGTCAAGAGTACATATGTATGCCAGAACATATTCATAGATTTTATAAGGATTATTTGACAATTACGATCATCATCGACATGTCACTTCCAAAGTACATTCGATGAGAGATCAAGACTATAGAGACATACTAGGGTTGTAGTCCTATTATCTTATTTAATTATCATTCCTCATTCTTATGAGAAAACTTGCACATTGCAACCACATACAATATATGTCCAACTACAAGCAAAATATTTTAATCATGGATCCAATCCATGATATTTTAATGGTTATTATTGAGTATAGTATTGAGTGGGTTTAATGAGGGATTATCTGAAATAAGAAATTTACACACACACACACATATATACATATTTTACTTTGATTTAGGAATTTTATATCAAAGTTGTCTTGCCTCGTCAACACTGAAAGTTCATACCCTTAATCACTTTCAATGTAAGAGATATACTTACCATTATATCTCAAGCAAGATCTAGGATCTCCTTCCTTGTCTTTGTCACATCCCAATAATATGAGAACGTGTAACTCAGATAAAAAGAAGCGGGAACACATTCCTCCTTACAAGTCCAACTTGCATCTCCCATTTCGGTCTTTAACACCTGGGCCCACCACCCTAAGGTGATGTTGACCCATCATTAATTGAACCGACTGTCAATAGGAATACTACTCGCTATGTGCAATCCAATATCGCCCCAATAATATGAGGACTCAATATTGGGGTCACTACGCATATGTCCTTACTCTTTTGAGGAGCAAAGAGCCAGATCCAAATGGCTTCTGTGCAGGAGCTGTGACTTCGGACAGGCATCTCCGACATACAATCTCTGGTGACGGTTGAACTGACTCTCACTACCCTTGTTAATTCGATCAAATTAATGGTCAAATTAATCGTTGTGTTGTTCATTGCAGTCGGATAATAAGAGCAGATCAAAAACCACTTTTAATTAATGTCAAGTTAATCACGCGTGGCAATTTTGTTTACTTGGGCAAGCCCAAGGTCGAACTCAGGGAGGCAACTGTCTCCTTAGGTAGATTTTAAGCAAATTCCAAGTTTTGATTTTCAGGGGAGAATTTTTTTGGTCTTTTTTAATATATTTTATGTAAGAAAGAAAAGACACATGCACAATCAAGCCAGTTTACAAGTTAATCAAGATAAGTGATCAACTCAAGTCCAAAAATTATGAAACTTGGCCAGATGATGAAATGCAATGAAATTAAGCTACTTTATTTTTTTTGGATTTTTCTGACACTGAATAAATTTACTGTGAATTAAAAATGAATGCAAGGTTATTTTGACTAAATTAATTTTAATAAATATCAAATCATAATATTTTTAGAAATAAAAATTATCCTAGATAGATCTAAGTGTGAAGAATCCAAGAAAATTAATAAACCTAAATTTCAATGTGAAATGAACCTATTAAAAATAATTAAGAAAATCACTAAATGATTTATTCAGGCCTCAGGATGCATGCAAATGAGATGATTTTTTTATACAGTGTGAACTTAATTATCCTATTTCTAATGCGATGTTTTGTTTATTTTTGGAGTCACAGAGAAATTACTATGAATTAAAAGGCATAAATGAGAAAAATATAGCAAAATTCTACCAATTAATTAATAGAAAAATCCACTGATATTAGAAAAATGTTTCAAGTGTCACATATGAAAGAGGACAACATAAGCAACACAATGCAATTTTCAAACTTGAAAAATGATTTAAAATGAGTGCCTAAATATGCATGCATTGACAGGGGTATAAATGCAATTACAGGAATTAAAATTGATAAAAATAAAACGTGCTGACAGGGACCAATATGCAATTACCTATAATGTTGAGGGGGTGGATGCAATTTTCCCAAAGAACACGTGCTCCTCACGTGGGGTCTCCTGGTAGGGACTGAAATGCAAATATGGAAACCTCTAGGGGCCTCGCTGCAATTTACCCAAGATGCACATGCAGATCACGTGGGGGTTGCAGGCTCGGTGGTCTTCGGAGGCTCAGACCTGGCTCGGAGTAGCTTCGGGGATCCGAGCCTAGTGGTCGGGGAAGAGGCTCGGATCGGGGGACGTGGCTTGATCTAGACCGTGGATCAAGTGACGATCCAACGAGGACTAGCTGCTGGCACGTGGCGTATCTGAATCCGCTAGATCAAGATCGATCCAACGGTGATGGTTCGCTCCTGAGACGAAGGTGTGGGCGATCAATGACCGTTGGATCTAGATTGATCCAACGACATCTAGAGCGCGAAGGAAGTAGTGACGTGGCTCGCTCAGATGCGTAGGATCCGCCTGATCCTACGGCTGCGGGAAGTGGGCGATGTGGCGAATTCCTGACCGTTCGATCAAGGAGATCGAACGGTGGATGTTCTTCTTCCTCGACCGACCCACCGCCTCCTGTGGCGGAGAAGGCTGGGCTCCAGCGAAGGGGGCCTGACTCTACCTCATCCTCTGGGCGTCGGTGAAGCTCGCCGGAGACTCCCAAGTAGCTGGGAAGACTCGTGGAAGCGTCGGGGATCCTCCGGCGGTCTCAGAAGCGGGTGAGTGGGTCTGGGGTGCGGTGGCGGAGAAGCTCGAGGGGAGCTCCGGTGACGTTCCGGCCAGTCGAAATAGATGTACCTGCAGGGGTTAGAGGTATAGCCGAGGCATGCAGATGTGCTCATGGGTGACCGTGCGTGCACCGAGAGGCCTGAGAAGAGGAGAGGTGGTCCGGTGATTGAGCTCCACCAAGGTGGCAGAGCTGGCGTCGGTGAGAAGTGAAGTGTGTCATCGGAGGGAACAGAGTGTAGCGCGAAGATCAGAGCTCCTTTGCAGAGCTCGGAGGATGGCTAGCAGAGCGGGAAGAGGCTCGTGGACGGTGAATAAAATGGAAGAAAACTCGAGAAAAAGAATAAGAAGATCGGGAAGAAGATGGAGGTGTCTACCTGGGGAATGGAGCTCGGATCTGAGCTCATGGTCGTCGCTCGTAGGCCAGTAGGGGACCTGAGCTCGTGCAGCTCACGAGGGAAGCTGCGGCACGACGGGGTTGGGTCGTGGATCTCGTCGGAGGTGGATCTCGATCGCCGCTCGTCCTCACATCAAATTGCTGTCACCAACTCGAAGGTGGGAGCTCGGAGATACTCTCCATGATGGCGGATAGGGGTGAAGGTGGCAGGAGGCGACTTATTTATAGGATGAAGGTGACGGTGTAGATGGCGAAGAGGTGGAGTTGGTGGGCTTCGTGGAGCGAAGTGGAGGGTGTTCATGGAGATCGAGGGGGGTTGGTGAGGATGAGGGAAGAGTGGGTTGTGTAGTGGTGATGCCAGGAGGCGGAGATAGTGGTCGGCGTGGCGCCCAAAATAGAAAGGGGGCGACCCCTTGTGCACAGTGGAAGACGTGAGGTGCGGGGTATGCGGGAGGTGGAAGACGATGCCTTGGCCGTTGGATCAGGCGGTCCAACGGCCCAGATGGAGGCGGATTAACGCTTTGGATAAAATCTAGGGAGCGAAATCGAAGGGCACAGGGCGCACCACGTGGCGGGCTGCAAGCGCGACGCGGATGGGCAGTCCTGATGAGGTCTAGGGTTTGATCGAAGGGTCCAGACATCGTGCGAGATGGAGGGCGAGGATTAGAAGTATCTGGCGATGATTGGAGGGCGTAGGCATGGCCACGTGGTGCAAGGAGGGCGCAGCGCTGGCGAGCGGTCCAGATGAGATCAGAAGTTTGATCGGGCGGTTGGAAATCATTGCGATGATGAACAACTCCGATCAGGGGGGGAGAGAGAGAGCGATCTGATGGTTGAGATGCAAGGGTGCGTGGCACGCAAGGACGCGGGCCGCGTGGCGCAATCAGAGGGCGCCACGTGGCCAGCTCTGAGTGGCTGAGAAGAAAAAAAGTTAGAGAGAGAAGGAGGCCGAATTTGGAAAAACTCAAAACATGAAAGTTGTAGATCTCGATGAGAACTACAAGTTTCTTGTTGGACAAAAACGAAGATGAGGTCAAATATGATACAAAATACAAGAGTTCAAATATACATATATGTAGTATACAAGGGGACCCAAAAATCCAAGTTTTGCATACGAGCTCCGAATTGAATGAAATTAGTCTTATTTTAAAGGTCTCTAGATGTGTATTAATCTGAAGGTGAGTAGACCTGATTCGAAGTTTGTAAGAGAAGGATATTGTCATTCTAAGGTCCAGAGGGTTTGGGGCTTTATTGCGTATTTTTACAAGATAGGAATTTTGGCCTTCTTCCTTATATTACTAACTAATAATGTACACATTATAAGGAAGGTGTTATTTAATTTTTAGAGGGGATAATAAAAATAATTAGGTGAGTTATTGGTGGATATTTTACAAGTGGATTTTACAAATGTTTTGGCTTCTTATTTAATGCAAATATAAATGCTAAAATGCATATATTGTGGATTGATGCATGAATGCTATTTATGCAAGATAAAGGGAAATGTGCTGCTAAATACCCGGGAACAAAGCTCTATTTTCAACTTTAAGAGTGATGAATCACAGATTCATCAACCCCCTATACTTAAACCTTGCTCGTCCCTGAGCAACTAAAATGAAATGCAAGAGTGAAACGATTTTGGGTTCCATATCAAGGTCATGAACAAAAGTTGAAAATGGAGGTTGACTCGACCTTTGGATTAATTGTTTGGCGGAACCTCATTGGGACCTGAACTTAAGACCTAACAGACTTCAAGTTCCACAAGTCTTCTATTCAAGACTCCTCAATAGTCAGGTCAGAACAAATCCTCAGACGCAAATTTCTGATGACTATGATTCTTACTTGTACTGTGTAAGTGAAATGTAACTCTTCACATCAGAAATGACTCAGAAACAGCCTCCTCTAACAAGGTAACTCAAATAACCCGGTCCAGTAACTATTTCCTCGAGGACCCAAAAATCCAAGTTTTGCATACGAGCTCCGAATTGAATGAAATTAGTCTTATTTTAAAGGTCTCTAGATGTGTATTAATCTGAAGGTGAGTAGACCTGATTCGAAGTTTGTAAGAGAAGGATATTGTCATTCTAAGGTCCAGAGGGTTTGGGGCTTTATTGCGTATTTTTACAAGATAGGAATTTTGGCCTTCTTCCTTATATTACTAACTAATAATGTACACATTATAAGGAAGGTGTTATTTAATTTTTAGAGGGGATAATAAAAATAATTAGGTGAGTTATTGGTGGATATTTTACAAGTGGATTTTACAAATGTTTTGGCTTCTTATTTAATGCAAATATAAATGCTAAAATGCATATATTGTGGATTGATGCATGAATGCTATTTATGCAAGATAAAGGGAAATGTGCTGCTAAATACCCGGGAACAAAGCTCTATTTTCAACTTTAAGAGTGATGAATCACAGATTCATCAACCCCCTATACTTAAACCTTGCTCGTCCCTGAGCAACTAAAATGAAATGCAAGAGTGAAACGATTTTGGGTTCCATATCAAGGTCATGAACAAAAGTTGAAAATGGAGGTTGACTCGACCTTTGGATTAATTGTTTGGCGGAACCTCATTGGGACCTGAACTTAAGACCTAACAGACTTCAAGTTCCACAAGTCTTCTATTCAAGACTCCTCAATAGTCAGGTCAGAACAAATCCTCAGACGCAAATTTCTGATGACTATGATTCTTACTTGTACTGTGTAAGTGAAATGTAACTCTTCACATCAGAAATGACTCAGAAACAGCCTCCTCTAACAAGGTAACTCAAATAACCCGGTCCAGTAACTATTTCCTCGAGGAGCGGGGTATTCCCTTCTAAGTTCAAGTGCAACCAGCTCAAGAGGAGGGGGTAGAGAAAAGAATAGACGGTAGCCAGTGTAGCTACCTATCCCGGGATGCCTGACCAGTGTAGCCAAGTCATCCAGCTGCATTTTCTTTGCTAATATACATACTCCGACAGGTATTTTATTTTCACTTGGACCTGTCTGATTTTTTTGGAGTTTTTGCATTTTTTCAAACTATATACAATGCAGCATGTACATCAGGAGTTTTTCCTCTTGAGTTAGTAGACTATCCCTCTTTTGAAGTATTATTGTAACCCACAGCATCCCGTCCTTAGATGTCGACACCACCCGACTAGGTTGAGATGCACTACCCTCCCTAGAGGAGGACGGATGTTTCCACCCATGTGCTACTCCAAGCTAAAGGATTCTACCTCCTCACCACCTCATCAATGAAGAGCTATGTGCATAGTGCGTGTCCAAGTTAGGTCATTATCTAAAAGAATCATGCGTGTGCACGAGATATTCTACTTAGACTGATTAAGATGACATGTGAACATAGACTTGCGGACTCAAAGAATTTAGTCACCTGACCTGAGAAATCTTAACTCCAGCTCCTATAAGGTTCCTATGAAATTAGGTGGATTAAGGTCAAATCAAGTCCATCCTCGATATCTACTCATAACTTGGTTCAGAACCCACTAACTTTTCACCTTGCATACGCAAGATATATGGATGATATGTAGATGACATGCTATGTAGATGAAATGCAAGACTCTTTTTCTTTCTTTTCTGATGTAGAGATGATATGCAAGAGTAAATAAGAGGCCTTTGAATTTTTCATTTTTTTTAAAGAATTTGGTATACCTCCTATGTTACAGGGTTTTATAAGTATTATACAGATTATACAAGTGTATTTTACAAAAAAATTTCTCCAAATTTTACCCAGCACATAATTATTGCGTAATATATACAAAAATATGTGAAAGTACGAGCTATGGGTAAAGTATATATGTAATATATACACGCCCCCTATACTTAGTGTGTGCTATGTCCTCAAAGCACGAAAAGCAAGGAAAAAGACATAGCTCGTGCTAAGCGTAAGAGAGCCAAAATGAGCGAAAAAAAGTCGTCATGCCCCCCTATACTTAGGCTCTGGTAGCCTAAGTATAGAAGAAGGTCAAAAAATGGGGCATACGAGGTCAAGAAGAGAAGTGGATGAATATATACAAGGCGGGCATCGGTCCCCCCTATACTTAGGCTCAGGTCATCCTCAGTATAGGAATGGAGTGAGTATGAGGACCAATGTGATCTGGAGGATGTACAGAGAACAAACTCAGGTGGCTCATCCCCCCCTATACTTAGGATCTGGTCATCCTAAGTATAGTTCAAGATGGTGATCAATGAAGCTGGGATGAGTTACTAGAGTCGCGGGGAAAAAGGACAGAATGTACGGGAATGATGGTTATATACAAGGGTGTCGGTCTGAATCTTTCAAGATGCTGTTGATGGCTAGAGCTCACTGCTGCAATGTCTCATGCACGGCTCGATGTGTATCTGTTGAATCTGTATCGTGCATGAATACAATCTCCTCAACATGGACTAACTGCTCATTGGATTTGACGAAGTGCTTCAACAGTTGTCCATTCACTAGGAATGTCGGTGCATCATCTGTGAGATCTGAGATCTCGACACATCCACTATCGTGCACCGCACGGACGACGAATGGACCCGTCCACTTGGACTTCAACTTTCCTTGGAAGATCTTCAGCCTAGCATTAAACAACTATACCTTTTGTCCAGGAACAAAGGTCTTTCATCTGATATATCTATCGTGCCAATGCTTAACCTTGTCCTTGTACACCAAACTATTGTCGTATACGCGGTTTCTGACTTCCACAAGCTCATTCAGATCCATTTCTCTCTGCTTCTGCCCAAGGTGCGTGTTCCAATTGACCTTCTTGATTGCCCATTCTGATTTATGCACTAACTCTGCGGGCAAATGGCACGACTTTCCGAATACCATTCGGAATGGGGAGGTTCCTAATGGTGTCTTGTAAGCTGTCCTATAAGCCCATAGGACTTGATCCAAGATTTGAGACCAATCCTTCCTGTCTGGGCGGACAAGCTTTTGCAATATAGTTTTCACCTCCCTATTCGACACCTCATCCATACCATTAGTCTATGGGTGGTAGGGGCTAGCGACACGGTGTTCGATGTCGTAGTCCTTCAAGAGTTTCTTCACCTCTCGATTTACAAAGTGGCTACCCCCATCTGATATCAACGCTTTGGGGATCCTGAACCTAGAGATAATATGCTCTCTGATGAATTTACAGACAGTCCTGATGTCTGCGGCTCGGGTCGGGATAGCCTCCACCCATCTGGATAGGTAGTCTACCGCAAGAAGGATGCACTTGAATCCGTGGCTGACAGGGAATGGGCCCATGAAATCGATGTCCCAGGTGTCAAAGACATCACAAATGATGACAGGCTGCATCGACATCTCATCCTTAGAACCAACGGTTCCTTCCATTCTCTGGCATACTGGGCACGACTTCGCAAAGGTGATGGCATCGCGAAACAGAGTCGGTCAGTAAAAGCCACATTAAAGTACCTTCCATGCGGTCCTCTTCCCGGAGTGGTGTCCTCCTGCCTCCAAGTTGTGGCATAAAGAAAGAACACTCTTGTATTCCTCCTGAGGAATACACCATCTCTAGACACAATCCGGTCCTTCAAAGAAAAGGATCGGATCCTCCCAATGGTAGTGTCTAGCATCCGACTTGAGTCGGTCAATGTGGCTCTTGGACCAATCCTCGGGAACCTTCTTGGAGACAAGATAGTTCACGATGTTGGCATACCATGGGAGTGAGTCGACAACAAAAATCAACTCGTAAGGGAAGGAGTCTCGAATAGATGAATCCTCGGAAGTATTGAGATCTTCGAGACGAGAGAGATGATCGGCTACTACGTTTTTCTTTCCAGGTTTATCACGAATATCCAAATAAAACTCCTGGGTAAGCAAAATCCACCGAAGAAGACGCGCCTTCACGTCCTTCTTTTCCATCAAGTATCGTAGCGCCATGTGGTCAGTGAACACGATAACCTTGGATCCAATTAAATGAGATCTGAACTTGTCCAAGGCAAACACTACCGCAAGCATCTACTTTTCTGTAACTGTATAGTTACGCTGAGCGGTATCAAGCACTTTGCTTGCGTAGTGGATTGCAAACGGGATGCCATCCCTCCTTTGTCCTAATACAACCCCAACAGCAAAGTATGAGGCATCTGTCATGATCTCGAAAGGTAGAGACCAATCTGGGGCTTGTAGAATCGGGGCGTCCATGATCATCCCTTGCAATAGCTTAAAGGCCTCAAGACATTTGTGATCAACAATAAACTCCATGTCTTTGCCTAAAACCTCAGTTAGCGGTCGGGCAATCTTAGAAAAATCCTTGATGAATCTCCGATAGAATCCGACATGCCCGAGGAACGACCGCAACTGCTTAACGTTGGTTGGTGGCTGGAGTCGTTTGATCACATCCACCTTGGCAGGGTCAACCTCCATTCCTCTCTTGGAGATGACGGGCCCCAACACACTGACCTCCGTCACCATGAAGCGACTTTTCTCCCAGGAGAGCACCAGATTAACCTCACAACAACGTTTGAGGACTCAGTCCAGATGCCTAAGACAAGAATCGAAGGAATAGTTGTGGACCGAGAAGTCGTCCATGAAGACTTCCAGGAATTCGTCGACCATTTCGGCGAATACAGTAATCATGCACCTTTGAAAAGTACCTGGAGTATTGCATAACCCAAAGGGCATGCGCCTGAAAGCACAGGTACCAAAGGGGCATGTGAATATGGTCTTTTCCTGGTCCTCTGGAGCTATGGCTACTTTATTGTAGCCCGAGAACCCATCCAAGAAATAGAAGAATTCTTTCCCTGCTAGTCTCTCTAGGATCTGATCAATGAACGGTAGGGGGAAACGATCCTTCTTCGTCGCAGCATTCAGGCGTATGTAATCCACACAGACGCGTCACGACGTTGGCACTCACGTCACGATCTCCTCTCCATCCTCGTTGGTGGTCGTCTAAATTCCTTACTTTTTCAGGACAACATGGATCAGGGCCACCCATTTAGAGTCAGAGATGGGATAAATGAAACCCGCATTGCACCATTTCTCTATCTCATTCTTCACTACCTCTCGTAAATTTGGATTAAAACAACGTTGGAATTCACGAGAGGGTTTGGCTTCATTCTCCAAGTAGATATGGTGCGAACACAGAGCGGGATTTATCCCGTGGAGATCGGAAATGCTCCAGCCTATTGCCTTGCGGTTTTTCTCCATGATCTCTAGCAAGCGCGATTCCTACTCCTCAGTCAATCGCGAACTGATGACGACCGGATATATCTTTTCTTGACCCACAAGGAAGGCATATTTTAGTGTTGTGGGTAAGGGCTTGAGCTCCGGTAAGGTGTGATCGTCTAGGAGGTTTGGATCAATCGAATTTGGTTCAGTGTTGAAAGTGGCTGGATTTGTTTCTGAAATCGCTGCCACCAAATTATTCTGCTCTGGAGTCGGATCGTCAACGATCTCCATGCAATCGGCAAAAGCCACGTCCGACTCGTCATCCTCATCTTCTGATTGTCCTAAAGAGGGAAGGACTGACAGGCCCATCTGGGCCTCTAAGTCATCGAAGATGTAGGGGGATGCAGGTTCTGAGCTGTACCCATCTCTGAGGACCTCACAAACTGACTCATGCACAAGATCATCTCCGGAGGGGAGGGACTCATTGGTGTTGGCTGGGTTCTGTCTCCATGGCCCAACTGTGTCTACATGGTCGCAGTCTGCTTTGGTTGAAGAGTACTCAGTGCTGGATTCGGAATCCGGTCTCTGCCATCTGGTTTGCTTCATCTCAAGTTCCTCATCTCCGCCTGGAGTTTAGAACTGGATCTTCCCGATCTTATAATCAAATAAGGCCCCCGCTGTCCTGAGGAAGGGCCTGCCTAGGATGATCTGGGAATCTCTCCAATTATGAGGGGTTTCCATATCTAGGACAGTAAAGTCCACCATGTATTCTTGACCCTCGACTTTGATGACAACATTCCTCAATTCTCCTTCGAACCTCTTGGTTGATTTATCAGCGAACTGCAGGAGGTCTCTAGATTACCTAAGAGGTCCGAGATTAAGCCGCTCATAGAGGGTTGTAGGCATTAAGTTAATTGAGGAGCCGTTGTCTAGGAGAGTGCATGCAAACGCAATGTCATCAACATGACTCACTACATAATGTGCAGCCATGTCTCTTCGTTTCCTTGGAAACAAGTTCTTTATTGCACAAGTCGTGTCTACTGACAGAACGTGTTTCTCAACACGGCTTTTGGTTTTCCTGCTAACCCTAGTAGGTGTGCATCTCACCTTAAGGTATTTCTGAAATGAAGGAGCCATTTCCATGTACTTGTCAAAGGGGATTGTGACCTTGATATGTTTGTTGCAAAACTCTGCCATCTCAGGGTCATCTTTTTGGAGTTTTTTAGTTTTCTTCTTTCCACCCTTAAGAGCTCGAGGGAAAGGGATTATTGACTCCAACTCAGATTCTGAAACTGAAATATTTTCATTCAAAGCGGGAACTGAGTTCTGTACAAGACTCGGACTCTGAAACAGACTCAGACTCAGACTCTGACTAAAAGGAAAATACTGCTGTGAAACAGGTGATGCGTCTTCCACAACTTCTCGACGGTCCTCCTCAAATGGAGGTGAGAGCTCTTCATCGATTTCGGTGGACTCTCTGTTGGTGCGGGTTCGTTGCTTCTTCGAGGACCCAGAAGTCCTCTTCTTCTGCCGGTGGTGGTGATGGTGGTGTTGCTCCTCTTCTGCCTCCAAGTTCACCACAGGTAGAGACTTGGCGGCTTCTTCCTCCGGTGCCCGTGTCCGATCAGGTACGATCACGGTCCTTCCGCTCCTGAGGGACATATGGTTACATTATCATACGAAAGGATCTCATGTTCAGATAAAGAATTATCTGAATAGTATACCTGATCACGAGGTCGGTTCTGGCCTTGAGTTAAGCTATTCGGGTTGGCCTGAACCTGGGCGGGAATTGGGGTCTTTGGCACCATTTTTTGATCCTAGGTACGAGAAACACGATTCAGATTGGTTCTCATATCCAAATAGTCATTCTGGATCTGTTGGACCCTATCAGACATGGTATGGATCACCAAGGTGAGGGACTCCAATTCGGTGGGTTGGGCTGGCTGATGCTGACTTGCGGATGAGGTTCTGTACTGGCCCTCCTGGCCATACTGATATTGCTGCTGCTGATGGGACGGTGACGGGCCCTGCTGGCCCAAATAGAACGTACGCTGTTGCCGGTGCTGCTGAGGCTGGTACCCTCGTTCGGGCCTGGACTGAACAAAGCATGGCACGAGGATGGAGCTGGTTTCCTGGTAAGTTGGGGAAGGTCGGTGAGGCTGGCTGTTCCCCATCCCCGACTGTCTGCCGACGGGGTCATGGTTGTACCATAGGCTGTTGATCTCGAACACCTGCGGAGGCTCCTCGTATCCGATTTCCACTTGTGGGGGTGCATGCTGGTCCTGCTGGGTGTAAGTCTAATCCTCTACCCAACCACTCTGAGGCCCCAATGCATGTTCCTGTACAAGATGGACTCAGTGTACAGGTACAGGTGGTGCAGAAGGGCCAGATAGCTTTATCTTAGCTACCCTTTCAGTAAGTTCCTCCACTTGTTTCGGTAAACGCGAGAGAGACTCAAGGTTAGTGACCCTCTTGTGGATCTGCTCGACCATGGTTAACTTATCAGCTATCATCCCCATGCTGGGAATGAGGTCCTCTGTCAGATCCGCTACAGTCCTCCTAGTTGTCTCGTTGGATAGAATTGCGGGAGACAACTGATAGGCCCTGGTGGCCTGTGACCTGCATGTTTCGCCATCTGCTCTAGTATCTTCCAGAAAACATTCTCATTCTTGTTCAGATAGCTTCCTCCACAAGAGGCACTGATAACCCCTGCATCTACGGGGTCATGCCACAGAACAAGGTCTGGACTAAGATCGCCTTAGAAATGACATGGCAGGGACATTTCTGAATTAGGTCATTAAACCTATCCCAGGCTTCATGGAATGGTTCACTGGGTCCCTGGAGAAACTAGCAATCTTTGTTCTCATTTGATTAGTCCTACTGAGGGGGTAGAACTTCTTTAGGAATAGGTCCTTGAACTGCATCCAGGTTGTACATATCACCCCTAGGTTCTTCAGCCAATGTGCTGCCTTATCTCCTAAGGCAAATGGGGTGGCCTTCAGTCGAATGTAATCCTACCACCCCTAGGATGACTAAGGTTGTTGCAAACCAGCTCGAAGTCTTTGAGGAAGGCATATGGTTCTTCGTTCACATTTCCATTAAACTTCGGTAGCAGGCTAAGGAAGTGGGGCTTGAGCTCGAATTCTTTGGGGGGAACCGCTGGTGCCAACCAACTATGCATCTCATTCTCTGTTGTCGGTCGATTCCTCTTGCCGCAATGATTTGTCCCATTCTAGCTGTAAGATCCGCATTCTGTTGTTCGGCTGTGGCGAGGCGATTAAGGATCTGTCGCAACAGGTCCTCATCCGGTGGCTGCTTAGGTGGCATCTTGTCCTCTAGTCCTGGGTATGAAACATAGTCCGGGTTAGAGGTCAAATCAAGGAAGGGATTTTTATCAAGGCGATGGTCTTCCTCGGTAAGTTCGGAGGAGAGGAAATGGTTGGTTTGAGAGTAACCACCCTGGGTGTGAGGGATCCAGAACTCAAGAGGGTCATGAGTTCTGGGTGGTCCAAGTTGCACTTGGCCCGGTGAAGAGGAGTTTCATTGGGGGCTCAAAGAGAGATTGGAGAATAAGGAGTCGATATCCCCCCAGTCACTCATCTTGGATTGGCGAGAAGAGTCGGGAGTCCTAAGTGAAGATAGGATTTTACTCCAACCTGAAGCAATCAATTCAATCCAAAACCCTGGATTCACACTCAACACAATGAAGGACCCGAAACCGAGTCCAATTAGTCTTGTTAATTTTAAGTGTGATCTTTCAAGCAAGATAGCAAGGAGTTACACGGCCTATAGGGAAGTCAGCTCAAAGCCGGATGTGTCTTCCCTGTTTAACATGTCACCTAAGATACCACCAGTCTTTCCTTTCTTCGCTCCTATCCCAAGTTGATGGATTCAAAGACCTGCCCCTATCTACCTGCAAGCAGGCGGAGGCTGACAAGGCCGGAACTTCACCCGGGGGGGTTACTGGCAACTTGTCGCGAAGTACCACAATTTTACCCCCTATCTACCTGAGACAGGCGGAGGCTACTTAGTACTAGTCAGTGAACCTTAGTAATTCAACTTGTGATATTTGCTAGGATTAGTCGGAACGTGATATGGAAGGCGGGGATTTGGGCTCTGCCTTAAGGTGTTCACACACTCTCAAGTACCCTCACTCAGCCTGAAAATAAGGTCGGGGATTAGTCTCCTGCAAACAGATTTTCCAATTTTATTTATTTTTTGGTCAATAATGTTAGCAGCCCCGATTTTAAATTAAGTTATCACTTATTAGTCCAACCATACAGTACGTCTATCGTCCATTCTCAATTTCCGTTTAACTTAAGTTGGAAAACCAAGAGAGAAATCGAGAAAAGTCGATGCATGAAAAACAATGATGCGTATGCTGAGTGAAGAATACTTACAGTGATCCCTTCGCTTTTATGCAGGATGCAAAACAGAATTGAAATCTTTTTACACTATATGCAAATGCAGACGACAAAATCCGCTCCTAGACAAGCAGTTCTATTAGCGAGTGAAGCACAGGATGATTTGACTAGATCTACGGTCTAAGTGCGTCTTTTAAGTGTATTGTGTGGTCCTAAAGATTTACGAGCACAAGAAAATCCTAGAGTGTCTCGATGAGCCGCTAGTGCAAGCCTAATCTACAATTCAATCCACACAGTACACGGGGACACAATTCCACTATCTTTACATGTGCGAGAACCCAAATAGGAACCGCTGGAAATAATGCAAAAAATAAAAAAATGAAAAAAATACAAGTCCTCTCAAATCAATCAAAGAATTAAAATGCAGATTCCTCGAAGCGTCTTCGACTCCTCGCGTTCCTCGCACAAAAATAATTGAGGTCAGATAGAGAACGACACAAAATACAAAAATTAAAAGACAGAAAATTATTCACAAGAAAACCGGGGGTCAGACTACCCGGGGATAGAAAATCAAACACTTAGAAATTACTGCAAATTAACCTAAGCCGTACCTCCCAGCAACGACGTCATTTTGAACTGACTCTCACTACCCTTGTTAATTCGATCAAATTAATGGTCAAATTAATCGTTGTGTTGTTTGTTGTAGTCAGATAATAAGAGCATATTAAAAACCACTTTTAATTAATGTCAAGTTAATCACACGTTGCAATTTTTTTACTTGGGCAAGCCCAAGGTCGAACTCAGGGAGGCAGCTGTCTCCTTAGGTAGATTTTAAGTAAATTCCAAGGTTTGATTTTCAGGGGAGAATTTTTTTGGTCTTTTTCAATATATTTTATGCAAGAAAGAAAAGACACATGCACAATCAAGCCAGTTTACAAGTTAATTCATATAAGTGACCAAATCAAGTCCAAAAATTATGAAACTTGGACAGATGATGAAATGCAATGAAATTAAGCAACTCTAATTTTTTTGGATAATTCTGACACTAAATAAATTTACTGTGAATTAAAAATGAATGCAAGGTTATTTTGACTAAATTAATTTAATAAATATCAAATCATAATATTTTTAGAAATAAAAATTATCCTAGATAGATCTAAGTGTGAAGAATCCAGAAAAATTAATAAATCTAAATTTCTATGTGAAATGAACCTATTAAAATTTAATTAAGAAAATCACTAAATGATTTATTCAGGCCTCGGGATGCATGCAAATGAGATGATTTTTTTATACAATGTGAACTTAATTATCCTAGATCTAATGTGATGTTTTGGTGATTTTTGGAATCACAGAGAAATTACAATGAATTAAAAGGTATAAATGGGTAAAATATAGCAAAATTCCACCAATTAATTAATAGAAAATTCCACAGATATTACAAAAATGTGCCAAGTATCACATATGAAAGAGGACAACATAAGCTGCACAATGCAAATCAAACTTGAAAAATAATTTAAAATGAGTGCCTAAATATGCGTGCAAAGACAGAGATATAAATGCAATTACAGAAATTAAACTTGATAAAAATAAAACGTGCTGGCAGGGAATAATATGTAATTACCTATAATGTTGAGGGGGTGAATGCAATTTTTCCAGAGAACACGTGCTCCTAACGTGGGGTCTCCTGGCAGGGACTAGAATGCAAATATGGAAACCTCTAAGGGCCTCGCTACAATTTACCTAGGACACACATGCAGATCACGTGTGGGTCCCAGGCTCGGTGGTCTTCGGAGGCTCGGACCTGGCTCGGAGTAGCTTTGGGGATACGAGCCAAGTGTTCGAAGAAGAGGCTCAGATCGGGCGACGTGGTTTGATCTGGACAGTGGATCAAGTGATGATCCAACGGTGACTAGTTGCCGGCGCGTGGCGTATCTGAATCCGTTAGATCAAGATCGAGCCAACGGTGATGATTCACTCCTGAGACGAAGGCGTGGGCGATCAATGACCGTTGGATCTAGATTGATCCAACGGCATCTGGAGCGCGAAGGAAGCGATGACGTGGCTCGCTCAGATGCGTAGGATCCGCCTGATTCTACGGCTGCGGGACGTGGGCGACGTGGCGAATTCCTGATCGTTCGATCAAGGAGATCGAACGGTGGCTGTTCTTCTTCCTCGACCGGCCCACCGCCTCGTGCGACGGAGAAGGCTGGGCTTCGGCAAAGAGGCCTGACTTCGCCTCGTCCTCTGGGCGTCGGTGAAACTCACCGGAGACTCCCAAGTAGCTGGGAAGACTCGTGGAAGCATCAGGGATCCTCCGGCGGTCTCAGAAGCAGGTGAACGGCTCTGGGGTGCGGTGGCAGAGAAGCTTGAGGGGAGCTCCGGTGACGTTCCGACCAGTCGAAATAGATGTACCTTCAGGGGTTAGAGGTATATCTGAGGCGTGCAGATGTGCTCGTGGGGTGACCAGTGCGTGCGCCGAGAGGCCTGAGAAGAGGAAAGGTGGTCCGGTGATTGATCTCCGCCAAGGTGGCGGAGCTGGCGTCGGTGAGAAATGAAGTGCGTCATCGGAGGGAACGGAGTGTAGCGCGAAGATCAGAGCTCCTTTGCAAAGCTCGGAGGATGGCGGGCGGAGCGGGAAGAAAACTCGAGAAAAAGAATAAGAAGATCAGGAAGAAGATGGAGGTGTCTACCTGGGGAATGGAGCTCGGATCTGAGCTCCTGGTCGTCGCTCGAAGGCCGGTAGGGGACCTGAGCTCGTGCAGCTCACGAGGGAAGCTGCGGCACAGTGGGGTTGGGCTGTGGATCTCGCCGGAGGTGGATCTCGATCGTCGCTCGTCCTCAGGTCAAATTGTTGTCACCAACTCAAAGGTGGGAGCTCGGAGATACTCTCCGTGATGGCGGATAGGGGTGAAGGTGGACGGAGGCGACTTATTTATAGGATGAAAGTGACGGCATAGATGGCGAAGAGGTGGAGTTGGTTGGCTTCGTGGAACGAAGTGGAGGGTGTTCATGGAGATCGAGGGGGTTGGCGAGGATGAGTGAAAAGTGGGCTGTGTAGTGGTGGTGCCAGGAGGCGGAGATGGTGGTCGGCGTGGCGCCCAAAATAGAAAGGGGGCGGCCCCTTGCGCATGGTGGAAGACGTGGGGCACAGGTTATACTGGAGGTGGAAGACGATGCCTTGGCCGTTGGATCAGGCGATCCAACGGCCCAGATTGAGGTGCGGGTTAACGCTTTGGATTAAATCTAGGGAGCGAAATCGAAGGGCACAGGGCGCACCACGTGGCGGGTGATGAACCTCAGTTTCATCATCTTTATTTCCCATAATTAACCCCCTTGCTTAAAAGTTTGTCAATAAATCCCTGTTAATGTCTAATAATTAACAGAGTCCTTAATAAATTAAAAATCACAAAAAATGACAAAGCAAAAATTCGTGGTATTTTTAGACTCAAAAATACCCTCAAAAATATTTCGGGCCCTTGTTTGATCTCTTTTCCAGTTTTGGTCAACATGAAACTTGTAGATCTCGTCAAGATCTACAACTTTTATGTTTTGAGTTTTCTCAAATTCGGCCATCTTAAGCCTCAAAAATCAAAAATACATCCAGAATAATCTGATTGGGCCACGTGGCCTTCTCTTGGTGTGCCACGTGGCCCCGCTCCTCTTGTCTTATACCGCCTCTTCTTCCAGCCGTTGGATCACCCTCTTGATCCAACGGCCAGCTTCTTCCCACGCACGCCCATTTGCTTCAACCGTCTGATCATCTTCGCCCTCAATCCACACCGCTCGTTGGCGCCTTAAACAGAGCGCGCCACGTGGCGCAGTGTAGTCCACTTGATCATACCATCGATCCTCTGATCTGATCCGCTTAATCCATACCCTATTCCTAACCGCTCGATCAACCTCCATCTCTCATCAACACCGTTCGTCAGCGACGAGCGCACAACCGGCCACGTGGGGCTTTGAGAACCGTATGATTCCGCCTGGGTCTCTTTGATCTCAGACGTCTATTCTTCCAGCGAGCCTCAGCCTTTCGATCACGCTCAGCTTCCCATCACCACCCTCCGTTCGCGCCGCTCTCCCTATTCAACACGTGGCATCTCATCGGCCTTTGATTGCTCCGCCCCCTGACTTAATCGTGACCATCCCTCCGCACACACTTCTCCACCGTTGGATCTCCAGATCCAACGGTGGCGCTTCGTCGTCTACCTCGGTCAGCCCACTCGGCCACGTTTTCCACCACGCGAAACCCTCTCCCCCGTCCCATTATCGCCGACCCCTCTGATGAATCTACATTTCATCATCTTTATTCTATCATTTTGGCCTTAAAAACCCTAGTAAATGCGTGTAAATAGGCTTAATATAGGCATTTTAGCATTCATGCATATGTATGTAAATATTGTATAAAATACGGTTTTTAATGCCAAAATAATAGAATAAAGAAAAGAAAAGAAAAAGAATAAAATATTGTAAATATTTTATGACCCGAAACCCCGAGACCTAGGCATCTCGATGAATAGGTCGACAAGGAATAAAGTAGGGGGAGATAAGGGCCAAAATACAGATAAAATACCTATACATTCTATTCATTCTTTATTCATTTTGGGACCTATTTTTGGTTCCACTTTTTGTGCATCAAATAATAAAACTTTGTACATGAAAGTTGTAGATAATTTTATAAAGAAAAATACAAAATTGATTTCACAGAAAAATAATGTACAGATAAAAAGTTATGGTCTGAATAAAATTCCAGAATGCCAACTTCCCAGACCCGTATCTCACAAATGAAAACTCCAAATGCATCAAACTCACCTTTAATTGTATATAGAAGAAAATAACCTAATTAATGGCGGTGGTTTCACATTTGGCGGAGCTACGGTTTGAAAGTTGACTTTTGGACCCCTATTGTATACTTGTACATATTAAAATATTCAATTTATTATTTATTTATTATTTTTATAATGTTATATTTTTATAATGTTGTAAATAATACTTATAATAATTATGTACATTAAAAGAAGAATAAAAACCTAAATAAAAACAAAAATAAAATACTTAAAAATAAAAGACATAGATACATTACCTACACATATACCTATACAACACATACTTGTATTTTATTAAATATACAAAATAAATCAGAAAAATAAAATAAAAATATATTTATGTACATAAAAGTATTTTATAATTTTATAAAATAATAATAAAAAATAAATAAATTAAATATACTGAATAAAAATAAAAGAATACAATACATAGAATAATATACCTATATAAGGGTATAAATGCAAACTTGTAAAAATATACTTCATAAAAATAATTAAAAATCATAATAAAATAATTTATAAAATTTTAAACATTTTTTATTAACCAAGATTTAATTAATTCATTTTCTATTTTAAAACGAATTAATAAAACATTTTTTCCAAGGTTTTTCTGGTTGGTCCACGTGGACCAACCAGCCTCAGCCCTGGGTTGACCTTGGTCAGCTCTCTGACCAAGGTCTGTACATGTCAGACTGCATTTTTCCTTGGACTTCGCGGCTTTTTGTAGACCGCATCTTTCACCGAATCGAATCGAGGTCTTCACGAGAGTTGATCACCTATGATCCAGCTACCACGCCCAAGGCTTAGATGTGACTTTTGACCATCGATTCGCGTGCCACGCGTCCTCGAAGATCGCCCCTCGTCCAACTTTCAAAAACCCCCCAAAAACCCCCATTCCATTTTGAACCCTTTCTATCCCCTAGCTTTGTTCCTGCACGTGAGCTCCGGTGGAAGGAGGGTGACAGCCTTCGTCTCCAGCCCGAAGGAGCGAGCTAGGCGGCCGGGAGGAGGCTCCAATCCATCTCCGGCCATCCACGGCCGTGAGGTCTTATCTCGTGGTTCCACGCCACTCGAGGTCATCTTTTCCGTTGTTTTCTTTGTAGTTTAATAGCAGATAGTCATAGGTTTAGATACAAGCTTTCAGATGTTCGATTCATCGAGTTTGTAGCCCTTAATTTCGCATCAAACACCTTGCCGGAGCCTCGAGTTCCGGCCACTATCTCCACCACTCCACGCCGCCGTTTTCCGCCAATAAAAGCCAGGTACTTTGCGCGCTTGGACTGCTGCGTTGTTCTACTTTTTCGCAGGACCTGGAGGAGGTGCTAAGCCTCGGATTTTGACGAAAGAAGACACCCAGGTTCGCCGGAGCATCATAGAGCCGCTGAAGGCCCTCCGCCGGTCTTCGGCCTAACCTAAGGCGCCTGGGAGTCGGGGAGGAGCAGCAGGGGTCGGACGAGCCCTTCGGTCGAAGGTGTGGTGGTCGGAAGCTGGCCCATCACCTCAACAAAACTCGGCACTGCCGAGTTCTACGTTCGTTCTTCCAACCACACCTGGTGCCGTTGGATCACGTCTGTTCGTCCTTCAAAGCAGCAGCCGTTGGATGCGGGGCGTCCTCCAGCCGTAGATCGAGCCCCCCGGATCTAATCGTGGCCTTACGAAACGAAGGGGTATCGGTTGATCAGCGCACGCCACGTGGCGTAAGTGGATCCTCCCTCGCCGTTGGATGTGCGCCTAGTGGGGGTATTTTGCAGCCTTAACCTCCACGTTTTTGTATTTAGAAAATACTATTTAATCTTTCAATTGCAGTAGGTTTTTCTTTGGTATTTTTGCGGAATCACCCCCAAGTCTGGAATATTACGAACTAGTCCTCGCCAGTGGCGCACGTGCGAGTCACGTGGGCCTTTGGCATTTTTGTAGCTCAGCCCTTGGGAGTTCCTTTATTTTATGTCAGCGCATAAACTTTTTATCAAAGTATAAAACTTTTGGGAATTCTTGCATATCAGCCCTCGCGATTTTGTTATCTACATCCATACCCCTGCCAAGGGCGCGTGGTCTAACACGTGAGTCCTGGTGTTTTTTTTGTGATTATACCCCTGCTGGTCTGAGATTTTATAATTGGTCCAT
The DNA here is from genome assembly GCA_037367405.1 of Ottelia alismoides. NCBI lineage: Eukaryota > Viridiplantae > Streptophyta > Magnoliopsida > Alismatales > Hydrocharitaceae > Ottelia > Ottelia alismoides. Next base: position 1,303,904 of record JAZKJV010000901.1, read on the forward strand.
TAAATTACATCTACAGTTATTAGTTTTCTGGGAAAATTGCGTGTAGGTACCTGGATTTCTTGATAATTACGCAAATACCCCTACAGGCATGTATTTTTCTTTTTGTTGCTTGTAATTTTTGCATACATCTACAAAACCCAAAAAAAAATCCATAAAAATTGCATTAAGCTCCTGTTTCATCATACTTCCACGCCATATTTTCGCATTTTCATTTCATTGCATTTTAATATTTATTAAAAATCAAAAATAGTCATTTTCAGCACTGTCTAGCTTATAAAATCCATAAAAAATATAAAAACATTCCAGAAAAATCCCAAAAAAATATATATTATTTCTTTTAGTTTGTTTTAATTTCCAGCCAAAAATCATTAAAAAATATAAAACCAAACTCCTAAAAATTGCAAAACTCTAAAAACCTTCATAAAAATTTATAAAATTCATAAAAAATCCAAAAATAGTGTTTTCTTTTCCTGAATTTTCTTTGTTTTATTATCTTTGAGTGAAAATTAATTTGGAGAAATTTTGCTACTGTTTATTATTTTATTTCTCCATTTTAGTTTCAGCCTTGTATTTTCTTCACTGTTTTCTTTATTTTGATAATTAAAAATACCAAAAACATTCTAAAAATTACTCAAAAATCACAAAAACAGTAAAAAAGTATAAAAAGACCAAAAAGACTTTATTTCTTAATTTTTGAATATTTTTATCCATTTTTATAAATATCTCTTTCTCCCCTTTATTACATTGTCTTTATTCTCCAATATTAAAAAAGAAAATATAAAATATAAAATATAAAAAGAAAATACAAAATCAATAAATTTAAAATCAAAATACAAAAATATAAAATTAAAAATTTAAAAAAATAAAAATTAAAAACCCACAAAAAATAGCATAGTAGACAATTTGATCACATTCACACATTTTGTGCCTTAGTGCCCCGATCTAACCTATTTGCTCCCTGTGTTCGACCTCTACAATACTTGCACCTATACACATCTTGTTGTAGAGTTATAATAAATTTTAACTCCGCACATTTACTTTCATTGCTTGATATATTTGTCGTGGGTTAATTGTTGTTTTAATCCGAATTTCGTGTGGTCGATTCAGCGACTGAGTTCCCGTCTTGTGTGGAACTTAAGATCACCGATTTTTGGGCTAAACAAATGGCGCCGTTACCGGGGAGTAGCAACACGTAGTTCGGGTCTTGTTGTGTTTGTGATTTATTGTCTATTTCACGGCTTTTATTTTTCGCTATTTTATTTTCTTTATTTTTGATATATCTCTTGATCGGTCTAACCCCCTCTCTTGTTGACTTTGTGCGAGGTACCGCGGATCAAGGGAGGCACTCCACCCTAGGCGCCTACGCACCCACGTGAAGCCGGTATCTGCAAGCCGAGCACCGAGGAGACGAAGAGGAAATTTTGAAGACCGAGCTCCACTTTAGTCGTAGAATTTATTTCCTTGCATTTATTTTTGTAATTTTTGTGAGAGAGAGACCACTATTATTTGTAATAATACAGGTACCCCCGGACACTTGGACTCTTTCGAGCCTAATTTCCAGGTGTTTGTACACCTGGGGGCTCACCGTGGTTTTTGTCGGCTTTTTCATCGCATTTTTTTATTTGGTTTTCTCGGTTTTGATTTTATTTCTTTTGTGTGATTGAGCCCTTAGTTTTAGGATTGCTTGCGTAGCATTAGGTCCAAACACCTTAATTAACATTGCACGTGCCTATAGTTTCGTTTGGACTTAGTCAAATTTTAAACAGTTGATCATCACCTTCAATCCGTCGCGCCGCGAGCTCTCCCCGCAAAGCGCTTTCTCCTACCCTCAATTTGTTGAGCAGAGGAGGGGTGAGCCTAGACCGGACTCTAGGGTTGAGGATTGGCGGTCAACTTGTGGTGCTTCCCGCTAATAGCAGTTTCTGAACTTAGGGTGATTTCATCGGCTTTTGCATTTGCATATAGATAGGTTTCAATTCTGTTGAGAATCCTTGCATGTAGAGTGCTGGAGGCAAGGTGAGCATTTACGCTTTAGCATCCATCATCGTTTTGATCGCTTGCATTGCTTTTCCGCCTCTCTACCTCTGATTTTGATAACCTAGGTGCTCAAAGGAATTGACTCCCCGATAGGATCGTGCATTTTTACTAAAAATCCAAAAAAGTGATAATCCATAAAATTGGGACTGCTAATATTACTCGACCCTAAAATCGACCAAAAAGAAAATATTCTCTTGGGGCGAGTAATCCCCTCATTGTCTTCGCTTTTATTTGCTCGCGCACACCTTAAGGATTAGTGCCCAAATCCCATCAAGCCACCTAAGTGTGTGTGAAATTCCTTGACTTCTCACCTAACTCTAAAATAGACAAGATTAAAAGACCGCATTTTACGGTCTCTACCGAGTTGAGTAGGTGAATTAAGGGTTTGATTTATTTCATTTTTGTCTGTGATTGTGTCCTAGATCATCCCTGCGCATTTGCGCCTTCTTTTCTACTCTCTTGACTTGACCATCGTACTCTCCCGATCATTTTCTTTTGTTTCGAGATGGCCGACTGGAGCGTATTCTATTCGGACTTTGCGGATCACTCTTTCACTCCAGCCGGTCCACCTCCTTTTTTCCAGGAGGACTTTGCTCCTGACTTTTGTACATATCCGCCTCGGCCACAGTATCAGGAATCGGATTTCTACCCACACCCACCTTCACTTCCGTATTCTCCACCTTCACATCCACCCGAGGCTGATCTGATGGAGTCACCTTTCATGGAGTCCACCCTTGAGCACTTGACCCAGATGATGGATCATATGAGACAGAGGATTGACCACCTCACTAGTACCAATAAGAGCGACCATGATATTCCACCATTTGATGATATGGGTTCACTCGAGGATTTCCATGAGAGCTTGCAATCACCAAAATTACAAAAAAAATGAGAAAATTTTAAAAACACAAAAAGATTTCGGGAGACACACGATCGAGTCGGACTGTGAGGAGAGCGCCCACTTGCCAGACTTTTTGACCACACATGCATTCACACCCGGTCCCACCTTTGACCCCGAGGATGCCGCTGTACAGACTGCTCTTGGCATGCCTCATGTATATGCTGATTCCGACCTCCTCCCTTGTATGGAGGAGGTCCAAAAATTCAAAAAAATGCTGACTGAACCCGAAGTGGTGGCCACCATACATGAGATTATCCGTGCCCCACTTCAGCAGGCCATGACCGATTCATCTGCTCCTCTTCCCAAGAAGAGAAAACGGAGGAGCAGATCTGAGCGTCATATCTTGACCATGGCCACTGCCCACACCATCACACACTGTCCCATTTCTCGGAAGAAGAACACTGCCACACCTTTCATTAGCTGCGCCATCTCTGACCACACATGTGATCACACTCTCCTAGACGGCGGTGCTTCGATCAGTATCATACCCTTCTCGCTGGTACAGTCTCTTCACTTAGGGCCTCTCAAGAAAACCAGGATGATCGTACAGTTTGCTGATGGATCAATAAAGAGGCCGAAGGGTATCCTTGAAAACGCTGTCATCTCGATTCAGGGCACGAGCTACACCCTTGATTTTGTCGTATTGCCCATGGAGACCTCCACTGGGGAGCACTCTCCAATCATCCTGGGACGACCATTCCTCGCCTCTGCGAGGGTCGTTATTGATTACGGATCAGGAGAGATTCGCTTTCGCCCTGCTGACGAGGGCGGAGCAGTGATCACCGCACCTACTGTCGACCAGAGTCCTGCACCTGATGTGACCTCCCCTATCTTGGCTGACCTCGAGGACCATGACCTTGATGATACTATCAGAGAATTTTGCTGCCTATTGGATTCCACTGAGACCCGAGAACTCCTCCCTGTTGAGGAACACTCGGAAAGCATGGACCTCGACGTTCCTTCTTCTGGGACTTGGCGTTGTGTTGATGACATCCGCGGGATCTACACGATTGACACCATTGAGCGGAGGGCGGACTTAGAGACTATACAGGACGACCATGTTCTGACTACTTCCACTGATGGGTCCGTCCCTGTTCATGTAGATATTGATGAGACTAAGGCCGAATTTGATTTTGTTGCTTTTCTTCAGAGATTCGGGCCTTTTGATGAGAAAGATGATCCGGTTGAGATTATAGAGGACGAACAGAGCTCGACTACTTCCACCGATGATTTCGTGCCTTTTGGTTTTGACCTGGATGAGGACTCGCAGGACGACTCCGATTACACTTCTTCCGAGGATGATGAGTTTGTCCCATTCCACTTTGATATCAGCGAGACTCCCAAGGCCGGACCGAGCCGTACTTCTTCCACTACCCAGTCTGTGCCTTCACACCCTAGGGCCCCCGAGGACTTACACCGTGTCGACCCTGATCGGCCTCCGTCCACTGTGGACCCCGATGTCGACATACACCATATCCGATCTATTCCTCTGCGGTCCCGCAAGAAGGTTCGCTTTCTACCTTCTTGACCCTCTGTACATCCATCCTGTTGTACATTCGTGTTGTGTACCTCCGTCTCTCTCCCGTTTTGCTCGTCTACCCATTCTCGTGTTTGCCTTGCTTAGGACGCACTTTGTCCTACGTTTAGGAGGGGTGGACGAGCCGAGTGTTCATTATTCGTTCAGTGTCATCACTCCTGTCGTTGCCTATACTTAGGGCTTCTTTTACCCTAAGTATAGGGGGAGTGATGTGTATATCCTCTGATCTATCTTTCCATCTTTTGATTTATTTTCTTCTTTTCTTCTTTTCTTCTTTTCCTATTCTATCTTCTGTATCTATCAAAAAGGTGCCGCCCTTATAGACAGTTTTCCATACTTAGGACGTACTTAGTCCTAAGTATAGGGGGGTTGGCACCCCGAGTTTCTTTCATTTTCATTTCGATCCTCTCCATTGTCTCTTCTTCTTGTCTATACTTAGGGATATCTTACCCTAAGTATAGGGGGAGACAATCTGAGTATGATCTATTCATTCCCACCCTTGACCCTCCCTGCGTTGTGTACAGTCTGCTATACTTAGGATTATTTGATCCTAAGTATAGGGGGACGGTCAACTTCTCATTGATTCATTCATTCTTTAGATTTTCCTATACTCAGTACGAGTTATGTCTTCTCTTTTCTCTCTGATCTATGAGGACATAGCTCAAGCTAAGTATAGGGGGGTCTTATATATTGTGTATATACTTTAGCCATAACTCGTACTTTCATATTTTCTTAATAAATATGGCTAATAATTCTTTAAAAATGCTTTAAAATTCATTAAAATTTCTTAATAAAAAGATGTGATTATTCCTCAAATTCTTTTTGTATTTACTGATTAATAAATCAGGTGAAAATGTTTTTTGCAAAATGTTTGAAAAATAGTTTGAAAATCTTTGTGAACATCTATTGAAAACTATTTTGAAAATATTTTGTTACATGTTTTCAACCTTTGTAAAAATGTGTGTTTTGTAAAACCTCTTTTCTTTGTGTGAAATAAAATGTTTGAAAAATGATTTGCAAATGGTTTGAAAAATGGTTGCAAAAATGATTTGAAAAACCTATATATACTGTTTTGAAGCCTTTGCAAAAATGTTTTCAAATGTGTGTAAAATGTTTGTAAAAACTATTTTGGACTATAGTTTTCAAAAATTGTGTAAAAAGCTTGTGTCAAATAAGTTTGAGGAATACATACATCACACCAAAATCCACTATATGTATATATGTATAAAATTGACCACTTACCCTGTAAATTCTTAAAATCCACTTCTTGTATATATAAGAAGCACTCCCGTGTACATATTTTCACCTAGTGTTCAGCCAAAAATCTTTTTGTTTTCAAAAATTCCCAAAAACATTTGCAAAAATTAAAATCCAAAAACATTTGAAAAATCTTTTTGAAAAAGACAAAAAAATGCATATGCATCATCATCATCTTTCCAAAAATCCATAAAAAGTTCAAAATCCTTGAAAATTGCATCACAAAAATATTTTCTGCATTGCATAGCATGAGCATTTTTCGGATTGAGTTTGATAGTTGAACAAGTCCGAGTAAAATCCGGAGATTGGAGCTTGATTGGACCTTCAAATCTACCTAATAACAGGAACCTTATAGGAACTTGGTTTGAGGTACTTCAGGTCTAGTTGACTTAATTCTTTGAGGATCACGAGACTTGGTTCAATGGATTCTTGACTGCCTAAGTAGAGTATTTCGGAGCACACGCACGACTCTTGTTGATAATGACCTAACTTGGACACCTGCACCTTTCACATGGCTCAACTCAGTTGGAGTGGTGAGGGGATTGGATTTGCCGGTATGAGACGCACACAAGTGGAAACATTTGTCCTCCTCTAGGGAGGGAAGTGCACCCCAACCCGTCCAGTGATTAGGAAGTCTAAAGACAGGAGGCTGTGGGTTGCAATAAAGCTTCAAAAGAGGGATAGTCTACTGGCTCAAGAGGAAAAACCCCTTATGTAAATGCTGCTGTGAATAGTATTTCAAAAGAAAAAAAAAGTTCAGGCATGTACAAAAATAAAAAGCCTGCAAAGTATGTGAATATGTTGTAAAGTCAATAAGCAAGCTTGAGTTCCAAAGTCATATCATGTGAGCCTGCAGCAGGATGACTTGACTACACTGGTCTTGCATCCAAGGATAGGTAGCTACACTGGCTACCGTCCATTCTTCTCTTCACCCCTCCTCTTGAGCTGGTTGCCACTTGAACTTAGAAGGGAATACCCCGCTCCTCGAGGATGGAGTTGCTGGATTGGGGAATCACTGGGTTGTCGTACTGGAGAAGTCAGTTTCTTTGTCATTCTAGTTGGGGAGAGCCACCATCACTTACACTGTGCAAGTCAGATTCATAGTCATAAGGGTTTGCGTATGAATTGAGATATCTCTGACCTGGCTATTGAGGAGACTTGGACAGAGTTCTGGGATTCTCAGGGACTGTTGGATTTCAAATTTGGTTCTCAATAAGGTTCCGCCCGCACTAAAATTCCAAAAGTCCGACTTAAGCTCCAAACTTTGATTTTGTGAAGACAAGTTTGATAATTAAATTTAGTCCACCTTTCTTCTTTTTCTTTTCTTTGTTTTTCTTTTCTGCACTTATTGCATAAGTGTTTGCTAGGGACTAGCAAAGGCAAGTATAGGGGGAAGATGAATCTACGTTTCATCATCTTTATTCTATCATTTTGGCCTTAAAAACCCTAGTAAATGCGTGTAAATAGGCTTAATATAGGCATTTTAGCATTCATGCATATGTATGTAAATATTGTATAAAATACGGTTTTTAATGCCAAAATAATATAATAAAGAAAAGAAAAAGAATAAAATATTGTAAATATTTTATGACCCGAAACCCCGAGACCTAGGCATCTCGATGAATAGGTCGACAAGGAATAAAGTAGGGGGAGATAAGGGCCAAAATACAGATAAAATACCTATACATTCTATTCATTCTTTATTCATTTTGGGACCTATTTTTGGTTCCACTTTTTGTGCATCAAATAATAAAACTTTGTACATGAAAGTTGTAGATAATTTTATAAAGAAAAATACAAAATTGATTTCACAGAAAAATAATGTACAGATAAAAAGTTATGGTCTGAATAAAATTCCAGAATGCCAACTTCCCAGACCCGTATCTCACAAATGAAAACTCCAAATGCATCAAACTCACTTTAATTGTATATAGAAGAAAATAATCTAATTAATGGCGGTGGTTTCGCATTTGGCGGAGCTACGGTTTGAAAGTTGACTTTTGGACCCCTATTGTATACTTGTACATATTAAAATATTAAATTTATTATTTATTTATTATTTTTATAATGTTATATTTTTATAATGTTGTAAATAATACTTATAATAATTATGTACATTAAAAGAAGAATAAAAACCTAAATAAAAACAAAAATAAAATACTTAAAAATAAAAGACATAGATACATTACCTACACATATACCTATACAACACATACTTGTATTTTATTAAATATACAAAATAAATCAGAAAAATAAAATAAAAATATATTTATGTACATAAAAGTATTTTATAATTTTATAAAATAATAATAAAAAATAAATAAATTAAATATACTCAATAAAAATAAAAGAATACAATACATAGAATAATATACCTATATAAGGGTATAAATGCAAACTTGTAAAAATATACTTCATAAAAATAATTAAAAATCATAATAAAATAATTTATAAAATTTTAAACATTTTTTATTAACCAAGATTTAATTAATTCATTTTCTATTTTAAAACGAATTAATAAAACATTTTTTCCAAGGTTTTTCTGGTTGGTCCACGTGGACCAACCAGCCTCAGCCCTTGGTTGACCTTGGTCAGCTCTCTGACCAAGGTCTGTACATGTCAGACTGCATTTTTCCTTGGACTTCGCGGCTTTTTGTAGACCGCATCTTTCACCGAATCGAATCGAGGTCTTCACGAGAGTTGATCGCCTATGATCCAGCTACCACGCCCAAGGCTTAGATGCGACTTTTGACCATCGATTCGCGTGACACGCGTCCTCGAAGATCGCCCCTCGTCCAACTTTCAAAAACCCCCCAAAAACCCCCATTCCATTTTGAACCCTTTCTATCCACTAGCTTTGTTCCTGCACGTGAGCTCCGGTGGAAGGAGGGTGACAACCTTCGTCTCCAGCCCGAAGGAGCGAGCTAGGCGACCGGGAGGAGGCTCCAATCCATCTCCGGCCATCCATGGCCGTGAGGTCTTATCTCGTGGTTCCACGCCACTCGAGGTCATCTTTTCCGTTGTTTTCTTTGTAGTTTAATAGCAGATAGTCATAGGTTTAGATACAAGCTTTCAGATGTTCGATTCATCGAGTTTGTAGCCCTTAATTTCGCATCAAACACCTTGTCGGAGCCTCGAGCTCCGGCCACTATCTCCACCACTCCACGCCGCCGTTTTCCGCCAATAAAAGCCAGGTACTTTGCGCGCTTGGACTGCTGCGTTGTTCTACTTTTTCGCAGGACCTGGAGGAGGTGCTGAGCCTCGGATTTTGACGAAAGAAGACACCCAGGTTCGCCGGAGCATCATAGAGCCGCTGAAGGCCCTCCGCCGGTCTTCGGCCTAACCTAAGGCGCCTGGGAGTCGGGGAGGAGCAGCAGGGGTCGGACGAGCCCTTCGGTCGAAGGTGTGGTGGTCGGAAGCTGGCCCATCACCTCAACAAAACTCGGCACTGCCGAGTTCTACGTTCGTTCTTCCAACCACACCTGGTGCCGTTGGATCACGTCTGTTCGTCCTTCAAAGCAGCAGCCGTTGGATGCGGGGCGTCCTCCAGCCGTAGATCGAGCCCCCCGGATCTAATCGTGGCCTTACGAAACGAAGGGGTATCGGTTGATCAGCGCACGCCACGTGGCGTAAGTGGATCCTCCCTCGCCGTTGGATGTGCGCCTAGTGGGGGTATTTTGCAGCCTTAACCTCCACGTTTTTGTATTTAGAAAATACTATTTAATCTTTCAATTGCAGTAGGTTTTTCTTTGGTATTTTTGCGGAATCACCCCCAAGTCTGGAATATTACGAACTAGTCCTCGCCAGTGGCGCACGTGCGAGTCACGTGGGCCTTTGGCATTTTTGTAGCTCAGCCCTTGGGAGTTCCTTTATTTTATGTCAGCGCATAAACTTTTTATCAAAGTATAAAACTTTTGGGAATTCTTGCATATCAGCCCTCGCGATTTTGCTATCTGCATCCATACCCCTGCCAGGGGCGCGTGGTCTAACACGTGAGTCCTGGTGTTTTTTTTTGTGATTATACCCCTGCTGGTCTGAGATTTTATAATTGGTCCATTAAATTACGTCTACAGTTATTAGTTTTCTGGGAAAATTGCGTGTAGGTACCTGGATTTCTTGATAATTACGCAAATACCCCTACAGGCATGTATTTTTCTTTTTGTTGCTTGTAATTTTTGCATACATCTACAAAACCCAAAAAAAATCCATAAAAATTGCATTAAGCTCCTGTTTCATCATACTTCCACGCCATATTTTCGCATTTTCATTTCATTGCATTTTAATATTTATTAAAAATCAAAAATAGTCATTTTCAGCACTGTCTAGCTTATAAAATCCATAAAAAATATAAAAACATTCCAGAAAAATCCCAAAAAAATATATATTATTTCTTTTAGTTTGTTTTAATTTCCAGCCAAAAATCATTAAAAAATATAAAACCAAACTCCTAAAAATTGCAAAACTCTAAAAACCTTCATAAAAATTTATAAAATTCATAAAAAATCCAAAAATAATGTTTTCTTTTCCTGAATTTTCTTTATTTTATTATCTTTGAGTGAAAATTAATTTGGAGAATTTTTGCTACTGTTTATTATTTTATTTCTCCATTTTAGTTTCAGCCTTGTATTTTCTTCACTGTTTTCTTTATTTTGATAATTAAAAGTACCAAAAACATTCTAAAAATTACTCAAAAATCACAAAAACAGTAAAAAAGTATAAAAAACCAAAAAGACTTTATTTCCTAATTTTTGAATATTTTTATCCATTTTTATAAATATCTCTTTCTCCCCTTTATTACATTGTCTTTATTCTCCAATATTAAAAAAGAAAATAAAAAATATTAAATATAAAAAGTAAATACAAAATCAGTAAATTTAAAATCAAAATACAAAAATATAAAATTAAAAATTAAAAAAATAAAAATTAAAAACCCACAAAAAAATAGCATAGTAGACAATTTGATCACATTCACACATTTTGTGCCTTAGTGCCACGATCTAACCTATTTGCTCCCTGTGTTCGACCTCTACAATACTTGCACCTATACACATCTTGTTGTAGAGTTATAATAAATTTTAACTCCGCACATTTACTTTCATTGCTTGATATATTTGTCGTGGGTTAATTGTTGTTTTAATCCGAATTTCGTGTGGTCGATTCAGCGACTGAGTTCCCGCCTTGTGTGGAACTAAAGATCACCGATTTTTGGGCTAAACACCCTCCGACCACATCTTCCTTCGATAACCACCTCATGACTTTCTCCCATCATTCCTCCACCTCGCGAGTCATTCCACGATCTCCGTCGTGAGCCCACTCACTCCATATCGCCCTCGAAATCCACGTCTCCATTACCAGTTCCGCAACTCCAACCTTCAAATACACCTCCACCACGCCCCTTCGCCGGTGTCCGCCTTTACATGGGGTCTCGCCCAGCCCTCCGCCACCTCCCAGTGACAGGGGGAGGTGGCCGGATAGAGCGAAGACGACGAGGCCCCTGGTGTGACCCTCCGCCTTCGACGGCGGAGCTGCGGCGCCTCTTGGCGACCGCCCGAGCTGCACCAGGTGGCTAAAGGTGTTCAGCGAAGACCCGGGCATCGATCCCGATGTCCAGCCCAATCCTCCGCTCCACCCCATCGCAGGTAAGCCCCTCTTTCTCTTTTTGCATTTTCTTCATCTTTTACTTATTTAATTAGGCTTCGTCAACCAATCTCGCCCTCCATTGTTCCTCCCAAAAGCTCCACACCACCTCCCCCGGTCACGCGCCGCCTTTAGATCATCTTCCTCATCTTCCAGATCCCCAGACCACTCCGACCATCTCCTCCGCCCTCGCGGCGGAGGAGCTTCAAGCTCCCCACGTTCTTCGTCCTCGATGAGCTTCCACCTCACTTCACGTCGCACGCACGCGCTTTTCTCTCGCTTCGGCTATGCTCTACTAAGCTGCAGGTCTTCGAAGCTTTCAATGGCCGGAGCTCTGCCGGAGCTAACTTCATTGAAGTTGTAGCTGTTCTCCGAGCCTCGGCGAGCAACGCCAGAGGCTTCTGCTTCTTCCCCGAGCTCCGGGCTTCCTCGAAGACCACTTAGGGAGCTTCGGGGAAGACCACACCGATGGAGAAGGAGCGGCGGAGGAGAGCCTCCTTCGCCGGAGCCCAGAACACGCCGCCATCCTTCGGCCGGGGGAGAAGAGCAGCCACCGTTGGATGGTCCACCCCCGGTGACCATCCAACGGTCCAGACGAGGCCACGCCATCAGCATCAGCCTCCGTTGGATCTTCTAGATCCGACAGCCTACATTCCGCCACGCGTCGACACCTGAGCTCCCCCGAGCCGAGCGACCGAGCCCCAGGCTTGGACACTCCCGAGCCTACACTGAGCCTCCGAGCCGTCCCGAGCCGACTTCCAAGCCTGGAAGGCGCGTGCCTGGCGCGTGCCTTCTGGGCAATTTGCAGAGACACCCCGCCGGCTTCTCAAATTTGCAGATAGGTCCCTGGAGCACCTGCTTTCCACGTGCACTTGGGTAATTTGCAATTATGCCCTCGCGGGTTTTTATAATTGCAAAAATACCCCTGTGCGGTGGGTATTTTACAGGGAAGGCATCGTACTTTTTATATTTACACTTTAGTCCCTGCCAGGACCTATTTGTAGTTATCTTTTTAATGTTTTCTTGCATTTATGCCCCTGTCTTCTTTTATGCATATCTTGAGCTACATAGCTCCAATCGAGTTGATTTCAATTTCATTTTGAAGCTCTTCTCGTCCTCTTTATTATGGCGTGCTTTAAGTTCAGATTTGACACTATGAACCGTGATGTATTATTTTATTATTTAAGTGTCTTGATTTTTTTATTTATCATGCCTACTTGCTTCATATGTGTAGAGGCTTCTTTGTTTCAACTCGGTTTGACTCGCGATTTTCTTATGGCTCAAGTGACTATTATACTAGGCATATCATTCGCTTTGCATGTTCATTTACTTGCATGATAAAAAAATGTTTAAAAAAAATGCATGTTTATTTTAAATTTTAATGCATTGTCATGTGTTGTGTCTTTTCATAATTTGACCTATATGCCTTGAACTCAACATTTAATTAGATAGACTTAAATCCGATCAATACGAGAGAGGCTCGTGTCCCTGAGTTCGACCTTGGTTTCTTGCCATGTAAAAAATAACGATCACCTCATTTTGATTTATCATTGCATATCTTTAAATGAGGTGATCTTTTGACGACCAAAATCGGCTCGACTGCACCGACATGCTGAGGTGCTAAGAACGCACCCTTAAAGGGCCGATTTTGCGGTTCGTCAAATGGCGTCGTTGCCGGGGACACGGCTCATTTCTTATATTTTTTGGATTTTTGTTTGTTTAATTTGGTGTTCCTTTTTATAGGTCAAATAATCACATATTTTGCATATAAAATTTTTTTTCTTATTTGATATCTAATCATTTTTTTTGTGGCAGGGCCCTTGATGGATCAAGGAGGCGAGGAGCAGGACGTACCCCGCTGCGAGGAGCCACAGGAGCATGCTTGGAGCAAAGGAGGAAGAAAAGAGAAAAAAAATGTCTCGCATTTTTTTGTTGCATTTTATTTTTAATAATTCGTCTTTTACAACGGTCTTCGATCGAAGACTCGTGTTTGTAATCGAACGATCATGGTTGTGTGGGGATCGTCCTCACTTGAGTGTCGACCTAGGATAGGCACGCGGCTCTCCAAGCTCACTTTATTTTTACGTGCTTGATCGTAGGTAGGACACACTCAAAGATAGACGCACGTAATCTCGCTTCACTTAGCCAAACTTAAATGGATATCATCCCCGCTAATAGATGCATGATTAGGTGCGGTTTTATTTGACTTGCATACATAGATTTTGGTTTTCAAAACAGCCCCGGTTTTTCATGTGTTTTTGTCAAATCACTGCATGATTTCTCGCTTAGCCTAGATCGCGTTTTTCTTCATCGAATGCATGTTTTTCACGGCTTTCTTTTCCTAGATTGATCACCTAGGATTAATGGAAAATGGAATGAACGGTAGACGATGATTTTCTGATTGATGTGCTAACCTTAAATTCAGTGATAATTTAAAATAAAATTGGGACTGTTAATTGCAAGTCAACCAAAAATGGAGTAAAATTCGGTTTTGGGAGAGCAACACCCGCGCATACGCCTTGATTTTCAATTCACCTTTGCTTCGCGTAATTATCTAACGTTTTATCACCAATAAAATCGACAAGATAATCAAACCAACCTTGGTTGGTTTCATGTGTGAGTTGGTGAAACTAAGGGTTTGCTTGCTTGAATTGAGCCTTTGTTGCGACACGCACCCTAAAACCTTAGTCCCTCCATTTCATCTCTTAAGATTCAACCGCTCACTTGTAAATTCATTCCTCTTCTTCGTTCACCTTGGGTTCCTTCCAACATCAATCCTCATCTTTATACTTAGGCTAATCTCAGCCTAAGTATAGGGGGGACCCAAGTCCCCGTGATTTTCTCTACTCCTCTTTTCTTGCCTTTATACTTAGGTTATTTCTAACCTAAGTATAGGGGGGAGCCCCTCTTAGCTCCCGTATATTCTTCTATATTTAAATGGACCTATGTACTTGTAACATCTAGTGCTATGAGGACATAGCAAAGTTTAAGTATAGGGGGGTATACCGTATATACCGTATATTTACTTTAGCTATAATCTGAAAAAAATTTGAAAAATTAAAAACTTTTTGGCTAAGGTAAAAATCATTGGACTAAGAGAACTCAAAGGATTTCGCGGTTTTTCGATATTATGTTACATTATTTTATAGAAATATTTTCGAAAATGATTTTTTGAAAATGTTTTGAAAATTTTTATTCTTGTGTGACATGGTTTCGAAAAGATTTGCCTTCTCTTTTCAAGGAAAGTCGAGTTTAACTTGTGTATTAACTTTATTAAAATCCATAAAAATGAGAAAAACCCTAAAAACCTTTAGGAGCTATTAGTGACTACTAAGCCCAATTAGGAAAGCCGCGTTCAGTGAGGGTTCGCCCTTAGCAGATTGGATGGTTTAGAGGACATCGCGTAAGGCCCCGTCCTCAAGCAACGGGCTTCGGCCTGTACTTACATCCATACTGGCTGAATTGTAGCTACTTAATTGAGTTTAGGCAGTTGTAATATCTCTTAAAGTCCAAAAAAAAATCTTGTCTTGAATGAAGAAGTTGGATTAGTCCTCTACACTTACACTTTCACCCAGGATCTGAATTGGTCAAGGAGACTTAGCTTTTAGAAGTCTTTGAGATTTTAGGTTAACCAGCCTTAGCCATCAGGGTCTTAGACTTAATCATCCGCATTCCCCTAAGTTTCTAGATTTGCATGTTATATTCCATGCTTAGTCTCAGACAGAAAGAATATGATCAGCACATCACATGCACGACTGCAGTTTTTGATGAGATGAGTTGATTTTTCACCTGAGGGATTGGGATGAGGAAGTCGAGTCTGGATTTGATCTAATGATGCTCGAGGATGGGATAAAATCTTTGGAGGCTTCATGAAACCTGAGTGTCAGCAATATTAGCCAGTATGAGAACTTGATTCTTATACTAATCTCTTGACATTAACCTAAGTGCCTGGGTGTGAAAAAATAAATAAAAAAATGTTGATCAGTGTGCGCCAACTTTTGGTAAAAGCAGTGGAGCTAGCCACAAATTTTACAAGTCAATGAAATTCAAAGAAAAGCTCTCATTCCACCAAGTCAAATATCAAAGAGCTTCCACCAAAGGCGAGCGCTCCCAAACTTTTCAAAGTGTCCACTTGGACCACCGCTATTAGGACCAGGAGACGGGCTTGCACCAAAAAAGGGCTCTGCATCGTAAATGCTACAAGTCTGGGTGTCGAAGGTACGATAGGTACTCAAAAGAGACACACCCCGGTGTACTCCCAGGAAAACAAGTGCAGACGGCTCCAACTTCTCTTGACGGACGCATTGATCAACACCAAAAAAATGTGTTGCGTAAAAGGCACTAGAGAGAATCCTTGTTCCAATGAGAGGGAGAGAAGAATTGACACAATCCCATACCCTCCATTTCTGGCCTGCCATCTACATTTTCTAAGTCTGACAACTAAAGAGACGGTAGACTGAATGCAAGATTTGATTTATTCCCTAGTGCTGAGGATTGGGTCCTTAGGAGATTTTCTCAGACCCAGATTTTGAGTGACGAATTGACTCTACTCTCAGAATTGCAGTCAACACTAAATTTCATATCCTTTAGCTTATATGTACATCAGAGAGAGTCTAGAGAAATAGAGGAATTGGAAGCCTCTTGATTAAGGCTGGGTTGAACTCTAGAATTTTGGATCTCTGAAGCCGAATCGACTTGATCAGATTGGATCCGGTATTCACATGCACAAGGGGGTTAATCCAACTTAGTCATTCTTTTGATGCTCGAGGACGAGCATAGTTTAAGTATAGGGGGGTGATGAACCTCAGTTTCATCATCTTTATTTCCCATAATTAACCCCCTTGCTTAAAAGTTTGTCAATAAATCCCTGTTAATGTCTAATAATTAACAGAGTCCTTAATAAATTAAAAACCACAAAAAAATGACAAAGCAAAAATTCGTGGTATTTTTAGACTCAAGAATACCCTCAAAAATATTTCGGGCCCTTGTTTGATCTCTTTTCCAGTTTTGGTCAACATGAAACTTGTAGATCTCGTCAAGATCTACAACTTTCATGTTTTGAGTTTTCTCAAATTCGGCCATCTTAAGCCTCAAAAATAAAAAATACATCCAGAATAATCTGATTGGGCCACGTGGCCTTCTCTGGGTGTGCCACGTGGCCCCGCTCCTCTTGTCTTATACCGCCTCTTCTTCCAGCCGTTGGATCACCCTCTTGATCCAACGGCCAACTTCTTCCCACGCACGCCCATTTGCTTCAACCGTCTGATCATCTTCGCCCTCAATCCACACCGCTCGTTGGCGCCTTAAACAGAGCGCGCCATGTGGCGCAGTGTAGTCCACTTGATCATACCATCGATCCTCCGATCTGATCCGCTTAATCCATACCCTATTCCTAACCGCTCGATCAACCTCCATCTCTCATCAACACCGTTCGTCAGCGACGAGTGCACAGCCGGCCACGTGGGGCTTTGAGAACTGTATGATTCCGCCTGGGTCTCTTTGATCTCAGCCGTCTATTCTTCCAGCGAGCCTCATCCTTTCGATCGCGCTCAGCTTCCCATCACCACCCTCCGTTCGCGCCGCTCTCTCTATTCAACATGTGGCAGCTCATCGGCCTTTGATTGCTCCGCCCCCTGACTTAATCGCGACCATCCCTCCGCACACACTTCTCCACCGTTGGATCTCCAGATCCAACGGTGGCGCTTCGTCGTCTACCTCGGTCAGCCCACTCGGCCACGTTTTCCACCACGCGAAACCCTCTCCCCCTTCCCATTATCGCCGACCCCTCCGACCACATCTTCCTTCGATAACCACCTCATGACTTTCTCCCATCATTCCTCCACCTCGCGAGTCATTCCACGATCTCCGTCGTGAGCCCACTCACTCCAT
Source organism: Ottelia alismoides (assembly GCA_037367405.1). Taxonomy (NCBI): domain Eukaryota; kingdom Viridiplantae; phylum Streptophyta; class Magnoliopsida; order Alismatales; family Hydrocharitaceae; genus Ottelia; species Ottelia alismoides. The sequence continues at coordinate 1,321,162 of JAZKJV010000901.1, forward strand.
ATCGCCCTCGAAATCCACGTCTCCATTACCAGTTCCGCAACTCCAACCTTCAAATACACCTCCACCACGCCCCTTCGCCGGTGTCCGCCTTTACATGGGGTCTCGCCCAGCCCTCCGCCACCTCCCAGTGACAGGGGGAGATGGCCGGATAGAGCGAAGACGACGAGGCCCCTGGTGAGACCCTCCGCCTTCGACGGCGGAGCTGCGGTGCCTCTTGGCGACCGCCCGAGCTGCACCAGGTGGCTAAAGGTGTTCAGCAAAGACCCGGGCATCGATCCCGATGTCCAGCCCAAGCCTCCGCTCCGCCCCATCGCAGGTAAGCCCCTCTTTCTCTCTTTGCATTTTCTTCATCTTTTACTTATTTAATTAGGCTTCGTCAACCAATCTCGCCCTCCATTGTTCCTCCCAAAAGCTCCACACCACCTCCCCCGGTCACGCGCCGCCTTTAGATCATCTTCCTCATCTTCCAGATCCCCAGACCACTCCGACCATCTCCTCCGCCCTCGCGGCGGAGGAGCTTCAAGCTCCCCACGTTCTTCGTCCTCGATGAGCTTCCACCTCACTTCACGTCGCACGCACGCGCTTTTCTCTCGCTTCGGCTATGCTCTACTAAGCTGCAGGTCTTCGAAGCTTTCAATGGCCGGAGCTCTGCCGGAGCTAACTTCATTGAAGCCGTAGCTGTTCTCCGAGCCTCGGCGAGCAACGCCAGAGGCTTCTGCTTCTTCCCCGAGCTCCGGGCTTCCTCGACGACCACTTAGGGAGCTTCGGGGAAGACCACACCGATGGAGAAGGAGCGGCGGAGGAGAGCCTCCTTCGCCGGAGCCCAGAACACGCCGCCAGCCTTCGGCCGGGGGAGAAGAGCAGCCACCGTTGGATGGTCCACCCCCGGTGACCATCCAACGGTCCAGACGAGGCCACGCCATCAGCATCAGCCTCCGTTGGATCTTCTAGATCCGACGGCCTACATTCCACCACGCGTCGACACCTGAGCTCCCCCGAGCCGAGCGACCGAGCCCCAGGCTTGGACACTCCCGAGCCTACACCGAGCCTCCGAGCCGTCCCGAGCCGACTTCCAAGCCTGGAAGGCGCGTGCCTGGCGCGTGCCTTCTGGGCAATTTGCAGAGACACCCCGCCGGCTTCTCAAATTTGCAGATAGGTCCCTGGAGCACCTGCTTTCCACGTGCACTTGGGTAATTTGCAATTATGCCCTCGTGGGTTTTTATAATTGCAAAAATACCCCTGTGCAGTGGGTATTTTACAGGGAAGGCATCGTACTTTTTATATTTACACTTTAGTCCCTGCCAGGACCTATTTGTAGTAATCTTTTTAATGTTTTCTTGCATTTATGCCCCTGTCTTCTTTTATGCATATCTTGAGCTACATAGCTCCAATCGAGTTGATTTCAGTTTCGTTTTGAAGCTCTTCTTGTCCTCTTTATTATGGCGTGCTTTAAATTCAGATTTGACACTATGAACCGTGATGTATTATTTTATTATTTAAGTGTCTTGATTTTTTTTATTTATCATGCCTACTTGCTTCATATGTGTAGAGGCTTCTTTGTTTCAACTCGGTTTGACTCGCGATTTTCTTATGGCTCAAGTGACTATTATACTGGGCATATCATTCGCTTTGCATGTTCATTTACTTGCATGATAAAAAAATGTTTAAAAAAAATGCATGTTTATTTTAAATTTTAATGCATTGTCATGTGTTGTGTCTTTTCATAATTTGACCTATATGCCTTGAACTCAACACTTAATTAGATAGACTTAAATCCGATCAATACGAGAGAGGCTCGTGTCCCTGAGTTCGACCTTGGTTTCTTGCCAAGTAAAAAATAACGATCACCTCATTTTGATTTATCATTGCATATCTTTAAATGAGGTGATCTTTTGACGACCAAAATCGGCCCGACTGCACCGACATGCCGAGGTGCTAAGAACGCACCCTTAAAGGGCCGATTTTGCGGTTCGTCAGCGGGCTACAAGCGCGACGCTGATGGACGGTCCTGATGAGGTCTGGGGTTTGATCGAATGGTCCAGACATCGTGCGAGATGGAGGTCGAGGATTAGAAGTATCTGGCGATGATCGGAGGGCATAGGCATCGCCACGTGGCGCAAGGAGGGCGCGGCGCTGGCGAGCGGTCCAGATGAGATCAGAAGTTTGATCGGGCGGCTGGAAATCATTGTGATGATGAACGGATCCGATCAAGGGAGAGAGAGGGAGATCTGACGGTTGAGATGCAAGGGCGCGTGGCGCGTAAGGATGCGGGCCGCGTGGCACAATTAGAGGGAGCCACGTGGCCAGCTCTGAGTGGCTGAGAAGAAAAATAAAATTCGAGAGAGAAGGAGGCCGAATTTGGAAAAACTCAAAACATGAAAGTTGTAGATCTCGATGAGATCTACAAGTTTCATGTTGGCCAAAAATGAAGATGAGGTCAAATATGATACAAAAATACAAGAGTACAAATATACATATATAGTATACAAGGGGACCCAAAAACCCAAGTTTTGCATACAAGCTCCGAATTGAATGAAATTAGTCTCATTTTAAAGGTCTCTAGATGTGTATTAATATGAAGGTGAGTAGACGTAATTCGGAGTTTGTAAGAGAAGGATATTGGCATTCTAAGGTCCAGAGGGTTTGGGGCTTTATTGGGCATTTTACAAGATAGGAATTTTGGCCTTCTTCCTTATATTACTAACTAATAATGTACACATTATAAGGAAGGTGTTATTTGAATTTTAGAGGGATAATACAAATAATTAGGTGAGTTATTGGTGGATATTTTACAAGTGGATTTTACAAATGAATTGGCTTCTTATTTAATGCAAATATAAATGCTAAAATGCATATATTGTGGATTGATGCATGAATGTTATTTATTTAAGATAAATTGAAATATGCTGCTAAATACTCGGGGACAAAGCTCTATTTTCAACTTTAAGAGTGATGAATCACAGATTCATCAACAGTACCCTTTGCCTTGACGGGAGACCATGGATGCCACTTATGTGATCCCCCATATCATGTTCAAATTTTTATTAATTACTGTGAATCATATTCACATAATTAATTCTTCCAAGGGAAATAACAACTATATTCATGATAGAGTGTTTTAATTTTAATTAGATTCCAATTAATCTAATCACATTAAATTGATGATCCAATTAACATCCAACAAACTTTTTTAATTGTTACTTGAAAATATGGTATTATCTCAAATATGTATTATTTCGAATTTTACTAATTAGAAATGACATCATGATCTATCAAGCATTATCCGTTCCCTACCCGCTGTCATGGCCAGTACCGATGGGAGTGGGACAGACCGCACACGGTGCAACCTGCTACCCCAACGCTCCCCGACTAGACACCATATCCGTCTTGGGAAAAATAATGCCAAGTTAATCACTTTATACTTGAGATGATAATCGGTTTTTCAACCGAAGTTATACCATATAGTAATAATCAAAATCATTTTGATTTTAAGGAAAGTTGCTAAATAAATTCCCAAACCTATTCAAGCAACATATTTGCTGGAAAGTGCATGATGTAACCAATTTGTATATAGATCATATATAATCAATTATTGGTTAAGGCAATATCATTTAATGAAATAATTATCATCTTTAAATATTTCACAAATATTTATCAATAATTATCTCAAGAAATTAACCATTAATTTCTATAAAATAAATGGCAATCACAAGGTTCTTGATTAAGCATGCAATTTCCAGCAGTGACCCTCACATACTAAAATTAACATATCTCATTCATTTTAAATCCAAATTAAGCAAAGTAGGTTTTCAAAGTTTGCTAATTTGATTTAAAACAGAACCCAAATGATTGAAACACATTTCTAGGCATGTTAAAATGGTAACTAACTTTTTAGTTACGTCATGATTCGCCATCCTCGAAACAGTGGAGATAGGTTCATTAAAATGATCATATCTTGAGTTATCGGATTCCAAATCACGCAAACTCAAATTCCACAGTTTTATTAATTAATAGGGAACATTATTTAAGTGATTTTTTTTGTTTAATCATTTTAAACAGGGCGAAAATAATTACAAAATATAGCTGCAAAAATGAAATGCAATAAAATTTTCACAATCCCTAATGAGCCCAAGTATTCCTAGGTTCATGGATCGCATCCAAAACCTCAAAACTGGCTCTGATACTACTTCAGGATATGGAGAGATCCTCAAATACATCATGGAAGCGTGATGATTGTATCGTATACGATCGTAAGCGACTAGTCGTACTAGTTGCTCGAGGCAACGGAATTTAAAAAATTTAATGTGATGAAACCACATGATCCAAGAACCTTTTTTGGATCGTTTCATCTAAATCACAATTATGTATAAGGTTTACCTCTTGAAGCATGGCTGTGATCGAGTCTCTAAACGAAGAGACCTCCTGTCTCAAATCCGATCTAACGGAGGAGACACTTGCGAGCACGTTGATGAGACGAGTGCTCCTCGCAATCCATGTTGATGATCCAAGCGACGAATCTTCTGATCTCATCACAAGAGATCCAACGTCTTCTTCACTAGCAAGTTGCATCGAAGGAGACGGAGATCCACGAAAAAAATACTTCAGCAGCATAACGACGATATTGCGGTGATGATGACTCTCTCAAGGACTCCATGGTGGATGACCTTAAGAGAGAGGGAGAGAGCATTTGGCATGCAGAGAGAGAGCATATGTCGTATTCGTGTATCACCCGAAGAGCAAGGGGTGCCTCTTCTTATATAGGATTTTGGGATCCATGGATCTCAATCCATGGACAACACAAAATCAATGGTTGAGATTGATTTGTGTTTCTTTCAATGGCCATGATGTTGTTGTACAAACACAACAACAATTGATTTAATTTAAATTAATATACATTGATAAATCAATATAATTAATTTTTAATTTAAATCATTTGACTGATCTTGGAGATATGAGAAGATTGACCAAATTCCCTAAAGAAAAAGGGATGGCTACCCTTTTGAGACAGAATGGGTCTATCTCCTCATAATCTCATGAGATCTCATTATCTCATGAGATTTCATTATCTCATGATATCTCCAAGATTTACAAACACATTTGTTGTAAATTATTTCACAAAAATAACTCATAATTATCTTGTGAACATTGCAATCATGCCATTGGAAAAATGTAAATCACATTCACATCCCAAAATAAAATGTAAATTATATTTTCAATTAATTATCCAATGTGAATCCAATTCACATCAATAATTAATTAATAAATATAAATCACAATATGCTCTCTCTAATATATTATAAATCACATTAATAATATATCTGATTAATATGGATAATGCTATCCACATTATTCCTATCCATGATAATCAAATCACATTTTCTTATGCTCAAATGAATCACATTCACATTATTCACATCTTTGATAATTAAATCACATTTAATTATCTCAGACAACTCTACTTATAATATGAATCAAAATCATACTATTCATGATAATTAAATCACATTTAATCATCAGTATCTCAATGCTCAGATAAATATATCAAAAATGAAATTATCCATGAACTCTTTCAAGGATAATGCGCTTTTTTTGCAGATACTTGGAGATAAGGATAGGGCAATTGTAATTTTCCACATACAGTGACTTGGATATTGAGATCACATCTCAAATCCAGATCTTACGGACTTCCCATAGATGCTTGATTAAATCAAGACCGCAAATCTAATCTTCTCATTAATTCTGAATCACATTCAGATCAATGTCCATCAGTTGGACTAAGATCAGATTACTTCTCTATGAGAGGAGTCACTAAAATCTAGACCTGTTTCATCACTCCCTCGTAATGGAAGTGTCATGGTTATACAATTGTTTATGATCACATCACCCTCAGACATTCCTAATACCTGTATATCCTGCATACTAGAAGATGCAGAACAAATCCGAAGTTTTAGATCTATTTTAGACTATCTCCTTTAGGATTTTATCATTAAGATTCTCATTTGATCATTGGGAGTCGGTATCGATCATATACTTTCCAAAAGCATATATCATACCTAGGTGTTGATCATATACTTTCCATAAGCATATATCAAACCTTACAAATTCAGTCAAGCTTCCAAACTGAGATGATCACACATTGAATTTGATTCTTCCCAATATCTCATGAGTGAGCTCATGTCTTCCAGTTCAGCAATGAATCTGTATGATCCCTTTGAGAGATCGTATTACTCATATGCCCTTGTATGCACACCAACGCGCTAGTGTATAGACCTTGGTTAGGTCATCAACCTATTGGTCTGCCAAATGTACATACTCAAGCATATAGTAACACATCTGTATCCAGTCAGAGGATGCGTGCCTATATCGTGACAGCATACGACATAGGTCTTTGGTTATCTCGATCTCGTTAAGTCAACTCTTTAACCTAACTAATCTGACACCTCCGAACCTCCATTCCCATGCAGAGGACCTACATCAAGAGGTCGGTCAGATATCAGCCAAATGAGAAAGGATTGCCATCTCCTACACAGGCTTGAGATTATCTCGTAACAATCATTTGACGGTGCTTGATGAGTCCTCAATCTAACTCTTTAGATATTTCATCCAAGCACCGGCCTCTATGATTCAATAATTGAATCAACAGCTGTATGACCATTAAGATGTCCATGGTACATAACCCTAATTGTACTAAGGAACCTATTATGCAAATTAGTTACTCTTCATTTCAGATCAGGGAATGATATTTGCAATAACATTTATTGCTTAATGGCTCAATGTGGGCTCGCATGTCCAACAATTGTGTTATTTCCATACAGGTCTTGGAGCTGAACAAACACGTGAGCTGCACTCCTTTCCTGGGCGTTTTGCATGTAAACCCCTGCCAACTTCTCCTATATTACACACGCACCCCACTATTTCCATATTATCATACCTAAACCCACATATAGTATATAATTACTAAACACACTACATACATAATAAATAAAATACTAAATACAAAAATATAAAAAAATACATATTAATTACCAGTATTATACTATATACAGTATTAAATCATATTTTGAAAAATACAAATATTTTTTATTTTTAATAAATCTTTTCAAAATAAAAAAAATATAAATCACTTCTAAAAATTCTATACATTACACTTTACCATACTTTACATAGAAAATCAAAAATAAAATAAAAAATAAAAAATAAAACCAATAAGAATTCAAAAAACATAAAAACTTTGAACAAATCATAATTAAATCAATAAAAATCATAAAAATACGCATAACATATCATTTTAAAGATAATTTCATCTACATTACAAGAAAAATAAAAAAATATTTCATAGAGTTTGTATTTTTAATATTCAATATACCTCACAATTTTAAATAAAAACTTTGTCTTTCACTTTAAACACCAATTAAAATCTATAAAAATATTAAAAACCTTTAAAAATTTATAAAATAACAGGAGATAAAAATAAAAATATAAATATAAAAACTCCAAAATAAAACCAAATTAAAAATAAAATTTATACCTATATTTTTCTACTTATAGGTATATAAAATCACAAAAATAATATAGAATTCATTAAAATCAAATCAAAATCTAGAAAATTACCTGAAACAAATAAAAATTGGGAAACGTAATAAACCTTAGTTTTCTATATTTTAACCCTAGTTTTAAACAGTTTGCCTCTCTGAGTTCGACACTCATGTACTTTCACTATACATCAAAGTTTAGGAGTCTAAATAATAAACATAAATTTTCTGGTAGAATTCGACTGATCATTACAACGATAGTTGTCTACTCTTAGAAGACTCGATCGATCACGTTTTTCAGTATTTCTTTGAGTATCTCCCATGAAGGGAATTCAGAGATTTGGTGTTTGTGGAAAATTTACGCCACGATATGTTGGTCCATTCAATCGGGCTGTGGGGAAGGTGGCCTATCTAGTAGCCCTTCCTCCACACCTATCAGCCATTTATGAAGTTTTTCATGTATCCAATCCGAGGAAGTATGTGCATGACCCTCGACACGTCATCATCTATGAGAATTTAGACGTGGAGGCCGACTTGACATAGGAGGAGAGGCCAGTGCATATACTAGATGACACTGTGAAGAAGCTTCGCAACAAGGAGATTCCATTGGTCAAGGTGTTGTGGTACCGACACGGTGTCGAAGAGGTGTCATGGGAGATAGGAGCATATATGCGGGCACGATACCCACAACTCTTCTCAGGTAATCATTAAAACAAGCCCTTTCAATAATTTACATGTTAAAAGAATATGATTTGTTTTCCCTTTGAGGTTTTTATGGGTTCAAAACCCTTTTATGGTCAGATGAAAACCTAGAGAAGACACATAATAACTTTGACTCGAGTCTCGTGGACAAGACTCCCTTTGAGGTTTTTATATTTGTAATATCTGTATCCAATTAAACATGAATCTGACCCGATTAGGATCCGTATAAATCAATAAAGTTATTACTCGACGTTAAATGACCTAAATTGATCTATTGATCGTGAATCAAAAGTTGTTCAGTCGTAATCGACTAAATGTCGATCGCACCTTAATGCGTGCCCAGAAAAGCTGTGATGTGAAATCGGAAATCACAAAACAAATCAAGACCATCATAAAATTCGATTCGACAAAATAAGACCAGCAGAATCGACCGTTCGTCAATTGGAGGTAGTTTGCTATTTTTAAATTACAAAATTTAACCCTAAAACTAAAACCATATCTCAAGAAATTTCAGGCATTCATATCCGATCTAAACTATACTAATATTATACTCACATTGATCGTCGTCCAGAGATGATCAAATTGAGATATTGTACATTGAAATCAGAGACTTGAGATGCAAATACGGTCAACTTTAAGTATGACAAATAAAGATTTTTTTATTTTGGTTTTAAAAAAATATTATGCTCCAAGTTGAAGGTGTTGGAGTTCCAGGACAACCAGCTCTGCATGCAATTTTGGTTGCAAATTTTGAGGATTTCAATGTACAATCCTTTTATCTAACTCCTTTGTTGCCAAGCATGTTTAAGCTAAATGATTTCTTTGATGTTATGCATATAGTTCTTATGCAATTAGGTTCTAGATATGTGAAATAGTTGAATTTGACCGATCACTGTAGTGCCTAGGAAATTAGGAGTTGGTGGGGATCCATTACGTTGATGCGATTAGTGCATATGTATGTTGCATGAGCTACACATTTGTAAGAGCCAACAGTGGGGAGCATGTGCTTTGACTTAAATAAAGTGTTGGTGTGGGCCTTTTGGAACATGAGGAACTTAATGATGTTAAAGTGTGCAGGGTATATGTGGAAAACAGAGTGCATACTGTGGAGGTATCACATACATCATGGATGTTATTACGGGTGCAATAATAATTGAGTAGAGAAGTCATAATTTTGTTTTTTCTTGTTTAATGTAATTTAGAATACACTCCAAGTGGGACCATCATTCTTTGGGTACTGTTTTTTTAGGATTAGTAATGTGATATAAACATATAAGACTTATTATTTCAATGACATTGTGGTTGATCATTTTTTTATATAGAGTGTTGAAAATGATAGCCTGGTAATGTGAGTAGATCCCTATATATAAACCACATTCTTTGAAAGTGTAACCATATCTCCCAACTTTTGTTTTGATATTTATATATTTACAGAGGAAATGTATCATTTGTTTAGACGCGAATTTCATTTTGAGTTTCTTAAGGATATCTTAATTGAGAATCTTTCAAGCATATATTGATCCCTTAACTGTGGCGTAATTGATATGGCAGAGAACAATAACTGCTATTAGTTCTGAGTATTGGATGCATTTGAGGGGCTATTAGTATAAATGTTGGCACTGATTTCTTTGAGTAGAAAACTAGTTGTTTCTTCTCAGTCCATTGTCATACATTGGTTTTAAAAGAACATCGATATACCTTTGGTCTTGGGTGAGATATCAATCAAAGGATCCAATTTGTTAAATAACAAATGGTTAAGATTATTGAAGCAGAAGATACTTTGATTTATTTATTTATTGTATATCCTCTTCAAATAGTTATAGGTTATAAAGATATTGGAAATTGTGAAGAGATGGTTTTGAAAATTATTAGCTGGATATCTAAGAATCTTCCTAGACTGGATTCTTCATATTTCGGTATCCTTGAGACTACTCACATTAGTTTTGTCTTGCCAAATTTGGTTGCCATGCTTTATGAAAATGGTGAAGCTCACTACAATATAGAGCAAGGAAGCTTTGATCAATGGGGACAAACAAAGGATAGAAGTAAAGATTTTAAGAACTCATATCAAGAAAATTTACTCATTTGAAGAGAAGCAAAAAAGAATCAACAAAGGCTTCCAATCAGTGATGACTTATAAATTTGTTCCAGTCACAGTGAACGTTACACCTGGCCTAACTGTACGAAGGTGCGATGACCCTCAACTGAGCAGGAGATAGGAAGCCCAGTTTGGGCAGCGGCTGCCAAATACACGAGTTTAGGATCCCAGTCCTTTTCACGATTTTTACACGAGCTCGTAGTGTTTTTACATCTCGTTGGGATCTCGACTTTTGACCAGCTCCGCTGACCCTTTTATTTTAGGATACTCATACAGAGATTTTAGTTTTTCGTACGAGCTCGTTAACACGTACTAGTCGGGTCAGTTTCTAGAGTTACTTTCCGGAGAGAGTCTCTCACCTATCTTAGTGGAGTAGTTTTGGAGTAGACCTATCCCTCTATTGGACCGTACTTCCAATTAAAGGGCTATACGGAAGTGTCTCTTAGGAGACTTCTTCGCCGCTTGAGTTTTGGTTACTTTCTGCCAACAGGCTTGGCGATGCCACATCTGAATCATCTATGGCTACATCTTTTTCATCTAGGGTTACACTGAATCAGTTACAATTGAAAATTTAAAGGAATTACAAATTGACATTGAAATGAGTTACAATAGATTATGACTAGGATTTGAGATCGATTAATGTGGTATTGATTAGAGTTGAATAAAATCAAACATAACATAGAATCATTAATCATTATCAACCATCAATCGTCAGCAAATCATCGGATCTTTGAACTACTACAATGAATATATACTAAGTTAGTGTATGTGTTGGGAGCTTAGTCAGGATTTATTATACCCCATCGCATGCCTACGGAGGCACCCAATCCTAAGGTACTCTTCACGTCTTAGAGTCATAGTTTGCGGTCACACACAGACCAAGACCATAGACTATCCATGAAACTTGAGAATTCAGATAAAATCAAGAATCAATCCAAAACCTCATCTTCCCCATCATCAAAATATATAATTATAATTTCTAAATAATAAGAGATCAATATAATTACATATGAGTCATTAACTACTATTTAAGAATATGACATATAAAAGGTAATGTGTAAAACTTGGGGTATTTTTCAGAGTAGCTTAAAAACTGTTTCTTTCATATCAAGTAGTTGTAAATTTTTAGTTGTTTATATTCTATTACTTATTTCTTTTGCAACCACCTTAAATGGTTGTTAGTTTTGATAAGTTTTTGGGATGTATCAGTACTCACTGATGTATCTTGTTCCTTTCATTTTTTGGCAGGTAAGCAGCCTGCAACTTAGTAGTTGATTGATGATTCCTTACATTCGTTGCTAAACTTGACGATATAGTTGTAGTTGTTACAGTTTTTGTTCAGTTATAATGCAAAATGCATTCTTTCTATTTAGTCACATTTTTAGGAACACACAGCCTCTTTTGTACATATATATATATGGAAATTAATTAATACAAATTTTGATGACACATCTTGTTGTTAGTTCTGTGGTTGTTAGTTTAAATGTAAACGTCATTACAGAAACGTGAAAAATTTCCCTGTATTTTCATGTAACTTGTGTGATCTTTAATGGATAAAATATAACGAATCCATTGTAAACGGTTTCTCGGATCTGAGGGGGTTCACAATTTATTATTATATTTTTATTAATTAAAATATTTACCAATATATATAATAAAAATCAAATAAAAAATTATAAAAAATAAAACCCATAAAAATACATAAAAACCTAATTAAGCTGCGAAATTGACAATGTTATGCTTGATTCCTTGAGTTGGGTTTCATTTTTGTAGTCTATTCATGTGTGCTCATGTGGACGGCACTCTACCTGCTTGCCCATACACATTTCATGTAGAGTTAAATAAATTTCATAGCTCATACATTTGCATGATCTCCTTATGCATATATAGCCTTGGGTTTTGCTCATTGATTGGATTGAGTTTGAGTGATTGGATCCTAGTACTACGAGAGGCACCGATACAATGATTGACGGATCTGACTTGTCGGGCATCGCATGCCCTCCAAGACCAAGCATTAGGAAATCCATCATTCTGTAAAAATCATTTCTCATTTCATCACACCCGACCCTTTTTTAATTATTATTTGATTTTTTTGATTGAAACCTTGGAGGGATTTACTTAATGTATTGAGTAAATACATGTTTCAAATTCCGTACAAAACAAACATTCCTAAATTGTATATCTGGTAAGGGTCAATTTCAACTATATTAATACCATTAAAATTTAATAGTCTTGGTGGATGTGATAGAAGTCTCAAATTAAGTTGATTTTGCAATGATGCCATGGCGATATATGGTGATCTAAATCCTAAAGGTTTCATTTCTAAAGCCAAAATAATGAAAAAGGGTTGTGTGTGAGGAATTGCCTGCATCGACCCCCTTTTTCCAAATTACATAATATCTAAAAGAGGTTGGATCTTCGAGATATTTGCTTCTTGAAATATCTTTTTTTTCATATAAAGTTCTTTATCCATCCATCCACTTACTCTCTTATTTCAAATTCGGTAATATCCCAAATATTTAGGGTTTGCGAAGAGGAGAATGAATATTTGTGTTTATTCCATAGGTCTAGAGTCTCTTATATAGAGAGAAAACCCAAGAGAGTAAAAGAGAAAATACATAAAAGACCTTGAAGGGTTACAAGACACAAATAACATAGAAAATATAAGAACTTTAACACTACCCTCAAGTTGGAGTATATATCTCGATCATCCCCTCTTGAAAACTAAATACAAGAGGCGCTTCTTCGGAGTGCCTTCGTGAAGATGTCTGCAAGTTGAAGTTCAGTGGAGATGTGTGAAGTGTTGAATTGTCCTCTCCGTATTGCATCACGAATGAAATGGAAATAAACTTCAATGTGCTTTGTCCGCTCATGAAAAACAAGATCGGTGGTGATGTACGTAGCAGACTTGGTGTTTCTATGTAACAATACAGTAGTAGTAATTAAAAAGTCCAAGTTCCTTTAGAAAAGAGATAAGCCATGTGATCTCACAGGTGTGTTGAGCCATTTCCCTATATTCTACCTCTGCACTTGATATAGAGACAACTGTATGTTTCTTGCTTTACTAAGTGACCAGATTGTCCCCAACAAACATAGCATATCCTGTAGTGGATTTGCGATCCACAAAAGAACTAGCATAATCAACATCTGTATAGACAAAGAGATTAGTTTGCCCATTCATCCCATATAAGATTCCACATCCAGGAGATTCCTTCAAGTATCGAAGGATCAGAAGATAATATTGGCAGTTATTATAAAAAGGCCTCTCCATATGTCGGTTGACTCTGCTAACAGCATATGATATATCTAGCGTATTAACAGTGAGACAGGGCAATTTTCCCACTAAGATTTTATACTGTGTAGTACTCAGACATTGGATCAGTAGATGTGGAATGCTTTCTTACTTCTGTAGGGATGTCAGATGGTTTGCATTTGAGTAGTTCTGCCTTAGTCAGAATGTCGAGGCAATACTTCTTCTGTGAGAGATGGGGCCCTTCTATAGTGTATATCACCTCAATGCCAAGAAAGTAACGAAGTTGGCCAAGATCTTTCATGACAAAAACCTTCTAGAGAAAGGTCTTAGTCTCTAAAATACCAGCTTCGTCATCTCCCGTGACAACCATATCATCAACATAGATAACAAGAATGACGATATCAGTAAACCACCATCTATCAAAGATAGAGTAGTCATATGTCATCCACTGAAAGCTATGGATAATGATCTTAGTAGTGAGTCTGTCAAACCATGCCTTGGGGATTTGCTTCAGGCCATAGATGGCCTTCTTTAGTCAGCATACACGCTCCTCCTCAACTATGTAATGTGGCGATTGCATCATGTAGACCTCCTCCTCAAGGTCACCGTAGAGAAAGGCATTCTTCGCATAAAGTTGGTAAATAAATCAAGACTTGTTAGCATCAACAAGAAGAATGGTACGTATCGATCCCATTCTGGCAACATATGAGAAAGTCACAAAATAATCAACCCCAAAGGTTTTTGTGATGCCTTTGGCAACCAATATGGCTTTTAACCTGTCAATAGACCCATTAGGAAATTATTTGATCGTGAAGATCCATCTGCAATCCATAGATCGACTCTTGAGGTGCATGACACAAGATCCCATGTACCTCAGGAGGTAAGTGCATCCATCTCCTCATCCATGGCATGTCGCTAACCCTGATCCAACATCGTACTATAATGATCTCTGTGGACAGAGGTAACATTCAGCACATCTGCAAACCTCTTGTCATAGCTAGATAAACCATCAGTAGAAGTAAAATGTGACATAATGTGATAAGTGCATTGCCTCTTTTGCTTGCAAAGAGCTATTAGAAGCTCCTTAGGTACATATGGGGAAGTAGTGGTGGGAGCACTCGAAGTGATCATATTATCCTTCATAAAAGGGACATGCAAAGGGACAACTAAAGGTGCAGATGGAGTTGTAGTGGTACGCTTGCAAGTACAAACGATTGATGGAGGAGAGAGGTTCAAAGGGATGTCACTAACAACCTATGTGACAAAGCTTGTCTGCTCAAAGAAGGTGACACTGGTAGACATGTATTATCGATGCCCAATAGTATCATAATAACGATAATCTTCCTGGGTATGAGAGTATCCAAGAAAGATGCACTTGATAACCCGAGGTGATAATTTATCAGTTGCATGGAAGTTATGAACAAAAGCAATACAACCAAAAATTCACAAAAGTAGAGAAAAAAGAGACTCAGTATGGTATAATAAAGAGAATGGAGTTCCCTTAGATGAAGGAACTCTGTTGATGAGATAGACAACAATAAGGATGGCATCCCCCCAATAAAGCTTAGGAATACTCATTTGAGATCTAGGAATATTAAGCAATTGTCGAAGTTTCCTTTCTGCTACCTCATTATGCTATGAGGTATACATATATGAGGTTTGGTGAACAACCCCCTGTGACATAAAGAAAGATGTCAAGTCCTGTTGGATTAACTCAAGAGCATTATCAACCTGAATGATCTTAACACAAGTAGAAAAAAGAAGTTTTAACCTATAGAAGGAAATCTCTACAATATTATTAATCACCAAATACTTTTTTATTATATACACCCAAGAAGATATACTATAATCATCAACGAAGACAATAAAATAATGATGACCACTCAATGTTCAAAATGGCAAGGTCTCCAAACATCACAAAGAACAAGACCAAAAAGACTCGTACTATGAGACTCGATACGAACATGAATGAAGCTCCATGATATTTCCCGAACTCACACGCCTCGCACTGCAAGGGCTTCAAAGTAGAGAGTTCAAGGAACACCATGGATAGTGCCTTGGTAGATGGATGCCCAAGGTGCAAATGCCATAGGAGTGGGTTTTTGGAGATGGATATAACACCGACAAACTTGAAATATGAGAGTATGTCAAGATAATATAGGTCATTATTCTCATGACCCCCACCAAAAATCCACCTCGTCCCGATGTTCTATAAATACCAACAAGACTAATCAAATATCACACAACAATTAAGCTCAACGCAAAGCTTAGGAATAGATAATAAGTTAAGAGGGAAATCAAGAGCAGAGTAGACCCCGGACAATTGGAGCTTGGAGGAGAACTCCATTGTTCTGATACTAGTGCTAGGTGAGTAAGTCTCATTGGTGACTTGAACCGACTTCACGGAGGAAGATGGCATGAAGGAGGTTAGAAGATTTCCTTCTCCAATCAGATGAGTAGAGGCTCCAAAATCAATAATCCAAGATGGAGATGGGGTGATGGTGGAGCTGGCTATTGTACTTGAAAGAGCAGCCATGGTAGATATAGTAGCATCATTGGAGCTAATAGCACCGGGAGTCTGGAGAATCAACATTAGGCGACAATAATCAGCATCATTGTGATGGATTATCTTGCCACTAGGGGTTGTTGTAGTTGACACCTCTTCCATATCATAGGCATCCTCATAGGAATTATTGATGTGATTATGAGGCACAACAAACTTCTGCCAGCATCGTTCGGACATATGGTACCATAGTGACTGCATTGTGGGAAATGAGAGACAGTAAAATCTCGCCCATGACTAGGACCAAAATCACGTCCGCATCTAGACTCTCGTCCATGATCACAGCTTAAGTGATGATCGTGTCCTCCTCGAAATCCATATCTGCCTCCTCTCCTGGATGAGACTATGTGTATAGATCTCTCTACTAAAGGTAAGATGGGAGATCAAGCAACATATGTCTCCAGTTCCTCAAGATGACAAAAAATAACTCTCACTATTGGCAGTGTATCTAATATGAGAAATTGCTCCTTTGCTGCATGGTACCTGAAATATAGGCCATCAAGAAAATGATATAGCTTCTAGTTTGAACTCTCTTGTACTTGTTTGGTACAAAATTAAGGCTGAGACATCACAAGCTCCTCACACAGGCTAGTGAGATGCATGTAGTACTCAATAATGGTGGAATCACCCTAAGATGCAGATGAGATCTGCCTATAAATGTTCGTAAGGTGTGATTTGTCTTCTTCTGGAAGTATGTTTGCTCAAGTCATGATCCTCCCACATATCCTTGGATATGTTCTTATAGAGAAGATTTGAGGTAGTGTGGGCCTCAACACAGTTGGTTATCCAGTTAACAACAAAGTAGTTGTATGTTTGCTAGTTGGTGTACTGCTTGTCCTCTTCATCTAGAGGATCTTGAGTCAGGATGTAGAGTTTCCATTGGCCACCAATGAACACCATAAAAGATCGAGACTGTATCATATAATTTTCCGTGCCCTTAAGTTTGATAGCAATGCATTGCACCATAATGTTCGTGGCCCGGGGTTTTATCTCGGTGGAAGAAGTAGGTGCCATGGTGGTCTTAAAGATAAAGGAGATATTGTAATCAATTAAGTATACATAAAAGAACTAGAAGATGCCCTGGAACTCATGTTTTCCCGTGAAAAAAGGGCTGAAATCTCATTGTACAACATATCTGGTGGGTCTTGGTGACCTTGGCAGCGACCACGAAGGGTATTGGAAATGTGGCGTGGTCGGCGACACTCGTAGGAGGATGTTGTTGGGCTGGAGGCATCTGTGTAGGTGCCTAGGGGGTGCTGGTGGTATCCAACAGCAATGCAGCGACGTCTAGAGATGCCTATGGGTGGTAGGATGCTGGCACGCAACACCTGTGGGAGTGCCTAGAGGGCACAAGCGACACCCAACAACAATGCAGCAAGCACTGTGATGCCTGGGAAGGGTGACGACATCTGCGGCTGCTCCTTAGGAAGGTTGGAGGGCCTCACGCGGGGCCCAAGGTGCGGGTGGAGGGCTGGTGCAGTCACATGCAAGGCTTGAAGGTGGTGTGGTGGATTTTTGGTCAGAACACCTCGGTCTAGGACCACTGCTTTGATACCATGTGGACAAGAGAATGAATCATTGTGTTTATCCCATAGGTCTTGGGTATCTTATATAGAGAGAAATCCCGAGAGAGTCAAAAGAGAAAAATACATAAAAGACCCCGAAGGGTTACATGACACAAAATAAAGTAAAAAATATAATAACTCTAACTAGGTTTTTTTATCACTTGTGTCCTTTTTAACTTATGTAATATTAGTTATACTGCTCATTTTTTTGTAATATCAATTATACCTCTAACTTCTTACAAAATTCACAGTCCCACCCTTCAGTCATGGCAAAGTGAGGACATAATTGATATTACAAAAAGATAGAACTGTGAATTGTGTAAGAAGTCAAGCCTACAACTGATATTACAAATAAAAGATGAGTATAATTGATATTGCAGCAAGCGATAAAAACCCTAATATTTAGTTAATTGGAGTGTAATGCAGATTATGCAATGTCAATCATAATATTCGCAAGTAACAAATCCGATAAAAATAAATTTCATTGTTAATTTATCTAGGTAAATTAAAGGAGCGGATCTCATAATGGCATTTCACTATAGTATTCATGATGATATATTAAACAGGAACCCTTTTGAGCATCTTAAATACTACAATGCTATGTTCAACAAAACGAGATCACAGAGTCATATTTTGGAGTCAGTCGCTATATCCACTACAAAAAAGAGGATGATAGTGACGTTTTTTTTCAAAATCCGTCATTAAATTATTCGTTGTTAAATATAAAATGACGTTATTATTCGTTACAAGTATTTTTAAATATTTAAACTTACCAACAAATATCATATCATTGCTATATCATTAACGACATTGCTATATCATTAATGACCGTCCATATAACAAAACCCATCTGTTGCTATTTTTAAAAAATAACTGATCATCGTTAAGTTTTAAACGATTAGTTAAAATTTTGAAAATGACTATGGATAAGTATCACAATATGGATCATCGATAAAGATATAACAACAGATGTGATATTATTCAATAATTTCAAGAATAAAAAATCAATTTCGTAATGAATAATATCATCGTTATATATTTAACAATGGACGATTTTAGCGATGGATTTTGAAAAAACCGTCACTATAATCTCATTTATCTGTAGTGATATTTCATTGTTTAACACAACGCATTATTATCCATTGTAAGATCATTCCTTAACACTTAAAATGAGTAGAGTATCTTATGCCGATATTTGTTAGCAATTGTAAATATAGCAGCATTTATTGTCAAAATTTTCGTTGACTGTTGCAGCAGCAACTGCCTATTGTTATATGAATTTTTGTTAGTAGTTTAGCAAGACATCTTATTCTTAACGAATTTCAGGTACAAACAATAATAATGTTGCAATACATACTAATCGTTGTTATGTATTTAACAACAGACGATATAATGATGGATTTTAAAATATACGTCATCATTGACAAAGTTGATTCCACATACGCATTATTAATCAAAATTGTGGAGGGGTTGAAGGGAAACACACCTGTGTAGATTTTATTTTATTAATTATTTGGGTCGGAGGGAAACACGCTTTTGTATATTTGACAGGAGTTTCTCCGCTGGTTGGTTGTTGAGCTTTTGAACAGGATCCAAAAAAATCTTGAGCAGTAATATTATGGTTCCTACATCTATAGATGTAGTGATTAGAAGAATTGATTTTGCAATTCAAAAAAGAGTAACGGCGCAGCTTGTTGCCCGCTTGTCTCCTATTTCGATGTAGCTTACTGGCATAGATTAAAGTATATCATAATTCAGAGGAGATTTGGGTCGTTAGGGCATCACTCTCCTATGTAATCAAGTTCGAATCACAAAATTCCATCTTCCATTAAAAAATGGCATCATTCCTCAACAGTTCAGATTCCAAAGTTTCACAAATCTGATCCAAGCTTTTCTTCTTCTTGAAGTTAAGAAAAAAGGGAAAATACCGGAGAAAGTTTTTCCTTCCAAAAGAAAATGGAAAATCAGAACTCGTTATGTCATACGTATAAGTATACGCACAACTTTTTAGGCTTTTCTTTGTTCGTCTCAAATCAGTACCTGAATGATACAATGAGATCTTTAAATCCTTTTAGTTTTTTATGCACCTAAAGTTCTAAAAGAATAATAGAGAATGTGAACAATCACAAACTATACGTACAGAAACAACCTTATAGACAATAAAAAAGGGTTTTTATCAGTTGTGTCCCTTTGAGATATTGCAATTTCAGTTATATCCCTCTCTTTTTTGAAATATCAGTTGTGCCCCTACCTTCTTGTAAAATTCACAGTTCTGCCCTTTTGTAATATTAGTTATGCCCCTACTTTAACTTAACAGAAGGGCGGAACTGTGAATTTTGCAAGAAGGTAGGAGCACAACTGATATTTCAAAAAAAAGGAGGGACATAACTGAAATAGCAATATCTCAGAGAGGTACAACTTATAAAAACCCAAAGGTTCATGGAGCTGCCTCATTTCTGACGTTTTTTTATTTTATTTAAAAAATAAAGCCATGTATTTTCATCACTATAACCCTCTAATATGTCATTAGAATTTTATCAGAAACGGATATTCCCATGTTCTTCATCTAGATTAGGTCGATTACAACAATTCTAAAACCGTTAAAATTACATGTTATAGATGAAGGCATATGAGTTTCTGTTTCTAACGAAATTGGAATGACATATTAGAGGGATATAATGATGCAAATACATGATTTTATTTTTTTTATAAAAAAAGCTTGACAATGGAGCAGGTAGGCCCGTTTTTTTTCCTAAAAACATGCTTATAATTTGAGAAGGATATAAAACAAAGAAATTTGAGTAGGAGATTTAAAAAGGAACGAATTTTCTAGATTGAATAAATTTGACCAAATAAGATTAGTTGAAGGATCCTCAAATGTAACATTTTGGATGTTATCGGATCATACTACTTGTTTACATGATCCGATTAGGCCAGGTGAGTGCAGCCCACTTGAATGAACCAATCAGATGTCGCTCACAAGTCAATTTGACCTTTAGGGTGCGTTTGGTTCGCGGATTATTTGGGGGAGGGTAACCTTTTTGTGTTTTAATGTTTGGTTGGTAAGTTTGGAGTTGAGAGGGTTTACGTGATGTGATTATATTGAAATTTGAAAGATTGAGTAGTTATTATGATGTGATTGTATTGAAATTTGAAAAGGCGAGTAGTTGTTGTGATGTGATTGTATTGAGGTTTGGAATAGTGAGCAGAAGTTGATTATTTTGTAATTTTTAGATGATATAATGGTATAATATATTTTTTTTGATGAAGAGAGAGTGGGTCCTACAAGAGGGGTAAAGAAATGGGTTTTGGGAGGGGGGGATAACCCCCTCAAAGTGGAGGGTAACCTCCCAAACGAACGGCCCCTTACGGATCCACAATATAAGGTGACTAGAGCATTAAAGGTAAAAAGACTCAAATCTCCTTTTCATTTGGAGAATAAGCACCGGAATAAGAGGTCAATTCCTTGCTCGACGTATTTCCCAATAGTACGGCTATTCTCGTCCACATCTCATTATTCCACCTTTATTCGTATCTTTATTCCACCTTATCTACCCTTATTCCACCGTATTCTCCTTATTCTTATCTTTCCAACCAAATAGAGAATATGCCATTATTCTCCTTTTCCCCATCCTTATTCTGCTTATTCTTAAACCGAACATCCCCAAAGGGTTAATCCGTTAAATGAACCTAGTCAGGGAAGGACTAATGTGCTAGCTTAACATTCAGTGACCTAAGTGAAACAATTAATATGGGCTATGTGTCAAAAATCCGACCTCAACGAAGTCGTTACAAGTGTACAAGGAGCAAAAGAGCTTGGTTGGAAGTTGTCAAGGAAGAGATCCTATTAGGCCTCCTATGGTTCCATTTCCATATTGGCGTGACCCACCCACAAAGAAGACTACCCTCCTCCTCCCTCAACACTTTGAAGCTTGGAAAAGGAAGGACCAAGTGCTCGGTGACCTTGGAAAGGCTTCTTTAAGACCTTCATTTTGAAGTAAGCTCCCACTTCAGTGTTTATCCATCATATATATACTTTAGATGCTAATTACCCTAATGACTAATCACTTATTGAACTTGGAGTGGAGGAGTCATGATTAGGGATGCAAACGGTTACGGGATATATCCGTATCCGATCCGTTACCGTATCCGTTTATACAGATTTTGACATATGTATCCATTATAAAATGGATACGGATATGGATATCATTTTGATATCCGCAAACATCCGTTTTCGTATATAAATATAGTCATATATTTATTTTTAACCCAACATAACATAATTCTATACCTTCTTTTATCATATTTGTTCGTGTATATTTAAGTCGTTTCTATAGAGTATTTCTAACATTGCTCGTATGCGATCAATATTCGTTTTACATCCGTATCCATTTTTTAAGGATATGGTAAGATAGTTTTAATATATGTCAATATCCGTATCCGCATCCGTATTCGTATTCAAAAACGTATAAGGATATGGTAATACATTTATCCGTATCCGTATCTGTATCCGACCGTTTGAATCCATATCATGACACTACAAGAAATTTAATTTAAGTGGGTGTTCCATCACCATAAACGTCGTCCTTAGTCAAAATAAAACCGACCTTGATATTAATGTCGCCGAATTTAAAATATGGTCGACGTTTAATGCTCAATGTCGATACATGGTATTAAATACCAATATTTTCTTAATAAATGGTGGGTTTGATTCCAACCTTTCCAGGGACCAGACCAGCGTCTGTTCATCTCCCATTTTCAACTATAAACCCACTCATGTCCGTTTACTTCTCCTCCTTCATTGACTCCATTCTACACCGTAACTCCACCTCTCACTCCAAACAAGAGTTTTTTCCTTGATTAGGCATTTCAATCACTGAAATGCCCTGTCAGAGTATCTGACCTTAAGAATTTCCAGTCAGGGAAATTGATCGGCGAACGGTTCGCCGGTCGGCAAACCGTTTGCCGATCAATACATAAAAATAATATATAATATTATTTTGGAAAACTTTTTAATTTTATATTATAAAAAATATTATATAAAAATATTTGGAATTGAGAATTGGAAAACCATTTACTGATTCTCAATTCCAAATATTTTTATATATTGTTTTTTATAATATAAAATTGAAAAGTTTTCCAAAATATCATTAATTGGCGAATGGTTTGTCGATCGATGACCCGTTCACCGATCGATGCCATGACTGGGAATTCTTGAGGTCAGATGCCCTGACAGGGCATTTCGGTGATTGAAATGCCTAGTCAGGGAAAATTCTCTCCAAATTATGCCTCTATTCGGAGGAGGGTCATGCTGTGAAAAATATCGGTGGAGGTCGGCTCTGCAATCATAACAGAGGTAAGCCGCCATGGGTTCTTCTCAGATGTGATCGGGAGTAAAACTTAGGGTTGTGGACCACGGCCTAGGGCTTTTGAACGTTGAGGACGAGCGACGACGAGGGAGATCTATAGCCAAAAGGCAACCATCGAGGACTGTCGTGGGGTGATGATGACAAAGGAGACGGTAAACCTCTGTGGTGGCCTTCTTCATGAAGATGTTGAAGAGAGGAAAAACTCATCTTAATTGGACACTTGAGGTAGACTATTCTTCTCAACCACCTTGAACTCCACTTGGATGTTTCTTCAGTCTTTTGATTCACAAGTGGGTTCTCACCCCAAAACCCATGTATTATAGTGTTTTGAAACAATTTATGATATATTTTCAAGCATAAAGAGAAGTTCTAGTTGAAATTGTGCATGCCATGCTAATTTATTTTGTAGCCACGCCTTCTAGAATTAATCGCCTAACTTGCCATGTTAGGTAACTATCCTAATTTCAACCAACTCAGACAAAGTTTAATTGACTAATTGGGTACCCGAACCCCTAGTAAGGCATGTAATCGATCAACTCAGACGCGCACCAATTACTTCTGCACATATAGGTCATTTTGACTTATTTCTTGAGTTTTGTTGGATGCTTAGGATATGGATTAGAACCCCAAAGATCATAGATGATTGTGTAGGTTTCGAAGTATGCTTTCTTCTTGTTGGCTGCGAGAGAGAGAGAGAGAACGGGGTAGATCGAGAGAATGGAGGTAGGGGCTCCCGATCGGTGAAGTTCTAATGCATTCATTCCCCTCCCCATGGAGAGGTCATTTATAGGGCATAAACCCTCGCTACGTCCTTCCCCATCCTTCACGCCCAAGCGGTTAGGTCTCCGTGAGACCCGGCATTGCCGCAACCGTCGGAGGAGGTTGTGTAACCACGTCCGGTCACGGCGGCCATTCTACATCTCCCACTTGACCAAAATGGTCAAAGCATATATACTCCCACTATTCGTGTAGTATATACATGGAGATTTATCATGTGAGGGATCATTATTTATGAAACATCTTCCTTGACTCAAACATTCCTGAGTCCCTTTAAACCAACATGTTTAATGTATGTTCCTGTTGTTATTTCCTTGATAAGGGAATCAGCCAACATGTCAGTGGTGGGTATGTAGGTTACCGTGATTTCTTGCTTTGCCACTATATCTTGTATATAGTGGTATTGGATCTCAATGTATTTTTCCTTTATAACTATTAGCCCCACTATTAATCAAGCTTATCGCAGCTTGATTGTCACAATACATTTCAATTGGCCCTTTGACTAATTTGAGATTTAGATTCTCTAGAAAACACCTGATCCATACAACATGAGTGATGGCCATGCTACATGCAATGTACTCAGCCTCCTGTGTATGTCGAGATACACATCCTTGTTTCTTGCTACTCCAAGAAACGATTGCACCACCAAACATGAACAGGTAACCTGATGTGGATTTTTTATCATCCACATCCCCTCCGAAATCGGCATCGGAATATCCTACCACTTCAAGCAATTCTGCTTGATACACAAGCTTCAGATGTACTGTCCCTTTCAGATATCAAAGAATCCTCTTTACAGCTTCCCAATGTTCTGGACCGGGATTGCTTTGATATCTACTGACTAAGCTTACTGGATAAGCTAAATCAGGTCGAGTACACATCATTGCATACATTAAACTTCCCGCTGCTTGTGCATATGGTACATCTAAAGGTTTTTTCTCCTTTCCGGGACACTGACTCTTATTGAGTCTCTTTCCCATCACAAGTGGTGTTGGAGCTGGAGTGTTGTTCTGCATTCCAAATCTCCTTAATACAATATGCAAATATCTTTCTTGACTAAGGCTCAATATTCCTGATCCATGTTCTTGTTATTTGAATTCCAAGAACATAGGATGCTTTGCCCATGTCCTTCATCTCAAATTCATTGCTCAATTTTTGTTTGATTTCATTGAGCATTTGTATGTCATTACCTGCAAGCAGAATATCAATCCACATACAATGACATGATTGCAAACCTGCTCCTACTCTTCATGGCATACACACAGTTATCCAATTTATTTGAAACAAATTCAAATTGGATAAGTTTCTCGTAAAATTTGAGATACCATTGCCATGAAGATTGCTTTAAGCCTTATAATGACTTTCTTAACTTGTAAACCTTTTTCTCCTGACCTTCAACCTGAGATCCATCAGGTTGTCGCATATAAATCTCCTCCTTTAATTCTCCATTAAGGAAGGCCGTCTTCACATCTATTTGGAACAATTCTAAATCCATATATGCGACTATGGCTAAGATCATCCGAATGGATGCAAACTTAGCCACTGGAGAGTAGGTTTCTGGAAATCTATTCCTACTTATTTAGTATAACCCTTGGCAACTAATCTGGCTTTGTATTTGTCAACAGTACCGTCAACTCGATACTTTTTTCTTGAATACCCACTTACATCCTATGGATTGCCTACCTTCTGGCAAATCACATAATTCCCCAAACACCATTTCGCTCGATTGAGTCCGACTCATCTCTCATGGCGACCACCATGATTCCGACTCATACGAAGCAATAGCTTCATCAAAGGATATGGATCTGTACAATCCGTGATATCCTCATCCACAGTGTAGCACGACGCCTCGCATCCATAGAAATGGTAATCTTCCATCCATGCGGACTGTATTCTGGGTCTCTTATTGTCGATTATACTCGTGGGTTTTGTGGGTCCACCCACTGCCTCTAAACGATCATCATGTTCCATAGGTTCATTCTCTACATTTGGATGATCGATATCATCCTCAAGTTCTTGTCTAATGCTCAAGTCATCTTCTTGTCCTATAAGATAATTAGAGGATCTGATTCCTGTACTTCATGCTCTTTTTCTTGATGAATTTCAAGGAAAGTAGCATCACGACTTTCGATCAGACCTTTAGTTTCATGGAAGAACCTATATCCTTTAGAATTCTCGCTATATCCAATAAACTTGCACTTTAATATCCTGAAATCTAGCTTGTCTCTAAGCTGACTCGATACCAGAACATGTGCAACACATCCCAATTTCCGGAGATGGCCCAACTCGGGCTTTCTGCCATTCCATATTTCATATGGCGTTGATTCTACGGACTTGGTGGGGATCCTGTTCTGTATGTAGTTCACAGTCAACACTGCCTCTCCCCAAAATTTCTTGGAGAGTCCTGAGTGTGAAAGCATACACCTTACTGCATTCATCAAAGTTCGGTTCTTTCTTTCTGCTACACCATTCTGTTGTGGTGTATATGGTATTGTAGTCTGCCTACGAATGCCTACTTGAATGCAATAATCCTCAAAATCCTTTGAGATATATTTCCCACCTCTATCTGTCCTAAGGGTCTTGATTGGTCTTCCCAATCTTGTCTTCACTTCTGTCTTATATCTCTTAAATGTAACAAGTGCTTCCGACTTTCTTCGTAAAAGATAAACATAGGAGAACTTCGAGTAGTCATCAATGAATGTTATAAAGTATTCCTTATTTCTATGTGTGATGGAGCTCAGTGGTCCACATATGTCTGAATGGATCAAACCTAGTAACACTGTTGACCGAGTTCCGGTTGAGAAGGGTCTTCTCATTATTTTATCGGTCAGACAGTGTTCACAGGACAATGTCCTTGCACCCGTGATTTTAGGCAACAGATTTGCCTTCATCATTTGATCCATCTTAAAATTTCTTGGATGACTCGGTCTCATGTGCCACAAGTCATAATCAAACAAATAATACAAGGAATAATCAAAAGCGACATTCATTGATTCACTAGAATTTATTACAGGAAGACAGAACAGATCATGCTCGGGCACAAACTTTCCCATTGCGTAGACCTTCTTATTCTTGCATATAGATACACGTTTATTATAAAAGCGGACTTCGAAATCTTTCTTGAGCAGCACTGGGACAGAGATCAGGTTCCAATGTATCCCTGAGGCATACAGTACATCATTTAGTACCATAATGCTATCCTCCAGGTCAAGTCTGCATGTCCCAACACCTTCTACATCCAGATAAGTGTTGTTTCCCATGAAGATTCTATGTTCGCCTTTACTCAGCTCCTTGAAGTCCACCAGACCTTCCTTCATCTTGACGATGTGTCTGCTTGCTCCAGAGTCGATCCACCATCCATCACTGTCTGTGATGACGGAGTTGCATTCAACGATAGCTGCAGATTCCATTTTTCTTTTTGCTTTTATTTTCAGGCACTTTAGAATTTCCTGACTTCTTCTTGTTTGGGCAATTGACCATGAAATGGCCATATTTGCCACAACTGTAGCAAGAACCACGTGGGTATTTCCCATCTTTTCTTGAAATTCACCTTGGAGGGATCCGACCTTTTCTTCGCGTGCACGACATTTGCTTCTTCTTCTTCCTCGACCTCAAAGATCTCAGCTTTCTATCTTTGTTTAGAGAGGTCTTGTTCGATTGCCAGCTGTGCAGGTAGGTCCGTCACGGTAATGTTGCCATTCATCCGTAGAGATGTGGCAACCATGTCGAAAGATGGTGAGAGACTTCGTAATGTGGTTGCGATCTGCATCCTCTCCTGAATCGCATAATCAGCAACCGCAAGATTCTTGGCCATCACGATCATCTTGTTCGCGTGCTCGAGGATGCTTTCAGATTCCTTCATTCTACACGAGTTGTACTTGTGTAGAAGAAGTTGGACGCTCACTTCTGACTTGGAGTGATATTTTTCCTTAACCACGATCCAAAGCTCGTAAGTTGATTCACAGGTCTCAAAGACCCGAATCAGGTTTAAATTCATGTTGGTCAGCATAAAGCTCCTAGCCTATTATCCGTTTTCTCTCACTATTCGCGGGATCTAATTTCCTCCATAGTAGGATTCTGAGATAAGATTGGGTCGGGTTTGTCTATGATGGAGTATATGCTATCATGCAACAGGTCGTAGTAGATCTTCGTACTCCATAATTCATAATTAGTACCGTTAAGGTACTCTATTTTCCCCACCTCAGTGGCAATTGTCTTGCTTGTCATATTTCTTTGGTTGATCTAATAAATATACGATTGTGTGAGATAGTGTAATTTTGCAGGAATAAACAAAAAAACTTAATGAGTAGACGACGGATGCACTGGGAGTAGTCCACAGTGGAGGAGATAAATGGGACAGAGGAGATGAACGACGGAGGAGTCCGATTTCGATGGAGATCGACTGCGGAGGAGCTCGATGATGGCTCTGATACCAGTTAGGTTTCGAGGTATGCTTTCTTCTTGTTGGCTGTGAGAGAGAGAGAGAACGGGGTAGATCGAGAGAATGAAGGGATGGGGGCTCCCAATCGACGAAGTTCTGATGCATTTATTCCCCTCTCCATGGGAGGTCATTTATATGGCGTAAACCCTCGCCACGTTTGTCCCATCCTTCATGGCCAAGGGGTTAAGTCTCCGTGAGACCCGGCCTTGCCGCAACCGCCGGAGGCGGTTGCGTGACCACGCCGGTCGCGGTGGCCGTTCTACGTGGGGCATGTTTTATCACTACCCTAGTTCCTTTTATACACTATACTTTAATGCAAGTTAGTTGTATGCACTTTTAGTTGGTTGTCATGCAACTCATTGATTGTTTCAATATTTACTTGAGCAGTTATAATTTACCTTGTAAGGACATGATTGACTATACTCTTGTAGCACTGCTAAACATATTCTTAAGCTATTTATATGATATTTAAGTATTATTTATATACATAATGAGCCCGATACTAAATTACATCTATTATGCTTGAATTTCCCACAAATGCCTAAATACTGTCTTTTGTGTATAAACTATAATGTTAATGGCATAAATGCATACTATAGATGTCTCTTCTAGGTTGCATGCCCATATTAGATCTATGAATACTACACATAGGACTTGTCTATCTTTACTAATGATACTATTTTAGAGAATGAATGATGAGCACAAGAGCATGGTGTGCCTAGAAAAAATTAGTGCAATATCAATACTAGTTGTCTACATGATGACAAGTACATATTGTATAATTTATGGACTATTTAGCCACTATGTGTACCTTCAATCGTGGTATAATGTGATACTTTAAGTGATGATTAAAGTAGCAAGTAGACATGCTTAGAATGTAACAAAGGCATAATGTAACTATGATGATACTAGTATATAAGAGAGATGGAATATGGTAATGTAGTCAGACTAATTTTAAGATAAGGATCCAAGAGCGATTTCATGACCCCAAAGATATTACATGAGCATGGGGTAAGTAGGACGACTTCAAAGGAAGGATACACAAGCATTGACCTCTGAATCGATGTACAAACGTGCAACCCAAATATGATATGAAAAGATAAACCTAGGATAGAAGCATGAGACTATGATATGCTTTATTCCATGGATGCTCGATCCATAACCACATTCTCACGAGGATAAACCCTAGAGGACATAAGGAAGAAGACTCTCTAGCCAGGAGACTTGTCTTTATCTCTTCTTAAATATATAAGCTAAACCAAGGATAAACAAATAATATGATGCGAAATCACACAAAGAAACTATACTTGCCATAAAATACATAGAGGTAGAAAAAAGGGTAAGGCCTACCTGAAAATGTGAAATTGTGGATGAACCGTTCTTTTCGCATGTTATGCTTGTTTAACCATAAAATGCATACTTTATTGAATGAATACTTAAGTGAACTCCCATGCTTCACTTAGAGTAATATACTTATGATATAGAATTGCTTACCTCTTATACAATTGCATACCTTAAGGTATATATGTTGTGTAAGGTTGTAAGAATGTTTTTGAATAAAATAACAACTTATAATATAGGATTAAATATGTCGATGCCTAAGATGAGTTACACATACTAGGGACAATCTCACTCTACCTAGTGGAGTACTTAACAATCATACTTGGAAACTTAGGATGAACTACTCGAAGAACTCTAGGGTGAGTGTAGAAAATATTTCTGGTAAAGTTTAAAAATATTGGATAGGTAAGGGTTGGGAATGCTACTTTTTGCTACCAGATAGTTTACCTATTAAGTTTGAGAGGCACATACTCGTCTTGATTATATAAGATTGCTTTAACTTCGATGAACTAGGTAGCTCACCTTTACTTTATGACTCACCTTAGGTAAGTAGGTGGCTATGGAGCTATCATTTAGGTCATTCTTCACATGCTGAGCCGATATACGAGTGGGAGAAATACTTGCATAGATTGAAGCTATTACACTTTTTTGTACTTATACAATATTTTTTAGTTCCATAGAAATGTAATTCAATGTCAATTTGGCGAATTTTAACACCGGATATTTCTTTTGGACACCGCCGTTATGTTGCCAGTGACTGTGGCGAGGAATTGGGCACTGCCTGTGGTACTCTCCTGATCTGTTATCTTGGTGTCCCTCTTTCCCATGGAAAACTAAAGATTTGTGATTGGCTACTGATAATTAAGAAAATGGAGAAAAAGTTGGCGGGTTGGAAATTGCTATTTTATCCAAAGGGGGGAGGTTGGTTCTCATTAAAGCGGTTCTCTCTACTATTATGGTATTCTTTATGTCATCTCGATTACCGCCCGTAGAAATCATGAACAGACTGGAAAAGATCATGCATATATTTCTGTGGGGTAAGTCTTGGCGTGAGGGCTCTAGCATTCATTTAGTGGACTGAGAGTATGTCACCTTGCCAAAGGTGGTGGGTGGACTGGAATCAAGAAATTAGAATCTATGAACAAGGTGTTCTTATTGAAGTGGATTAATCGCTTATGGGGGAGAGATGAAGACCTTTGTTGCAGCCTAATTCGAAAAAAAATATTATATTGGGGATCCTCTTGTCATGGCACATCGTCCTGAGTTTCGGGCTTTGGACTTTTGGAAAGGAATTTCCTCTTTTTTGCCTTAGTTTTGGGACTTTTTTCTACCCGTACTCGGGGACGATATCACTTTCACTTTCTGGGATGACAATTGGATAAGCGAGGGGTCCTTGTCGTCAAGATTCCCCAGCCTTTATGCTTTGGCCTGAAACTGAGATGCTCAGATCCCGGACTGCTGGATTGATGGTAATTGGGTGCCTTCCTTTTTAGCCCATTTTTCTGATCAACAGCTAGAGGACTTCCTCTTTCTCTTGGAGGGGTTGATACACTCTGATAGACCATCACTTGGTAGAGATCACTAGGTATGGAAGGATGCCTCTTTTTCCATCAGCAGAACTTATCGGGCTATCTCTAGGCCTCCTTCACATAGGACGGATACTTTGATCCATGATTGCAAACTCATTTGAGAGTTGTGTCTCCGAGCAGAATTGATTTCTTTATGTGGCTATTGAGGAGAAGAAGAATCGTGACCAGGGACTGGTGTTCTAGACTCTTTCTAGTTATTTCCCATTGTTGTTCACTTTGTGAAACTCATGTCGAAACGGTGGGTCATCTCTTATTTCTTTGTGAGAAGTCCATGCGAATATGGTACGCAGTAGGTGCTTGTTGGCTACATCACAGGACCTTGATACCTTCTGGGAGTCCTTGTTTCTCAGCAGGCTCCGTCCACTGGTAATAATTTGGGCTATTTGGTTAGGTAGAAATGGTGTGCTTTTTTCTTCCCAATGTTTCTATTGTGAGAATGTAGCCTTTCGTTCTAGGTCTCTTCTTGAGTCTTGAGTGCTGTAAGTTTTTTTTGTAATCCCTTCTCTTCTGATTAATATATGTGGGGCAGACATCAAAGTGTGTTTCTCCCTTTTTGAACAAACCAAATACTTAAAGTGGATGTTTACACCTTTTTGTTAACTCTTTTGCTCCATATTATGTTTAATGAGATTCATGATTGATTTACTACTTATGTGATTTCACCAGAGCTTAATTTGTATTATACATCCTCATTGGACAATATAGATTTTGATTAATGAAAAATAGCATATTGAGCTAATTCACTTGGAAGAGATTTAGTAAGGTTACATTGGTAGGTCGCTACTTACAATGCCTATATTTGGAAGAAATTTAGAACATTTTCTTTATGAAAAAAATATCTTTTTGCTACAAAAGTAAGGAGAATGATAGATCTCTAGAAGAAATATTAATTTTATTAGACGCTCACCAAAAGCATAACTGGTCTAAGGGCCTGTTCAGTTGCATAGGTGCCCCATTTTAGGGAGGGAGTGACTCAGGTTTCATCCCTATTGCTATATCTATTGATATATGATTAGCGCCATCGGTACCCCGCTTTATGGGTGAAACATGATAGATTGTTTTAAGTATGGTATATTGATGTTTAAGAGATGAAACCAGACCCACTCCCTCCCTCGCCACCATCTCTCTCTCCATATTGGATTGGAGAGCACATGGATCTGATTGGATTTTAACAAAATCCATGTCCAATCCAACTTTAGTGGATTTTAACTTTTTTGAATCTGAACATTAGCCCGTGACGTTTGAATTATGATTTGAAAATCGATAATATGGATAGATGCAAAAAAAGAATTTTAAGAGCATTAATGGATATAATATGATAACTGATTATATAAATAAATTATATATAATTCATAGAAGTATAATGTTGACTTTGACTTTTAAATATGTATTTGTGTATATCAATTAGGAATCACAAGTAACGTACAAGAATAAACGATGAAGTTTTCCAAGGAGGTATTGGATGGATCGTCTTTCTTCGTCGTGGATCGCGAAGATAATTATGTGTGAATGGGATGTATAGGTTGGATTTTTTTACATGAAGTTGTGCGCCTAATTACTTCCTTTTGTTATCGTGCTTTCGACAAAAAAAGACACACGTGCACGAAAAGAGGGAGAGAGAAAAGGAGTCCGTGTATGGTTTTGACAAAAAAGACGCATACACGGAGAGAGGCACGCCTGTATCCCATAGTAATTCCGTGCATCGATTCTGTCGAGAAGAAAATAAGTTCTCTTGACTCTCCTATATTCTTTGTGGATTTGAATATACACTTATTTTTTAATCTAGAGCAGAGGAGGTTGAGTATGTACTATGTATTTATGTTTATAATATTTATGTATTCGAACAAATTGGAATTAACTACATGGATCGTGGTAAGAGTCGGTAAGTTTACGGGGTCATAAGGTATAAGCGAAGAAGTCAGGAGTTGTAGTGTAACTGCAAAATTTCATAGGAATGCGGTGTAAAAATTCCAAATATAAATAAATTATAATTTACTGTAAAGATTTTGATTAGCTATTATATAATTAATTAATATTGGACGTGATACTTTGAACATTATCCACAGGACAATTTCCTCCGTACTCTCTCCAAACGTTGAAGTTCAAATTAAACCATGTCATTCTCTGATTGGCTAGTAATTATGAATGATTAAGACGAACATATAAAATAAGATAATGTAAATAAGGTGTGTGTGGCAGATCATGGTTGCAAGTTCATGATAGAACCAAATCAATCAACATAATTCCACAGTGATGTGATTGAAAGGAACTTTTCTGGTATCTATTGATTGGTCCACGTACGTGCAGATCTTAAGTAACATCACGATTGATCGATTCCAACTTGTTGACTATTTCTCCATCATTTCCATCAAATCCAACATGTGTATTCAATATATAAAAATCGTTTTAGAATTCGTTTCTCTCTTTTTTAAAAAAATTATCGGTCCTCCATGTTCATCCAAGAGAGCCGTCAACTCGGATTTTCTTGAAAGATATTGATTAAACATATTCCAGGAAAAGGTCAAGTTCGTTCGTCTGATAAAAAAGGAGGTTAGAATTTTTTACCGGATTAATCAGGGATAATCCGATTTGGTTATCGGATTATTCCAACACTCTCCCAATCCTAATAACCATCCAAACTGTTACTATTCACATGAGGTTACTCCAACCTACTCCATTCTAGTAATCAAATAAACTGCTATTATTCACAAATCAACTTCATGTTAATCTGTCGTTCAGTCGATTCCATTTCTCGAGGTGAACTCGTCAAGTCCATTCTCAATATTCATTATCAAAACCATGACTTGGTCTACCAACTCCATTAGCATTATTAGTTAGATGTTTTTTTCATGGACAGACCTCCATTTACACATATTTGCTAATTAGGAATTAAACATGCAAGTAAACCACATTTTAAGTTCAATTGAGTTCATTGAGGATCAATCACATCTTCCATATCATACACTACAACAAATTAGGTTTATAGTGATGTTTTCCGTCACTATATCATCACTATATCATCCGTTGCTAAATATATAGTATAAATATTATACGTTGTTAGATGATTTTTTATATCAGAAGTTAGCGATGAAAGTCATATTTGTTGCTATATCATTAGCGACGGTCTATATAACAACGCTTATATTCAAAATTAAATTAATCATCGCTAAATTCTGAGATACAAAAGTATTTAGAGACAAATAGGTACATATGACATATAACAACATAAATCATAACTTTACTATTAATTTTCTCATTTTTTCCCGGGCATTTAATCGAATACAGTCCATGCATCCTAAATATTAGGTTGATGGCTATTCCAAAACTAAATCATTTGTCAATTATATATCACGATCACAGTTTAACTATACTATGTTAATCAATAACTCGTACTATGAATAATAAGAGTAAATTTTGACAACAAAATTGTAGAACATAAACCATCCATGTCATCCCAAAAATCAAACAAAACAAGGAATAAAGGGGATATTTGGACTCACAATAACTCAATGAGGCGACGAGAAGGCATAGTTGAGGCAAAGGGGGCATCGACAACAGAGTCGACGCAGAGACGAGATTGCCAAATAAAAATTTGGGTAAGCGTTTGCAAGAATAACGATGAAGAAAGGGCCGATGGACATTGTGTTTAACAGACATAGCAAGGAGACTTACATCCTCACCAAGTCTCTACCATATTTCGAGGCATGCGCTAATTCACGCTTGGGAGAAAATTCAAGCAGTCAAGGTGTTCAGGCGAGCACCATCCTGAACAAGTGCCTGCCTGCAACCAGGGACGAAGCTAGACTTTTTTAGTCGGGGGGACTAGACTAGATTGGATTGTATGTTATATAATACCAGTTCTTTCATGCATGATTTTTTAAATTTGCAAATTTCTCCAACTATGTTAAAAAATACATGATGAAGATATAGAATAATGACTAATTTGAACTTCAAAAATATTAAAAAACCACATTTCAATAATCTTGTTGCCAAAAATAAAATTTGAAGAGAATAAAATGACATTGAGCATACATGAATATTAAATTACTTAAATCGTGTTCGTCGCGACTTCAAATCAAACTCATCAATAATTGATTCTATTGTGAACTTCTCTGCGATATCTTTCTCGATGTAAGTTAATAGACAACTCCTAAGAAAATCATCCTCCATCTTATCGCGAAGTCTGGATTTTATGATTTTCATTGTTGAAAATGCTCTCTCTGTCGTTGCAGTTGAGATAGGATGTATCAAGACAAGTCGTATCAGTCTAAAAATCAAATAGTATACTTCTGCCTTTCTTGTTTCAACTAATTTTTGGCAAAGATCTACAATGTTTGAGACATTTTTGAGAATATGATGTGTAGTGACATCTGACTTATAGTGCATCAATTGCTTCTCTAAAAGTAATATCTCGTGATTTGTGAAATCGGCTGGATAAAATTCCCTCGCTAATTTGCATATATCCATACTATTGAATTGCTTGTAATCATCTATAGGATCCAGAGAAATACTTAGAGTAAGGAGATTAGTAGCATTCTCGTTGAATCGACTGCTTAGTTCTGCTAATTGGGAGTCGATCGTTGCAGTAAATATATCTATTCGAAAATGATGAAGCAATGTAATTTGTTGTACCTGACCATGAGATCTTATTCGGCTTCGACTATAATGAGAATTTGCATCTGGGACATCAATATTTCATTTCTGACAAAATAGTACAACCTTTTCATATAATGAATTCCATCCATCTTCTCTTGCTTTTTGAAGGTGCTCTTTTGTAGATGAAACAAGTTGTAATGCATTCAATATATCAAGATTTTTCCTTTGCAAAACCTGACACAAATCTTCTGTAATTCCCATAGTATATTCCATTATATGCATGATAAGAATAAATTCAAAAGATGTCACTGCTTCATATGCTTCATCCGCCTCTCCTCGTTGTAAGTAGTTATCACCTTCATTTATAATAATCAAGAGTACTTTACACACCGCATTATACATTTTTATAAAACTGCATACTGATCTATAGTGAGAACTCCATCGAGTTTCAGTTGGACGTTGCAAGGTACCAATCTGATTAAGTCCAGTACCTGATTGAACTTCATTAATAGAAAGTAGATATTCAACATCTTCTATTTGCGCAACTTGTAATTCGCCATGACGTTTTGAAGATCCGTTGACAATGTTGACTACTATATTCAATTTACTGAAAAACTTGTAAATAGGAATTGCTTCCTTTGACGTTGTAACAAGAGCCAATTGAAGACGATGTGCCATGCAATGAATATAATAGGCATAGTTATTGTCTCTCATAACCAAAGCCTGCAGGCCATTCCATTCACCTCGCATGTTACTTGCTCCATCATAACCTTGTCCTCTTATTCGTTTATAATCAAGATTGTTTTGCATCAGAGTTTCAAACAACCTGTCTTTTATTGTCGTAGCTCTTGTATCAGGAATATGAATTAGTTCAAAGAATCTCTCACGTAAGATACCTTTTTGATCTACAAATCTAAGAACAATTGCCATATGTTCTCTTTTTGATTCATCTCTAGCTTCATCAATTATCACACAGAATGATGCATCCCCGATTTCTTCTAGATAGGCATTTCTAACCTTGTTAGCTATAATTTGAAGAATTTCCTTCTGAACATCAGGGGATGTGTATTTAGCATTTTTCGGTGCATTTTCGAGAACAACCTTATCCACATCTTCATTATAAGATGCAATTAATTTTATTAGTTCAATACAATTCCCACGATTGCTTGAACATGGTCTCTCATCATTACCTCTAAATGCACATGCTTGAAATGTCAACCATCGAACAGTATCAATAGTCGTCTTTAGTCGTAATCGATTTTCTTGTATCTGCTTATCATCTTGCTTTAGAAATACATTTCAATATACTGTGATTTGATCATCAAATTCCTCAAACGTTCTTCACTCATGTTATGTGTTAATCCTTTTCCTCCCACATGACTGATAAAGGAGCAATTTTGTCCATCATTAACCTTCTTCCAATTCCGAAATCCATCAATAACAAAGGCATTAGTGCCATGCCTAGAATTAGCTTTACCGCAAAAAAGATAACAAGAGAAACAAAATGCTGCATCTTTTGATGGAGAGTACTCTAACCATGAATGATTTTTAAACCATGATGCTTAAAATCGCCGACGTTGCCTTCCACTACAATTATATGGATAATTTTCCATAATAAACTGATACGGTCCCAGATTAATATATGTTCGGATTATATCTTCTCTTTTGTCTGAGGGATAATCCCATATCATTTGACGCAATCCCGGGTCTCTTTCTACTAATGTAACATCAATATTTGGAGTTCTCACCCGTGGAATTTTATATTGTGGATTATCATCATCTTTACGATCACCAAAATCAAGCAGATGTTCTTGAGAATTATTCTCGTTCATCTTCTTAGAGAAATATGTGGTAATTTTTCTCTTAGACATTTTTAATCTGAGAGAGTCAAAAATTAAAGGGGAAAAGTGGTTAGCTTAAAAAGAAAAGTTTCAAATTATGATTGCAAGATAGCTAAGATCAATAAAAATACTTGGCTCGTGTAATATTTTCTCATGAAAATGTATAAGTTGAACATATTTATTCAACTATTATTTAACAATCTATATTTAGTATTCATTATTTGTCCAATTACGCTATAACCTATATAATATTTCATTTGTGAATACATCATAACCATAATAAATTTCACAACAACTCTTGAACATTGCAGTATGTGTTACATGAGTTAAGATCGGTGAAATCACAAAGAATATAAGAGTTATGATGTTATTGGACAAGTTCAAGAGTCTTAGTGCAAAGTTTGATTAATATGAGATACGATTTTGCTGGCTCATTAAGACAAATTTGCATACATATCGTTCTGATCGTATATGTGGGTTGTCCTAGAAATTATAAAAAGTGGAGGCATTTAACTTAAGTAATTAATTTCATAATCAGAAATAGACTCCATACGGGTAATATCATGTTCTTAATGAAAATATTGACAATAGTAACGTTGTATCCATGATAATACGATTTATATTTAGACATGATTCATTCTTAAGAATATAAAACAATGTATTTTTCTTATATGTACTTATTGATACCTCTAATTGAATTAAAAAATATGAGTATACTTACATAAGAAAAGTAGAATAAATGATACAACGACTGTAGCAATTTGATCAGATTCCAATAAACTTATCCAAAGTAGAATAAATGATACAACGACAGTAGCAATTTGATCAGATTCGAATAAATTTATCCAAAGTTGTAATGCGAAAACAATGCACAATATGTAAGGAAATTTCATATTAACAAACAAATTTTTATGAAAAAAGTGAATCTATATTACCGATGTTCGGACGATAACGAGTAGTAGGCCCGGTAGGTTCGGTGAAGGCAGGACCGCAGGAGTTAGGAATCAGGAGGTCGTATAGCAAATTGTATAACAACGGCGTCGTAGCTTACGATGATGCGATGATTGCAGCTTGCGAGCGCGATGCTGGTGGAAGATGAAATTTCGATGTTGGTGACTATGACTTCTTGAACGTCACAAGATATGATGGAAATATTGGATTCATGATTTCGGAAATTGTTTAAGAAGAAAGGAGCATGCGATTTTTAATGGTATGAATGCCGTAATATAGAGAAAGAGAATGCATTTTTGGCAATAAAATTTGTCATGATTTTGCTGGATTAGAATCGTGATAATAAGAAAGTCCCAAATAAAGAGGACTCGATTTCAAATTAGCGCCACGTCTCTCAATTTAATTATCCCTATTTTTTATTTGCCGCTTTTCCAGGATAGGAAAATTCTGACTTGGTCATTAGTGACAACTTTTAGGAACTCAAATGGAGTCTTACTCTATTGGTTTAAAATATAGGGATATATAAAAAAATCTCCACGGGTTAGGGGGCTTAGCCCCCCCCCTCCCTCCGTCCCTGCCTGCAACCTATCGAGGACGTGTGCTCTACATTTCCATTCTTGTAGTGTATGGCACTGACTTTCTCCTTCATGCAATGCTTCTTCTAATGTCTTTGTTATTTACAGTAGTTGCATACATTCATCTACTTTATTTTCTTTGATTTTTCTTTTGATTTTTCCTTCTTCCGATACTTATCCATGACACCGTGGCTCTTCTCATGTGTCGTTACCAACCCTATGACATGCATATCCACATGATTTTTATGCAAATCCACATGATTTTTAGAAGCTATATGACAAAGTTTGCAAGTTTGGACAATCGACCAAACTTCTTGTAAGGTAATCTCTTCTCTGCGGACTGAACAAAATTGTCAAATTATAGCAACAATGAAACTAATAAAATTAACGCAATATCCTTATCCTCTATTTTAGCATATATTTCATAAATAAGAAGCACCGAGTTTTAAACAGTTTAGATTCTATTTAATAGGGGTAAACTACAGGCCGGTGGCTCTAAGGGGACGGTCAAGGACCGCCCTCTTTGTCGTTTTAACCGTCCCTTCTGTTTAGTGGGGACGATCTCAGAACCGTCCCGTTTGCCACCGTCTCATTTGCTTAGATGGGACTATTATCATGAACGTCTCTTTTAATAAACCATTGGAGACGGTTGCAACCGTCCCTTTAATGATAATAGTAAGGACGGTTGTAACCGTCCCCATCTTAGAAGCTTGGGGGACGGTTGTAACCGTCCCTAATGGTGTGCAATCATTTTGTGACGGGCACAGAAGATCTGTGGGGACGGTTTACACCGTCCCCATTTGGTCCCACTAATCGATATCCGCGATAGTGGGCCGATGTCAAACATTGAGGACGGTCGTAACCGTCCCTCTTGAGACGCAGAGGGGACGGTTGTGACCGCCTCTTCCATAAAGAAAGCCTTTTATGACGCCAGCAGAAGGCTTTAATGGACGGTTGTAACCATCCCTTATAGCCCTCATTGACACAAAATTGTGCCAGCGAGGTCCTTGGAAGAAGACGGGACGATCGTAACCGTCCCTATTGATCACCACAGGAGACGGTTGTAACCGTCCCCTCCGTTGGATAGCGCTAAAGGGGACGGCAACAGAAGACCATTAGCGACGGTTTTAACCGTCCCCGTTGGTTCCCCTGGCCGCTAAAATGAGACAGAGGGTGTTTAACATTCTGAAGGAACGTACACAATCGTCGTCATTGTCAGTTAAAGGGGACGGTTGCGACCGTCCCATCTAGTATGGGGACTATAGCGACACCAACAGAAGTGTATAGGGGACGGTTGTAACCGTCCCCATTAACCTTTGAAATGCAAAATTGCGTCCCGTGAGCTATCCTCAATAGGGGGACAATTCTGTAGCACCGTGGGGGACGGTTACAACCGTCCCCAATACCCCATGACTGAAAAAAATACTAGACTCATGGTATTTTGTTCACGCTCCCTCTGTGAAATCAAATAATACATTCCATAAACTCAAAATTCAAGATGTAAATAAGACACTTTATAGTTACAAAGAAATTGGTTTTCAATTCTACATAGTCTTAGGCACTACTAGAAATATTACAATAAAATGTTTAAGAAAAAACTAAAATTTACTACAAGGATTGTTATCTACTCAGATCCTTCACTCTCGTTGCTCTCCTCCTCACTCTCCTCATCGTCGTCGAGATGTGTAGGTTGTACAGGTGGCGTGGCTTGACTTTGAAGACGACTTATATAGGACATGACATTCTCCATGTTCAAATGCATCTTCGCCATCTCTTCATCTTGTGCAGACATCTTTGTCTTTACTTCCCGCAGCTCCCTCTCCATCTCTCTTTCTCTCTGGCTCCCTTGCGAGGAAGACTTCGACCCACTTGCACCACTCATTCTGTACCATGTACGGATCGTTTCTCCACGTCCTCCGCAATGGATGCGTCCACTGTGTTCCGGACCAGTGGATTGATGGAAGGCATCATCGGCCGACAACAGTGGAGTGCTCGTCCCTGTGCTGTCTAGCGAGGAGGTGGTAGAGAGCCTAATCATTTCTTCATGCATGTATAAAAATATTAAATATTGTCAATAAAATAACTTAAGTCATAATATAAATTAAAAATAAATATTACTTACATGAATTGGTGCGTAGGCGTCATCAACCCACTGCACTTCTCCTCCTAAATTCTGGATCTTTGACCCAGCAAAAACCTCTATGCGGGTCATTTCTCGTTCGTTATCCCTCAACTAAAAAAAATAAAAGAAGTTTTAAAAATAAATTCTACACTCAAACTTAATAATTCTAGAAATTGTTTAAATACTTACAAAGTCATGCTTCAATTGTTGGTGTTCTTCCTTCCCATCTTATGGGTGAACCGAAAGCCTTTGGATCGATTCACCGTATTTTTTGTAGAAATCGACTGAAATTAAACAACGTTATTATAAATATAAAACAAATAAAAAGTAAACAATGTACGTAACGCGAATTCATTACTGGACCAAAAATTAATCAACTCCCTCCATTGTTCTGGTGTAACACCAGGTGGACGTTATGCACAAGCTGCTCATATGGAATCTGGGGGTTGTAATACTAAAGATGGGAAAATAAATATCGTTAATCTTAAATCTTCAGAAATAAAAATATAAATATCTTCGTACCTTCGTCTTTTTACGTCCATTGTATCGACACAACAACTCAGCAGCATGGGAGAGAATCTAGGAATCGACATGGGCATTTCGTTCCCATGTAAAGACAACCTTATACAATAAATATAATAAACATCAGTATAATAACTTAATAAAAAATCATTTTTTAATTTTAAAATACCTCCAAATCAGAAAGTATGACAGCCTTGACAGTATAAGAAAGCTGTCGAAAGTCGTGGATAGTGATGGGGACACGCACACGAGCAATCTAGCCAAGGTAGCTCTGAAACTCCATGGAGTTCTCTCCAACCGCATCTCCGCCAACAATACGCACATGTAACGTCTGCCCAAGTGCAAGACGATCCAAAAATCTACACTGAGACGGTCCACGTCGTCTCGGGGTACCTCCCCTGCCTGCATCAGAAGAACCTCCCTGTGGCTGTTGAGGATGTTTGGAAATCTCCCGAATACGTCTAGGTCTAGGAGCCATCTCCGCAATTCAAAATGAGTTATTTCAAAAAAATACATTTAGATAGATCACAATAAATTCAATTATTTGAAAATAAAAATAAAAAATAACATTACCTTGTATTGCTAGTTGATAACCCGAATAAATGACCAAGGCAAAGGTCTGGAAGTGGTCGTTGCGACCTCAATCACTCAGACGGAGAATATCAAGAAAAATATCGAACTGCGAAAGAAGTCAGAAATCAAAACACGAAGTGCGGTCCAGCTATAAGATTAACCTGGTATAGCTCCCAGGGTCGAACACAAGGAGCACGGGTTGGCCTAGGGCCTACGAAGTAGTAAAAACAATATAAAAATAAAAGAAAATGTTTTTTAGTGGTTTTTAAGAAGTTTTATATTTTTTTGGATTTTTAAAAGGTGAAGAAAATAAAAGAAAACAAATATCAACACACTTTGGCAATTTATTTAACACACCAAAAATCAAGCAAAAATTAAAGAAAAATTGTTTTTATGTTTTTGAGGTTTTTAAGTGTTTTTGGTGAATTTTTGGTATTTTTCTAGTGTATATTTTATTTTATAAAAATCAAACAGTGCGCAAAGGCCTAGGTACTGTCCAGCAAGGCTTGAAACCCAAAAATAAAATATTTATGGATCTCAACAAGCCCTGGAGGTAATTTTCCTGTAATCTAGAAAGAATAAGGAAAATTTGGGCACCTAAATTATTGTTTTTGGATTTTTATATTATTTATTATAATTTTTATGAGTTTTTAGGGGTTTTTAGATTTTTAGGGTTTTTAGGTGATGAAAAATAGCCAAACTTGGCTAGAAAATCAAACAACACACAAGAAACAGTAACTAATTTTTTTGGAATTTTTGGGGGTGAGTTTATATTTTTTTGGTATTTTTAAACCTAGACAGTAGCTAAAAAGGATGTTTTTGAATTTTTAAAAATACTAAATGAAATCAAAAATGTCCTCAAAAATTCTCAAAAATCCAACAACATGGCAGGAGCCATGTGTCAAATTTTCATCGAATTTGGAGGTGGTTTGATATTTATTCAAAAATCAAAGAGGGGGCACAGTGCACAGGGACGTAAGTGCAAATACCCAAAGTTCTGGGGGCCAAGGTGCAAAAATCCCAGCTAAACACGGCGTGGCGCGTGCCTGGGGCACTCAGGGGCCTTTTGGTAATAAAAACCAAGTTCCTGGACCTTTTGGTAACTCGTACCAAAAGTCCAGGGGCTTGGATGCAAAAATCCCACTAAAATCCGCACATGCGTGAATAAAATGCTCACAGGGGCATAAATGCAATTACCAAAAAGTTATCATTCATTAACTAACCCAACAGAACTACAGGATAAAAGATGTAAATAGCCCAGACAAGGCACGTGGCGAAGCACGTGAGATCACATACACAGGGGTATATATGCAAATAAAAACAAGCACAAGGTCCTCAGTGCAAATTACCCTACGTAAATAAAGTTACTAAAATATTTACAGGACTAGGACGAAAAAGACAAACTAAGAGGGGGCCCTAAGTAATTTACCCCTTTATTCGTCGACGGCTCGATGGCGGACGCGTGGCGAATCGGACGGCTCAGGTGCCTGGCGCCTCTTCTCTTCTGCAGCACGTGGGCTATCGACGGTCCAGGGGGAGACACGTGGGAGATCTAGCGGTTCAGGTGCTACGCCCTCTCTCCTCTGCTCTGATGGTCCGGATGACGCCTCGAATCAATCAACGGCTGCTGCTCCTCGAAGAACGGACGATCAGGATCAAAACTGGGAGCGGAGGCTGATCGGACGGTGCTGAAGGATGGTGGAAGAACACTCAGCCGGCGAGCTTCGCCGGCCTCGTGCGTGAGCTGTAGACCTCCTCAGCTGCTCCTGACGATCGGAGAAGATCCGCGGTGATGCCCCGCGGCTGGTGGTAGCCTCCGATGGCCCACCCGAGCCCTGGAGGGGCTCCGGCGAGCTCGGCGGCGGTAAGCTCCTGGACCTGATGTGAGGGGGGCTCAGATGCCCTCCTTCTGACCTGCAAAGCAAACCAGAAGCTTCGCAGGTCGAGGGCAAAGAGCCTCGACCCAAGGAAGCGGCGTGAGGGTGAACGGGGCGTCGGGATGGATGAGCTCCGGCGAGCGGAGGAAGGGGGAGCTCGACTCCCAGCTCCGGGGCGAGCTGGGTTGAATGACTGGGCGAAGAACGTGCGGGGGTGGATGGCGAAGATGATGGTGTGTCCCGATGATCGAAATGGTACTCGATATGGCCGGAATCAGAGGAACACGGCGAAGATGCGATTTGGGGGAAATGGAAAATTACACTAAATGGGCGAGCTAAATGGATACCTGGGTGATGCGGGAGACTATGCTGGAGCTTGGCTAGCTCCTGGTCGTTGCCTCGAAGGTCGTCACTGCCTGAGGCTCGAGCTCCGGTCGAGTGGCGGAGCACGGCGGCGTGAAGCTGCCG
Source organism: Ottelia alismoides (assembly GCA_037367405.1). Taxonomy (NCBI): domain Eukaryota; kingdom Viridiplantae; phylum Streptophyta; class Magnoliopsida; order Alismatales; family Hydrocharitaceae; genus Ottelia; species Ottelia alismoides. The sequence goes on from JAZKJV010000901.1 coordinate 1,365,917, forward strand.
GATCAGTGACCGGCCACCTTCTCCTCGCTGCAACAAGGGCCAACGCGAGCTGTCACCTCGGTGGTTACGATAGAGGTCACGGGAGTGAAGGTAGGGAGCCAAAGATGGCGAGAGGAGGCGGCTGAGCTCAGACTATATAGTGTGGAGGGTCCGGCAAGAAGGATGCGGGTAGGGCGAGCTGATGCGCGGATCCCGAGGCAAAAGCTCCGGCGAGCTTCTCGGATGTGACGTGATCAATGCGGACCCGGATTTGGGGCGAAAGGGATTCGGGTCATCAAAAGAAAAATCCGAGAAGATGGGTCGGGTGAACAGACCCGGGCTCTGGTGGTCCTGGGGGAGGTGTTGACCGGGGGTCAACAGTCCCCCGTGGACCAATCAGAGCCCGCCAAGGCTTAATTTTTTATTTGATTTTTTTGGGGCCTTAAATGGCCGAATTTTCAAAAACTTAAAACATAAAAAATATTTGTTTTAATTTTTTCTATTTTTTTGTGATTTGTAATTAATTTTTGAAAATAAAAATAAGGTATATACAATATAGGTCTATACATAGGTATATATACAATATATGATTTTTAATTTTGATTTTTAATTAGTTATTTTTATACATTTTTATTCCTATTTTATATTTTATTTATTTATAGGATAAAATGAGGAATAAAAGGCTATTTTTATTTTATTTTTATTATTTATATATATAGGTGAAATAAATAGTTATTTACACTATATACATGGTATATGTACAATATGCTTTTTTTTGTATTTTAATTTTGTGATTTTTATTTGATTTTTGTTTTGTTCCTTTTTATTTATTTTATTTACAATATATACATAAAATATTTACAAAAAGTTTTGAAAAATAATAACTTTATTTACAAGGTGAAATAAATTAGGATGATGGTTCATGTACATGGTGAAGGGGTCTTTTTAGTCTTTTTAATTTTTAAAGTTTTTATTTTGTTTTAATAGTGTAAATATATACAAAATATATACAAACATATTTTTGGATGAGGAAAATATTATTTATTTATTTACATAAAATATGCATGTGTGAGCCCCTATCTCCCTCTACTTGGCTTTTATGCGGTCAGGCCCATGCTGAGCCCTCCCTTGGGTTAGGTTGCTCAATATTTATTCTAAATATTTCCCTCTTTTTCTTTTTCATCTTTATTCTTTTATTTTTGCACAAAAACATGCTAATTATCTATATTTACACACATGCATGCTTTTGCTAACTTTTCCTATTTACACATATCTACATGCATTTGCATAGGTTTTTGTAGCTAAAATATAAGAATAAAGAGTGATGAATGGGTATTCATCACCCCCCTATACTATACTTTGCTAGTCCCTTAGCAAACACTTATTTGAAAAAGAAGTGAAAAAGAAAGAAAGAAAAAGAAAAAGAGAATGTACATGGATCAAGATTGATTATTAAACTTGCCTTCATTAAATTGAGGTATGGAGCTCAATCAGATCTTTGGATTATTGATGTGTCGGAACCTTATTCAAACTTAAGCTTAAAACCTAACAGCCTCTAAGTTCCACTATCCTACAACCAAGACTCCTCAATGCTCCAGATCAGAACAAGTCATCAATCACAAACCCTGAAGACCATGAATCCTTTCTTGTCCTGTGAAAGTGAGGTCTAAGCTCTCCACCTCAGAAATGGCAACTTGACAACCCTCCCTAACAAGGTAACTCTATGACCTCAATCTGGCCACTCTTTCCTCGAGGAGCGGGGTATTCCCTTCTAAGTTCAAGTACAACCGGCTCAAGAAGAGGGGGAAGAAGAGAATGGGTCAAGGTCAGTGTAGCCAAGTACCCTTGGGAGCTTGACCAGTGTAGCCAAGTCTCCCTGCTGCAAGCTACAACAGGTGGATCATGAAACCAAGCTTTGCTTATTGCACTTATATACATACTCCGGTGGGATTATCATTTTCTCTCAGACCCACCACTTTTTTGGAGTTCTTTTCTTTTTGCATTTTTTTTTCGAGTGCATCTATACAACATGTACATGTGCAGCATATATACAAGGAGTTTTTCCTCTTGAGCCAGTAGACTATCCCTCTTTTGAAGCTTTATTGCAACCCACAATTCCCGTCGTTAGACTTCATGGCAACCAGACCAAGTTGAGACGCACTTCCTTCACTAAATGAAGAAGAGAGGTTCCGCCTAGAAGTACTACCCTCATATGCTACCCCAAGCCAAGGAAGACTGCCTCCTCACCACCTCATCCGTAGAGAGCTCGGTGCATAGTGCGGTTGTCCAAGTAAAGCCATAATCTATATGAGTCATGTGTTGTTGTTAAGTGCTCTACTTAGGCTCATTGAGATGACATGTGATCATAGCCTAGTGGACTCAAAGAATTAAGTCACCATGGACCTGAAAAGCCTTAAACCTAAGCCCTATAAGGTTCCTCTTAGAAATTAGGTGGATTAAGATCTTAATCAAGCTCCATTTCTCAATTTGATTCCAGGCTAGTTTAAATGTCAACTATCATCTAGAAAAACTATATACATATGTACAAAAAGATGCATATTTACACACTATTTTACAATCATGCAGAATTTTTGAAAAATGTTTTGAAATCATGAATGATGATGCATGAAGTGCAAGTTTTGCAAAAAGATATTTACACACATTTACACACGATTTTTGCAAACTTTTGATTTTCAAAACATTTTGAAAAAATTTTGTACTATATACATAATTTTGATACAAAAATATTTACACAAGCTTTACACAAAAGATTTTTGAAATCATTTTTACAAAAATAATTTGTACACTAGCTATGTATGTGCAAATAAAAGAAGATTATGTACATGAAAAATTTTTAATTTTTGTGGTTTTTAGCCATTTTTATTTATTAACACACTCACACAAAGTACGAGTTATGGCTAAAGTATATATGAAATATATACACACCCCCCTATACTTAGCTCGAACGATGTCCTCAGAGTCAAGAGCGATGAAGAAGACATAACTCGTGCTATGTATAGGGAAGTGAAAAGGAAGGCTATACAAAAGGAGAATGAAAAGTCAAGAGGGACTCGGGTCTTCCCCCTATACTTAGGATCAAGTAATCCTAAGTATAGCAGGCTGTACACTAAGGGAAAACCGAGTGGAGAATGTACAGGGTCTACCCCCCCTATACTTAGGGTAAGATGCCCCTAAGTATAGGCAGCAAAACAGGGGTAGACGGAAACAAAAGAAATACCCAAAATGTCTCACATCCCCCCTATACTTAGGGTAAAGTGCACCCTAAGTATAGCATAATCACAAGATGAAGAAAGGGATGTGGGACTAAAGAATGTGCTGATATGGACATCTGGATCTATGTACAGCGGAGGATCAGTAAAGCTCAGGTGTGAGATGTATTAGATGTGAGTCAAAGACCACATCTCACGCAAAATGAATAGGGGCAAGATCAGCGACCCGCGGCTCATGATCTAGAAATGGCTTGAGCCGCTGGCCGTTCACTCGGAAGGTACTCTCAGAAGACAACTCAGATATGTCGATGCTACCGTTGTCGTGTACCTTCCGAACCAGATAAGGTCCTTTCCATTTGCTCTGTAGCTTCCCTGGAAATAATCTAAGCCTCGCATCAAACAGCCATACTCTCTGTCCAATCTCAAAATGCTTGTGGCTGATATGGGAATCATGCCACTCCTTGACTCTCTCCTTATAATGTAGGCTGCTTGAGAAAGCTGAATCTCTAAGCTCCTCCAGGGCAGCTAGCTCTGCCCTCCTCTGGTCTCCTATACCATCTGGATCTATAAGAATGTTTGTAACTGCCCAGAGTGACTTGTGCCTCAGCTCAACTGGTAGGTGACAGGGCTTGCCGTATACGAGGAGAAAGGGAGATGTGCCCAAAGGTATCTTGAAAGACGTCCTATATGCCAACAAGACCGAGTCCAATAGCTGTGACCAATCCTTTCGGTCAGGGCGGACGACTTTCTGCAGAATAGTCTTGATCTCCCTATTCGACACTTCGGCTAGACCATTCGTCTGTGGATGGTATGGTGTAGCAACACGATGGTCTATGCCGAACTCGCTAGCAAGTGCCTTCACCTGGTCGTTGATGAAGTGAGATCCCCCATCAGAAATAAGAACTCGTGGAACCCCGAACCGCGTGATGATATGCTTCCTCAAAAATCTGCAAACTGTCCTCGCATCAGCGGCTCGGGCGGGGATAGCCTCCACCCAACGACTCACATAATCTACGGCCAACAGAATGTACTCAAATCCCTGACTCTTAGGGAATGGACCCATGAAATCGATGCCCCATGCGTCAAAAACCTCACAGAAGTGAATGGGCTGCATCGGCATCATATCACGCTGTCCACAAGTGCCCATCCTCTGACAGTCAGTACACCTCTTCACGAACTTATCTGAGTCCTTGAAGAGGGTAGGCCACCACAAACCGGATTGGAGCACTTTCTGTGCCGTTCTTCTCCTAGAATGATGTCCTCCTGCCTCAAGCTTGTGGCAGTAAGTGAGGACGCTATGGTGTTCCTCCTGAGGAATACACCGACGCCAGACGCTATCCCCTCCTTCGTGGTAAAGGATGGGATCCTCCCAATGGTAGTACTTGGCCTTCGCTAGGAAGGTCTCAAGCCTCTGCCTGGGCCAATCTTGTGGGACTTTCCCAGCAACGATAAAGTTCACAATATCGGCGTACCATGGGAGTGAGGCGATAGCAAGGATCGCCTCATCTGGGAAGGTATCTCTGATAGGATCAATCTGCTCAGTCTCCTCAGGCTGCTCTAATCGGGAGAGGTGATCCGCCACCACATTCTTGACTCCAGGCTTATCCTTAATCTCAATGTCGAACTCCTGGAGTAGAAGGATCCATCTAGTCAGTCTGTCCTTGGCATCCTTCTTTGCCATGAGGTACCTGATGGTGGTGTGATCTGTAAACAAAGTCACTCTAGATCCAATGATATATGATCTAAACTTATCCAGGGCAAACACTACAGCTAGCATCTCCTTCTCTGTGACTGTATAATTCCGCTGGGCGGAATCCAATGTGCGGCTAGCATAGTGTATAGCAAATGGTACTCCATCCCTCCTCTGTCCCAGCACTGCCCCTACGGCAAAATCGGAGGCGTCCGTCATGATCTCGAATGGGAGAGACCAATCAGGTGGCTGGAGGACAGGAGCCTCAATCACGCACTGCTGGAGAGTAGCAAACGACGAAAGACACTTGTCATCGACAAGGAACTCGGTGTCTTTCGTCAAGAGGTCAGTCAACGGCCGGGCAATCCTGCTGAAATCATGAATAAATCTCCTATAAAATCCAACGTGCCCCAGAAATGACCGTAACTGCCTCAGATTGGACGGCGGTGTGAGTTTTCTAATGACATCAACCTTGGCCGGATCCACCTCCATGCCCCTGTTGGAGATGATGTGGCCAAGCACCGTCCCTTGAGTCACCATGAAGTGACTCTTCTCCCAAGATAGCACCAAGTGATACTCAATACATCGCTGAAGTACTCGATCTAGGCAGTCAAGACAAGAATCAAATCCGTCGCCGTAGATCGAGAAATCATCCATGAAGACCTCAAGGCACTCCCCTACCATGTCCGAGAAGATCGACAGCATGCACCTCTGAAAAGTCGCAGGGGCATTGCATAGCCCAAATGGCATGCGTCGAAAAGCGTATGTGCCGAAGGGACAGGTAAAGGTGGTCTTCTCCTGATCCTCAGGAGCGATGGCCACTTGGTTGTAGCCCGAGTACCCATCCAGGAAGCAATAATGGCTCTTCCCTGCCAGTCTCTCAATGATCTGGTCAATAAAAGGCAGGGGGAAATGGTCCTTCTTGGTGGCTTGGTTGAGTCTCCTGTAGTCAACACAAACCCTCCAAGAGGTGGGTACTCGTGTAGCAATCTCCTCTCCCGACTCACTGATCACAGTCGTGATGCCCGTCTTCTTGGGCACTACATGCAAGGGGCTGACCCACTTGGAGTCGGAAATGGGATAAATAAAACCTGCACCCACCACTTCGATATTTCCTTCATGACAACCTCTCTCAGGTTGGGGTTCAGACGCCGCTGGAACTCACGCGACGGCTTCGCCCCATCCTCGAGATAGATGTGGTGGGAGCACACTGATGGACTAATCCCATGGAGATCTGCTACGCTCCATCCGATCGCCTTGCGGTTCTTTTCAAGAACCCCCATCAAACGGGATTCCTGCTCTCCAGTCAACTCGGCGGAGATGATGACTGGGTACATCTCTGGATCGCCCGCAAGGAATCGATACTTCAGCGAAGTAGGGAGCGGCTTCAGCTCTGGAATGCTGGGTGCCGGCAAATCTGGCTGTGGAAGAAACTGAGTGAAAGCTGCAAGATCGGCCAAATCTGCCTGGGAAAGTGAAAGTGTACTCTCGCAAACTGGATCGGGAGAAGGCGGCTCAACTGCACTGTCTCTGGTCTGCTCTGCCTCTACCTCCTCCTCATCAATAGGCTCAACTGGACTCAAGTCTGGCATCTGATCATAGCAATCGGCCCAATCAGACTCTGAATCCGAGGGATCTGTATCAGAAACGGTGGCATCAGTACCACCGGAAAACAAGGTGGCATCAGCACCACCATCACAAATCATAGTGCTGCGATCAAGGACCGGCTCCGCTGCCGCAATGGTATCCTGAACCAGGTCTGTGCTCTCCAGACTCTCCTCTGCTGTCATCTCTGCATCAGCTGTGTCTGAAAGTGAGAGGGTGGTCTGTGTCTCAAGGTCTGCCCAAGCTGCCTCATCATCTGTGATCACAAAATCACAGTCCTGATGGATGTCTGGCTCTGCGTCTGTCAGCTGCTCTGAATCGGTACTCGCATCTGAGCGGGATCTGAATCTGGCTCTATAGTCCTCGACCGTCTCTATTTGTATACTCTCGCCCTGGACGCGAAAGTACACCTTCCCACTATCATGATCAGTCACCGCCTTGGCTGTGGCCAAGAACGGACGACCAAGGATGATGGGGGTATCGGTCACTGACTCAGGGATCTCCATGTCCAACACTACGAAGTCCACGGGGAATTGCAGACCCTGAATCGTGACGATAACGTCTCGTAATAACCCCTTCGGCCTCTTGACAGATCGATCAGCGAACTGAAGGACTGTCCTGCTCTGTCGAAGAGTGCCCAACTCGAAGCGGTCGAGAAGGGCTGCCGGAAGAAGGTTGATCGACGATCCGCTATCTAGAAGAGTACGGTCGAACCACTGCTCACTAATCTGGCATCTGACATACGGGGCCCCTGAATCTGGCCTCTTGGCTGGCAGTCGGTTCTGGATCGCAAAGCACGTGGCTTTGGTCAGCACATGGATCTCTGAAGTGTGGTTCCTCCTCCTCCTCCTGACTGTAGTCCTCTCTCTCAAAGATCTCTGGAGAAGGTGGATGTGCTGCAAAGCCTCCTGGAGGGTCAGCTGAATGTGAAACCGATCTATCATGCTCTGGCTGAACTCCTCAAGCTCTCTCTTTTTTGGGTCATTTTTCTTCCCCTTCCCCATCTGAAGGGCTCTAGGGAAGGGGATCACTGGGTCCTTCTCAGATGAAGGACTAGGAAAAGGTCTAGACGGTTCAAGGACCGGATCCACACATACATCATGCACCACAGTGGGACCAAAAGAAAGTAAACCTTTTCCTTTATTCATAGCAGAATTCTGAGATACATGGACTCGAGGAAAAACATCAGAACTCTCTCTACAAACACCGGTGGCCTCAGTACCACCACGGGCTGGCTGCTCTGCTGCTGCTGAAGGAAGACGTCGCGCGGCATCAGTACCGCGGGCTGGCTCGGCTGAATGGGTGGCATCAGTACCACCTCCTAGCTCTGGTGAAGTGGCGGCCTCAGTACCGCCGGTGGGATCAGCATCCTTGGTGGCCTCAGTACCACCGTCATCATCTGGAGCGGCCTCAGTACCGCTCTCCTCCTCCTCCTGGGGCGCCTCGGGATGGTGCTCAGATGAGGCGCCGCCGCCTGCTGGGGTCCTACCGCTCCTAAGTGTGACAAAATCAGCATCAAATAAATCCGAAGATGTATCATCAAATGGGTCACTAGGAGTGGCTGACTCAGTAGGTACTACCTGCTCAGACTTCCTCTTGAGGCTGTTCGGATTGGGCTCTATCTGGGCTGGTATGGCGGCCTTCCCTCTCACCAGGTCCCGCATCTCCTGGCGGAACTCGTCCATCTCCCGTCGGAATGTAGCCTGCTGGTCCGTGAGGAGGCGGGCGATATCATCCAAAGCGGGGCTCTCGTGGGAGCCCGACGGGTGGCCTCTCTGTGGATGAGGCTGTGACTGCTGGTAAGGGTAAGAGGGGTAGGAAGGAGGGTGTTGCTGGTGCTGGTATCCCTGGTGAGCCTGCTGCTCACGTCTCCAAGGCTGTCCCTACTGCTGATAGGGACGAGGACCGTAGGCTGACTGCTGCTGATACACTGGGGGCTGCTGCTGCGGCTGGTGATGGTCTCTCTGCTGGGAGTACTGCCCTCCCTGTCCTGACGGCTGCTGCTGGGGCTGGGCACCACCACTCCCCCACCTGAATCCGGGATGGTCTCGTCGGATCCCAGGCTGGGGACGGTCGTACCAAATCCCGTGTACATCCATCAACGGCTCTGCATCCAAGGGGGCTGGCGGGAGTACTGCCAGAGGCTGGTCCGGCTGGTAAACCACCATCTGCATCTCTGGAGATGGTGGAGACTGGTAGGTGGGCTGCGGCTGCTGGTACGGCTCCGCCTGTACAAGGTGAACCTGTCTAGGCTGCACTGGGGTGCTGGAGCGCTGGGACGAGCTGCTGCTGCTGCCGACGTCGCCTCGCGACTGAAGACGGGGCTGAGAAGCCGTCTGTGTCTCCTGGAGACACATGAGCTGTGTCTTCAGGTCGCTCAAGACCTGTGCCATCTGATCCATCTGTGCTATGCTCTGGCACTGCTTCTTCTCTATCAGCTCCATGCGGTCCAACTTCTCGCTGATGATGCCCATGTCCGCAGCTGACGACTCTGCTGCTGCTGCTGCTACTGCGGACGAAGTGGAAGGACCTGCATCTACCCGTGCTATCCTCTGGTACTGCACGGGTCCTGGCTGATGTGGCTGAGTCTTCTGGGTATAGAGCCGGGTCTGGGACATGACCATGTAGTTCTCTGCCATCTCCTCAAAAATAGCCCAGACCTGGTCGTGGTCCTTGGCGAAGTAGGACCCGCCACAAGAAGCATTTACCAGGCCCTGTAGCTCTGGTGACAGTCCGCTGAAGAAGCTCTGAACTAGGTTCGGCTTCGTGATATCATGGTGCGGGCATCTGTCCAGGAGCTCTCTGAACCTCTCCCAAGCCTCGTGAAACTGCTCGTTGGGGAACATGGAGAAGTTGCTGATCAGGGCCCTCGCTGCGTTCGTCCGCCCGAGTGGATAGTACTTGTTCAAGTACTCGGTGCGGAGCTGCTCCCAGGTATAGACAAATCTCCCCAAATGCTTCATCCATGTGGCTGCTCTATCTGCCAGTGAGAAGGGGAATGCGATCATCCTGATCGTGTCCTGGTCCACATGTCTGTCGTGGACAGTGCTGCATATCATAAGAAACTCCTGGAGGTGGAGATGGGGCTCCTCTGTAGCAAGTCTGTGGAATCGCGGGAGCATCTGCAAGGTGTTCGGGGGGAACTTGAAGTCCCCCACGATAGCTGGAACCACCACCCAGTGGTGCATCAAAGTAGATCCGGGGTTGTGCAATTCCCGCATCGGTCTCGGTGGTCCTGCTCCTCCTGCGGCTGCTGCCGCTGCGGCGGCGGCCGCGGCTGCTGCTGCTGCGGCTCGTGCCTGTGCATCTGCATCCGGTATCTCCTCGGGCTCGCTCTGCTGGTCTCTCTCTGCTCTGAGCCTCTCCAACTCACGCCTCATCTCCATCATGAAAGCTCCCTGATCGTGGAGCTGCTGCTGAACTGTATCAAGCGATGCGATCAGGGTGGAGTTGATCGCTCCCTGGTCTAGTACGATATGCTCTGGTCTGCGGGAGTGATCATCAGAACTTCCTGCGCCTGCCATCTCGACGTCTGCAAAACCAAATGAGCCCAACTCAGGTGCCGTCAAATGAATCAGTCTCTCCTCGGGCTCATGTCTCTTAGGAAGGTCAGAAAGGGGATCGAGGGGGAACAGGGTGGAGTCATACTCGGGCTCGGAGAGTTGGTCTGAGCTCTCGCGAGCCAACCTAGATGATGAGGTAGACGCGCCCGAAAGCGGTGCAGCCAGAGGCTGCCTAAGAGACCGTCTACCCATCATCTTGATCTAGCGAGTAGGGCGGATGAGATCTGGAAAAACTATGATCTGAAAACAAACCCCCGGTTCACCAACGCAACGCGAGCTGAAGACCGTGAAAGTTCGGTCAAATTATCTTGTCGATTTTATTTTGGTGAACACACAAATATCAGAGCGCTTACGTGACCTGTTGGGATATCCGCTGCTAACCCCAACCGACTGGCCCGCACGGAAGAGTCGGTAGTCAGTCGAGTTTAGCAACGGGGGGCTCTACCTAGTGTGCGGGGTCACTCTCTCGCGCATACAAACCAAGCAATGAGGGGGTTGCTCTCCCCAAGACAGAATTTTTAGGGTGAGCGAGTTTTAAGGTCAATAGTCTTAGCAGTCCCAATTTTATGGTTACACTTTTTAGGTATTTTTCAAATCAAACAAAAACGCCTAACGAATTTTTCGGTTCTCCTGGTTATTAAGTCCAAAATCGGGGGGAGAAGACGAAAAAGCCGATGCACGAGAAATCAATGATGCATGCAAAGTCAGAAACGCGTACCTGCCTCCAGCTCTCTACATGCAAAATGATCCGCGCATAAAATAAAGACAGAAATGTAAACTAAGCTATAAACTAAGCTATATGATGCAACGGTGAAAGCCGAGTCCTAGACGAGCAACTTCTAGCGAAGAACCGTCTAACCGGTCACCGACCTCCAAGCCAAAGAGTCCGGTCTTGGCCCGTCCCTCCCCTGCCCGACAAATCGGGGGTAGGAGTGTGCTTTACAGGACGGGCTCTCGGCGCGTAGGCTACGGAAGCTAGCGAGTCGGTTATTTTTATTATTTATTTTAAGTAGGTCCAATACGGTCTATAGGAACAGATAAGCCTTAGGTGTGTGGATCCTACTCAGTTACGTCACAGTCACCAGAAAGTCCTAAGTCTAGGGGCTCGAGAAAAAACCGCGAAAAATCCGGAAAATGACAGTAAGAAAAGAAAAATAAAGTCGCGTGAAAAGCCGCGAAAAAGTCGCAGGTCCTAATGGGTCCCTCGAGCACACCGGTGCTCGGCGAAACAGACCCGCTACGGTAGTCAAGTCCACAAAGTCTCAGAAGTTCAAGTCCCTGAATTATTACAAATAATAATGAATAAAACTATCCTACTACCTCACCCACTCAACTCTCTCTCTCTCGCTCTCTCCTGCGGCTTCGTAGAGAAAGAAGCCGCCTCCGAACTCCGCGGCTGCACCGGCTCCTCGAAAGTAGCCTCCGCGGTCCTCGGGCCCTCGCAAGAAACAGAGAAGAGAGTGGTCAGACCAATAAAATAATCAAATAATGAATGAAAATAACAGCAAGGGTCTATGTGCAAAAATGGACACAAAATAATCACACAAAATAAAACAAAAATAAAAATAAGAGAAAATCGAAATAAAACAAAATAAAACAAAAAAGAAACTAAATACAAAAGCCGCGAAAAGCCGCGAGCTCCGAAGAGCCGCGAAAAGCCGCGAAAACAAAAATGAAAAGAAAATCAAAAATAACTACTAAGCCGTGCTCCCCGGCAACGGCGCCATTCTGATAACCCGAATAAATGACCAAGGCAAAGGTCTGGAAGTGGTCATTGCGACCTCAATCACTCAGACGGAGAATATCAAGAAAAATATCGAACCGCGAAAGAAGTCAGAAATCAAAACACGAAGTGCGGTCCAGCTATAAGATTAACCTGGTATAGCTCCCAGGGTCGAACACAAGGAGCACGGGTTGGCCTAGGGCCTACGAAGTAGTAAAAACAATATAAAAATAAAAGAAAATGTTTTTTAGTGGTTTTTAAGAAGTTTTATATTTTTTTGGATTTTTAAAAGGTGAAGAAAATAAAAGAAAACAAATATCAACACACTTTGGCAATTTATTTAACACACCAAAAATCAAGCAAAAATTAAAGAAAAATTGTTTTTATGTTTTTGAGGTTTTTAAGTGTTTTTGGTGAATTTTTGGTATTTTTCTAGTGTATATTTTATTTTATAAAAATCAAACAGTGCGCAAAGGCCTAGGTACTGTCCAGCAAGGCTTGAAACCCAAAAATAAAATATTTATGGATCTCAACAAGCCCTGGAGGTAATTTTCCCGTAATCTAGAAAGAATAAGGAAAATTTGGGCACCTAAATTATTGTTTTTGGATTTTTATATTATTTATTATAATTTTTATGAGTTTTTAGGGGGTTTTAGATTTTTAGGGTTTTTAGGTGATGAAAAATAGCCAAACTTGGCTAGAAAATCAAACAACACACAAGAAACAGTAACTAATTTTTTTGGAATTTTTGGGGGTGAGTTTATATTTTTTGGTATTTTTAAACCTAGACAGTAGCTAAAAAGGATGTTTTTGAATTTTTAAAAATACTAAATGAAATCAAAAATGTCCTCAAAAATTCTCAAAAATCCAACAACATGGCTGGAGCCATGTGTCAAATTTTCATCGAATTTGGAGGTGGTTTGATATTTATTCAAAAATCAAAGAGGGGGCACAGTGCATAGGGACGTAAGTGCAAATACCCAAAGTTCTGGGGGCCAAGGTGCAAAAATCCCAGCTAAACACGGCGTGGCGCGTGCCTGGGGCACTCAGGGGCCTTTTGGTAATAAAAACCAAGTTCCTGGACCTTTTGGTAACTCGTACCAAAAGTCCAGGGGCTTGGATGCAAAAATCCCACTAAAATCCGCACATGCGTGAATAAAATGCTCACAGGGGCATAAATGCAATTATCAAAAAGTTATCATTCATTAACTAACCCAACAGAACTACAGGATAAAAGATGTAAATAGCCCAGACAAGGCACGTGGCGAAGCACGTGAGATCACATACATAGGGGTATATATGCAAATAAAAACAAGCACAAGGTCCTCAGTGCAAATTACCCTACGTAAATAAAGTTACTAAAATATTTACAGGACTAGGACGAAAAAGACAAACTAAGAGGGGGCCCTAAGTAATTTACCCCTTTATTCGTCGACGGCTCGATGGCGGACGCGTGGCGAATCGGACGGCTCAGGTGCCTGGCGCCTCTTCTCTTCTGCAGCACGTGGGCTATCGACGGTCTAGAGGGAGACACGTGGGAGATCTAGCGGTTCAGGTGCTACGCCCTCTCTCCTCTGCTCTGATGGTCCGGATGACGCCTCGAATCAATCAACGGCTGCTGCTCCTCGAAGAACGGACGATCAGGATCAAAACTGGGAGCGGAGGCTGATCGGACGGTGCTGAAGGATGGTGGAAGAACACTCAGCCGGCGAGCTTCGCCGGCCTCGTGCGTGAGCTGTAGACCTCCTCAGCTGCTCCTGACGATCGGAGAAGATCCGCGGTGATGCCCCGCGGCTGGTGGTAGCCTCCGATGGCCCACCCGAGCCCTGGAGGGGCTCCGGCGAGCTCGGCGGCGGTAAGCTCCTGGACCTGATGTGAGGGGGGCTCAGATGCCCTCCTTCTGACCTGCAAAGCAAACCAGAAGCTTCGCGGGTCGAGGGCAAAGAGCCTCGACCCAAGGAAGCGGCGTGAGGGTGAACGGGGCGTCGGGATGGATGAGCTCCGGCGAGCGGAGGAAGGGGGAGCTCGACTCCCAGCTCCGGGGCGAGCTGGGTTGAATGACTGGGCGAAGAACGTGCGGGGGTGGATGGCGAAGATGATGGTGTGTCCCGATGATCGAAATGGTACTCGATATGGCCGGAATCAGAGGAACACGGTGAAGATGCGATTTGGGGGAAATGGAAAATTACACTAAATGGGCGAGCTAAATGGATACCTGGGTGATGCGGGAGACTATGCTGGAGCTTGGCTAGCTCCTGGTCGTCGCCTCGAAGGTCATCACTGCCTGAGGCTCGAGCTCCGGTCGAGTGGCGGAGCACGGCGGCGTGAAGCTGCCGGATCAGTGACCGGCCACCTTCTCCTCGCTGCAACAAGGGCCAACGCGAGCTGTCACCTCGGTGGTTACGATGGAGGTCACGGGAGTGAAGGTAGGGAGCCAAAGATGGCGAGAGGAGGCGGCTGAGCTCAGACTATATAGTATGGAAGGTCCGGCAAGAAGGATGCGGGTAGGGCGAGCTGATGCGCGGATCCCGAGGCAAAAGCTCCGGCGAGCTTCTCGGATGTGACGTGATCAATGCGGACCCGGATTTGGGGCGAAAGGGATTCGGGTCATCAAAAGAAAAATCCGAGAAGATGGGTCGGGTGAACAGACCCGGGCTCTGGTGGTCCTGGGGGAGGTGTTGACCGGGGGTCAACAGTCCCCCGTGGACCAATCAGAGCCCGCCAAGGCTTAATTTTTTATTTGATTTTTTTGGGGCCTTAAATGGCCGAATTTTCAAAAACTTAAAACATAAAAAATATTTGTTTTAATTTTTTCTATTTTTTTGTGATTTTTAATTAATTTTTGAAAATAAAAATAAGGTATATACAATATAGGTCTATACATAGGTATATATACAATATATGATTTTTAATTTTGATTTTTAATTAGTTATTTTTATACATTTTTATTCCTATTTTATATTTTATTTATTTATAGGATAAAATGAGGAATAAAAGGCTATTTTTATTTTTATTTTTATTATTTATATATATATAGGTGAAATAAATAGTTATTTACACTATATACATGGTATATGTACAATATGCTTTTTTTTATTTTAATTTTGTGATTTTTATTTGATTTTTGTTTTGTTCCTTTTTATTTATTTTATTTACAATATATACATAAAATATTTACAAAAAGTTTTGAAAAATAATAACTTTATTTACAAGGTGAAATAAATAAGGATGATGGTTCATGTACATGGTGAAGGGGTCTTTTTAGTCTTTTTAATTTTTAAAGTTTTTATTTTGTTTTTAATAGTGTAAATATATACAAAATATATACAAACATATTTTTGGATGAGGAAAATATTATTTATTTATTTACATAAAATATGCATGTGTGAGCCCCTATCTCCCTCTACTTGGCTTTTATGCGGTCAGGCCCATGCTGAGCCCTCCCTTGGGTTAGGTTGCTCAATATTTATTCTAAATATTTCCCTCTTTTTCTTTTTCATCTTTATTCTTTTATTTTTGCACAAAAACATGCTAATTATCTATATTTACACACATGCATGCTTTTGCTAACTTTTCCTATTTACACATATCTACATGCATTTGCATAGGTTTTTGTAGCTAAAATATAAGAATAAAGAGTGATGAATGGGTATTCATCACTAGTACCAACGTCGATGTCTAATACTTTATGAAAAAAATCACTGCAGTTATTTTGGTATGCAACGTCATTGTTTAGTGTATCTTCCTCTTCGTTTATATCGAAGAAATCTCTCGGTATTGTTCTAATGGGTATAATCCATCCACTAACTGAGTTATCTGGAACATAAAAGACCTGTTCTACATGACTGGCAAGCGCATACGACCCATTGGTTTGTAACCGACCAGTTTGCTTTAAAGAGAGAACTCCATTTCTGTCCTTCTTGTAACCTAATCCAACGCGATCCATATCGAACCATATACAATGAAATAGAACACACCTTGCATCATGTGTAAAACTGATTTCTAGTATATCAATAATCTTGCCACAGTATCCGTCAATTTCAGCATTAGGATCGGCCTTCACTATTACTCCAAAAAGCTGTGATGCTTTATTTTCATCAATTGACTTTTTTCAAAATCTAAATCCACTAACGATGTAGCCGGAATGTGATACTACTAATGAGTATGGACTCCTGTGGATTATATCGAGATCTGTGCTCTACCGTTCATCTTTGGTAACTTTTAATAGTTCAATTGTATCCCCGAACCATTTCAGAAAGTCTGATTTGCTAGTGATTGTTGACTGAAACTCTTCAAAGAAAGAATCAACCTCGTCTACTTGCATCAAAATATAATAATGAATAAAGTCTCTTTCATCGTCTGAAATACTACGACGTGCACTCTTTAGGATAGCTCGTCCATTTTGTTGAAAAATCCAAAGTTTGTTTAGATCTTCTGTCCATAACTCACCATCATTATTTCGTTCGAACCGATCGAATCTAATACTCTTGCCATCATCCATATACATGTCACAAATGTGATACATTCTTCACATAAAAATCCCTCGGCAATGCAACCTTCAGGTACAGCTTTATTAAACACCATATTCTTTAATTTCCGTAGGTATCTTTCAATTAGATACATCCATCGATACTGCACATGACCACATATTCGAGTTTCGCTAGCAAGATGGATAATTAGATGTACCATTATATCGAAAAATGTAGGTGGAAGAGCTGCTCCAGCTTACATAAAGTGATAACAATATCTGTCTCTAGTCTAAACAACACTTCAAGATCTAAAGTCTTCGAACATAGGACTTTAAAAAATTGACTGAGTTAAATTACTGGCTGCAAAACATCAGGATGTACAACTCCTCTGATCGCCAACTAGAAATGAACTTGCATCAATACATGACAATCATGACTTTTTGATGCTGATATCTTTCTTTCCACCAGATTTATACATCTGCTAATTTGAGAAGAGAATCTATCAGATACTTTAATTGATTTAATAAAATTGAGTATCTTATCTTTATCAGCACTGGATAAAGTATACACCGCTTCGAGAATTATTACTTTAGAATTCTCTGACTCTATCGAATGTAATTTGGGTTGGATACCTAACTGTATTAGATCACGTCTGTCTCGCAAACTGTCTTTGGCAGTACTAAAAATATTTAAAATTCCAAGAATATTTTCCATAATATTCTTATATATATGCATCACGTACAAGTTATGACGGACCTGTAAAGTATGCCAATAGGGTAGCTCATGAAAGAATATACTTTGTTTTCGCCATCCACCGGTTGCCTTCCTCTTAAATAATCGGCCTAGAGAGTAGTTGCCCAAATTTTTTTGTTCCATCCACATTGCGCTTCCTGATCGGCGATTCAAACTTAACCGACGTCCAAACGACCGTCCATCAAACTTGTAATTATTTTCACTTCTTAACCATCTATGACTTACCGGTAAGAAACGACGATGTCCCAAATAACAATGTTTCATACTCGCACTTAGCTATGTCGAATGTGTTTTATCCATACAACCGGACATATGAGTTTACCTTTCGTAGTCCATCCCGATAAATTAGCATATGCTGGAAAGTCATTAATTGTCCACAATAAAGAAGCACGCATTGTAAAGAACTCTTTTTTACCGCGTCATACGTATTCACTCCAGAATTCCACAGAATCTTTAGTTCATCAATCAACGGTTGCATATATGTATCTATCGCATTACCTGGCCCCTTTGGACCAGGTATCAATAACGACATCATCATAAAAGAAGATGCCATTGACATCCATGGTGACAGATTATATGTAACAAGTATCACAGGCCAAATAGAGTAACTCGTACTCATATTTCCGAATGGATTAAAGTCGTCGGAAGCAATACCCAATCGTACGTTTCTTACTTCTTCAGAAAACGATGGATACATTTCATCAAATTTCCTCCACTCCTCTGTATCTGATGGATGTCGCATAACACTAGTTATATCTTTCTTTTTGATATTACTATGCCATATCATCATTCTAGTTGTTCTTTCGTATGAATATAATCGCTGTAATCGGGGAATCAAAAGAAAGAACCGTAAAATCTTCTCCGTTTTTTTCCTCTTCGAATCATACTCATATTCTTATATCTGCTACTTTTGCAGTCAGGACATGTATCTAAGTTTGAATAATCCTTCTAATATAAAATGCAGTCGTTCGGGCATGCATTAATTTTCTCGCAATTTAGTCCAAGTGCGCGAAATCTTGACTTAGCGTCCTTCCAGTCCTTTGGAAAGTTTTCTGAATTATTTAATAATGTCCTAATCAACTGTAAGACATCTGTCATCGTAACCGCTGTACACCGATTCTTCACTTTTATCTTAAACATCTCCAGAAGAAAACGTAATCGAGACATTTTGACTCCTGAGCATAATGGCTTCTCTACATCTTGTATTTTTTCAAGTAAGGTATCCGGAAGCGAATCCATCATTTTATCGGTGTCATGTCCTCGAATATTATCTACCATCTCAAACATAGCATCACGTGCATGTGTTACAGAGACATCTCTTTCAGTATCACCTTGGACATTACTATCTTCTTCTAAAATAATTCCTTCATCATGATATGTCCAATTTGTATAATGAAGCCAAAAACCATTTAATATCAAATGCTCGAATTATGGTTCGATTTTGGGTCAGAGTGTTTTTGCATCTTATGCAAGGACAATGTATCCTATCTCCTTCACCTCCTACAATATGATAGTGTGATTCATATCGAAAAGCCCAGTCTAAGAATCCGATAACTCCTTTGTTATATGTCCGATAGTCATCGAATCTTATGTTCATCCAACTTTTGTCCATTGCCTAAAGGTAAGATCCAAAGTTAATTACAAGAATGTATGGTAAGTTTCAATAATGTATGTTATGTTATATTTTTTTTATTCTCTAAACTAAATTATTAAGCAATTAACTACTATGTTTTTGATCTAACTATATTTTTGATCCTCTTAACTAAACTATTAATCAATTAAAAAACTACATTACTAATACCTCTACTTTATAAAGATTAAACTATAGTTTAAAAAATATATACAATCATAAGCAAGCACAATATATTAATAAATTACTAAAATAAATAAATAAATAATTTACAACCAAATAAGAGGATGAAATCAAGGCGGTGGGAGGTGGGCGACCGGGCGGAGGACGATGGGCGGACGGCGACGGGTGGCGGTCAGGCGGGGCTTGAGGAGGAGGGCGAGAGGGCAGAGGAGGAGGGCGAGAGGGCGAGGGGCGGAGAGGGCGAGAGGGCAAACGCGGAGGGCGAGAAGCCAAGGGGGCGGAGAGGGCGGAGGAGGAGGGCGACAGGGCGAGGGGGAGGAGGACGAGAGGGCGGAGGCGCAGAACGAGAGGGCGGAAGACGAGAGGGCGGAGGAGGCGACGGGCGGCACTGGTGCGGAGGACAAGGATGAGATCGAGTGAGGAATGAGGAATGGATTCGCCGGAGTGGGTATATGATCATCGAGGACGGGCGTTCAACCGTCCCTTATAAGAATAATCGAGGATTGTTATAAGTGAATCGTCCCCTTTGGTTGCAGATATTTGCAGCAGCGCGCCAATTAGATGGGTTTTGGGGACGGTTACGCCACCGTCCTATAAAACCAACTATAGGGGACGGTTACAACCGTCTCTTATAGTTTCGTATAAGCGACAACCACAGTGGAGTAACGGGGACGGTTATGATCGTCCCCTAAAGTGCCCGGGAAGATAAAAACCAACCTGGGGCTCTGCTAGTAAGGGACAGTTATATAATCGTCCCTAAAGGTCATATTAACGGCGACGGTCGCTGATGACCGTCGCTATTACTATGCAGAAGGGACGGTCAGCATACAACTATCCCCTACAGTAGTATAGGGGACGGTTGCTCCATGACCGTCCCCAATAACCGTCCTCAAAGGCCGTCCAGCTTGTAGTGGTACCTACCTTGTTGTATACGTAGTTAGAACAAACATTGCTTCACATCTTGTTGGTTAGAGATGTCTTCATGTAGATCCTATCTAGTCTCAACCACAAACTTGTCGTATTCTTCTCGTAGACAACCTCGATTATGATCTCGTCCACTAGAAACATCATAACTGTTGATTGCATATTTTCTTCTTTGCACTAATAGTTTTGAAAGTTCGAGCGCATTCACCCTATCAATGTCCAATGGTGCCCAGATGCATTGCTTGAGAAGCGTATGCATCTTTACCCTTCATAGTCCAAAGTCATTATTGTTGATGAACTTCTCAAGCTTCATGTTGTGCAGTACCATCTCCTTGTTGATTCAAACATATTTGACAGCTCTAATAGCAGTTCGTTACGCATAACATAAGTGTGATGCAAAAAAAGAAAATACAATGATAAGCAATCAATAAATAACCACAATATAAAAAAAGGTTCACTTGTAACTAGGTTACATTATTGATGACGACCAATCTTTTTCAATATGGAGAGAACTAAAATACATATGATGATTCAGAATTCTATCTCTTGGGGGATTTATATAGTATTCCTTTATAGATTGATCCTCCTAATCTCAATACAAACACGATCTAAATTTCAATAAAATATGATTCTAACCCAACATGAGAATCCACTTAATGGTCTGGTCGTAGAAGCAATGGATTCCCATTGTAATGATAATGGTTCAACCCTCCCACTAATTATTAAAAAAATCCAACATAAAATAGTGCCCAGATCCCAATACAAATAGGATCCAAATCTCAAAACAAATAAGATAATAATGTTCAAGGCATTTTAAACACGATCTGTTACTATTCATATCCTTCTCTTAATGACATCAAAAGATTCCTTCCATGATAATACAATGATAACTAATGTGAGTCTAGTTTTTTCAAAGTAATAAATGATTCTAAATAAATGGATACATCTCATTTCTACTCTAATTGAAAGAATTTCTTTCTTGGGACGAACTAGGACAAGATATATCAAATATTTGTTCAACCACTTTCCAATATCCCTATCTTTGGATATGGGTCTATTCTTTCACCATCAGAATGATAATCGAGAGCGGATCCTCTTTAGTACTGCAGAGGTTTGTTGCAACTCCTCACCAACTCGAAACCCTTCGATCAAGATCGAGTGGTTCACACTGTAAGAGCTCTGAAAAATCTGGGTTTCGTGTGAACCGCTCGATCTTGATTATTGAGTGGCTCAGGATTGGTGAGGATTTACATCAGACCTCTACAGTATTGCAGAGGATTCGCTCACATGATAATCTATAAATGCTATTGGATAGTGTGTCATCCACGACCAAAAGCAAGGGAAAGTAGAACCAAATAGTGTATCAACATTTCAAATCTCCAACTTAATTTCCCTAACAATATGACCCCCCAAGTCTAATGAAAGATTAATCTATAAAAAATATCAAAAATTAACAAAATTGTCGCTAAATAAAATTGATCCAAGCCAATGGATAATTTGAATATCATCGTCAAATTATCTTTTGTTCGTGTAAATAGCAACTGATGTGATATTCGTTGTTCAGGTTCATATAGCAACGATTTCCTATTGACTTATTCGTTAAAATCTATATTAATCGTCGCAAAATTTAACAACAATTATAAGAAAAAGTCAACAAATAATCATTGTTATATTATTCATAGGAATATATATATCAACGAATTAAGTATTCATTGTGAATTTAAATGATTAAACAACAAATAATATAAGTTGTTATACATCTAATTATGAAATATATGCGAACTGATATTTAATTATTACTATTAGTTGCGTTATTGCAGTACGTGTATGTGCGATAATTAGTGGGGAAAAACTAAATATTCTGTTCTAGCTTCTTTTATACATTATAGTAATTATAATATTGTTGAATTTACTTAAAATTTGCATTACGTTGCAAACTAAATTACATGGAAAAGCAGTTCTTGGAATATGGAAAAATTATGGAATTTGATGTGGATAAAGTTCATATCCAGCAAATAGTTCTAATTAGGCATTTAATGGAACAATTAATGGATCAAACTAAAGGGGCAATAACATGCATTAGTCACATCCTAAACAAATGTGATGTGTGCAGTAACAGCGACAGTGGAACGTTAAATTTATGCCAACAAAAAAATAGAGAAGAGATTATGGATTCCCCACATATTTTTTTATCGTTTTGTTGTGGTACCGGAAGATTGGATTGATTTTCTGAGTCTTCGTTTTCTTTTTATTACTAGAAAAATAATACTCGCGCTTGCTAAAAACAAAACAAATCTATTTATTTATAATTATCAAAAGGAAAAATATTAGGAGGCGTTCGGTTCAACCAGTAAGTAGGAATAAGGATAGGGAAGAAGGAAAATAATAGTCTATTCTCGGTCTGGTTGGAATAAGAGTAGGTAAGACGGAATAAAGATAGGAATAAGAGCGGTACAATGAGATGTGGATAGGAATAACCAAACTTTTGTGAATCGTGTCCTGTAGAGAATTGATCCCTTATTCCGGTACTTATTCTCCTAGAAATTTAATGTAAAATATGTATACAGTGTTACATATTTGAGGTTACTATGTTTTATTCGTTGAGCATGCATAAGCATTTGCAATCTACACTACAACATAATTGGCCTAATGTTATAAAAATTGTGAATATTTGTTGTAATATATTTCATGTTGAATACAAAACGGTGAATATTTTTCATTTCAAAATTATCTTTTGTTCTTGTGATTGACATCGAAAGATTAGAAGAAAAATTCAATTATAAGCATTGTCTTATAATTCATGGCTAAAAATATAGAAACAAATATGATTTTTACTGCGAACTAAAAATGCCAAGTAAGGAATAATACTCATTGTTATGCATTTAACTATGGAATATATATTAATGAATATTAAATTATTCATTGCTATATGTAAATTTTTGATATTTCCCTTTTTTACTTTTTTAAAAAAATATTTATATGTATACATTTACAAAGAAAATGTGATTTTTTTATTCTCGTCATTTATAAAATAAACAAAACGATTAAAATTATAATATGCTCATAAGTTAAAAATTCATTTCAAGTGACATTCACGTGTATATAGTCACGGTGGTAGACAAATAGCTAATTATTACTAATGAATTATATTAATTTTTAAAGGTGGTTTTTATATTAAAATAATATATTCAAAAAATGTAACTTATTGGAATGACATTTGCTTTGTAATTGATGTGAAATTAGATAAAACAAACGCAAATATAAATGTTAAAGAAAATTGTACGTTTAAATACAGTGGCACAAGAATATGTAATGGTTCGACAAGTTACATATTCCCTTTCTTGCATCAATCCTTCACAAAAATGATATGAAATGCAGTGAGCAACATCTCTTATAAGCATAAACACCGTGGAGGGATTGAGAAATTACCAATATATCCCTTGTATATTTTTTTGGGTTTTTATCGGTTGTGCCCTATGAGATATTGCAATTTCAGTTATACCCCTTCCTTTTTTGAAATATCAGTTGTACCCCTACCTTCTTGCAAAATTAACAGTTCTGCCCTTTTGTAATATCAGTTATGCCCCTACTTTACCTTAACAGAAGGGTAGAACTGTGAATTTTTCAAGAAGGTAGGGGCATAACTGATATTCCAAAAAAGGGAGGGGCATAACTGAAATTGCAATATCTCATAGGGGCACAATTGATAAAAACCTTTTTTATCAATATGTCCTTAATCGAACTTCATAAGAGCAATACAACAAGTAAGCAAACTCCTCTGATATAAGTCTCTATTCTGGATAAAGGGCATATAAGTTTCTGTTTCTGACGAAATTAGAATGACATATTAAAGTGATATAATTATGAAAATCCATTTTACAATATTTAAGGTGCTGATACTTTACAAGAGCAGATCCTCTGCTTTGAGGTTACCTACCGTTGGGACTGTTGTGCCTTTGTTTTTTTCAATCTGTAGAGATTATTTTATGTACCTATCAAATTTTATCAAATTATGATATCTTGACCTTTTTTATCTTAAAGGACAAAGAAAGTCAACACCAATGGGATTTAAAGTCCCATTTTAAGATGAAAAGGTGGAGATATCGGAATTTGATGAAATTTGATAGGTAAAAATAACAATGTCTATAGCTTCAATATGTAAGGTTGGAGTTGTAACATGAAAATTTTCCTCCATTAATTATACTGTTACAGTTATACCTCTAAATTTTTTACAATAAAACTTGCGTCCTTGTATTCTTACAACTCACAATACCTCACTTTTATTATTGCATGCATGTATGCCCCTATGTTACATCAACGGGAGGGCACTGCTATAAATTTTGTAAGAATATAATGACACAAGTGTTATTTTAAAAATGCAAGGATAAAATATAATTGTATAATCTCGGAGGAGCACGGGAGTAAAAAGTCCATTTTTTTAAATATGTCACTATATTGGCCGTCACTGTATTATGGGTTAAATGGGTCTGCCCCATTAGGGAGCCCGCCCTATTTTTTTTCCTATTTTTTATTTTTTATTTTTTGAAAATTATTTCTGTGGATTTTCAATGATATATAACTATATTATGTCATTCAAATTTCGTGGGAAATAGATATTCCTACAGACGAAATTTTCAAAAAAAAAATAAAAAAATGGGGCTCCATTTTTTTATTTGGGATTTTATCACTTGTGCCCCTCCGAGATATCGCAATATCAGTTATGCCCCTATCTTTTTGGTAATATCAGTTGTGCCCCTCACTTCTTGCTCCGTCATCACTTGTGCCCTTCCGTCAGATTGACCGTCAATGAATTGACTTAACCATGGTTTTTTCAAACCTTGGTGCAGTTAAGAGGGGTATTATTGTCAAGACACCTCTTCTTCCTCCTCCACCGCGTGCTTCATCCCGAGGAAGGAATCCGACAGCGCCGAGGCCTATGGCAGCGCAGAGGGAGTTGCAGGGGACGGTGGCTCTGTCGACCTTCGCGCCGTGGCAGCAGATGAGTGCGGAGACCGGAGGAGATGTGCAGGGGGCGGAGGGGGCAGTGCGGGAGGTGGAGGGGGGCTGTGCGGGGGGTGGAGGTGCAGGGGTGGAGGCACGCTGTGCGAGAGGGGGTTGTGCCTGTGCGGAGGGTGTAGTGGCGGAGGGGAGGCTGTGCGGGGGTGGAGGTGCAGGGGCGGAGGGGCGCTGTGCGGGAGGGGGCTGTGCGGAGGGTGCAGTGGCGGAGGGGAGGTTGTGCGGGGGGGTGCGGGGGGAAGGGGAGGTGCAGGGGGCGGCGGGGGGCGGAGGGGGGTTGTGCGGGTGGGGTGCAAGGGCGGAGGGGCGCTGTGCGGGGGGCTGTGCGGGGGATGCGGGGGCGGAGGGGGTTGTGCGGGGGTTGTGTGGGGGATGCGGGGGCGGAGGGGGTTGTGCGGGGGATGCGGGGGACTGTGCGGTGCGACGGAGGGGTACTGTCGGCGGAGGGGGAGAAGCTCGGGGCGGAGGGGGAGGGGCCCGGGCTGGTGGAGGTGTGGGGGCGGGCAAAGGACCTCGCGGCAGGGGAGAAGCATGCGAGGGCAGATGGGAAGACCTTGGGACGGAGGGAGAGGTGCTCGGGCGGGGAGATGACCTTGGGGCGGAGGGGGAGGCGCCCGACCTGGAGGCTGGGGCGGAGGGCGGCAGGGGCGGCGCCCGGCCTGGAGGCTGGGGCGGAAGGGGGCGGCGCCCGGCCTGGAGGCTGGGGCGGAGGGCGGCAGGGGGCGGCGCCCGACCTGGAGGCTGGGGCAGAGGGCGGCAGGGGACGGCGCCCGGCCTGGAGGTTGGGGCGGAGGGCAGCAAGGGGCGGCGCCGGGGAGGGGAGGGGAGCTCGGGGCCGAGCTGGGCGGCACGGGGCAGGAGCGGGGGCGGAGAGGGAGGAGGAGGAGGTTGGAGGAGGAGGAAGAGGATGGGGAAGAGGAGGAAGAAGAAGAGGACGAGGAAGAGGGTACCACATAACCTTTTTTTTAAATTAATTCCGCTTATGTCCTTAAAGTTAACGTCCTTTTGCACTGTGGATGGACGGTCACTAACCCGAGTGGCACAAGTGATAAAATAGCAAGAAGTGAGGGGCACAACTGATATTATCAAAAAGATAGGGGCATAACTGATATTGCGATATCTCGGAGGGGCACAAGTGATAAAATCCCTTTTTATTTTTAGCAATTTTGTTACTGTTAAAAAATGACTTTCTGGATGGAGGCTTTAGGAGCCTCCGTTTCGCACGAAATTTAATGACATAATATAGAGATATAGTGATGAAATTCCACAGAAGAAATTTTCAAAAAAAAATGGGGCGAGGGGAGCCAAGTTAGCTCCCTGTACGGGACAACCCCATTTAACCCTTATATTGTATATATGGAAAAAATGAGGCTGTCTCCGCACCCTTTTTCTATATTTTTTATTTTTTTGCAAAATATCACCATGTATATTCATCTATATATCCCTCCAATATGTCATTCAAATTTTATCAGAAAAAGATATTCATATGCCCTCCATCTAAAATGGTTAAATAGTGATATAATCGACTTATTCTAGATAAACGGCATAGGAGTCTCCATTTCTGACGAAATTCAAAATGACATATTGGAGAGATATATAGATGAATATATATATATGATGATATTTTTAAAAAAAAAAATAAAAAAATTACGGAAAAATGATGTAGGGGCAACCTCTTGGCTGCTCCTAAGAGCAGCCCACATCAAACCCTATATTTACATATATAATAGATATTATTCATCGCAGAATGATTTTAGTATTAATGGCGAATGTAATAATTATTGATATACCATCATCGATCATTGTCTTTTCACTAGCAGTTGCTACTTTTTAGCGATGATTAGTGCAAATTTTGATGGAAAATGCTACAAATAATTGTTCTTATATGGACCATCGTTAATAATATAGCAACAGATATGATATTATAGTTAACAATATATGTCATGTTAGAACAAATTATATTCATCGTTATATATTTAACAGCATATAAAACGGATTAAAAAAGCCACTCTAGTCCCATTTTATTGTAGTGCTACAATGCCATCAAGAAAGTATTTTTTTCCTGATCGCCTATATTGATTCGTTTCTTATTTTTAAACAAATATGATTTAGGTTATACACACATTTAAACCAATTATATCCTCTAGCAAAACGAACCACACTCACTTCTCGGTGTTGTACGCCTCTGAAACAGAGTTACTGATAACTTATTGCTCTCTTTTGATACTACTCATCTTAGGAATAAGTGAAAGTCCATCACTTGTCATGACCCTTCCCTCAAGCATGTATACTATATTTGACATCTCGTTCCTCGCATCACCATGTGTGCTCTTCTACTTGCTCTGAGAACTCCCCTTCCAATAGTGGCTCGACGTCAACGTGACTCGATTATTCCTGGTGACTGCAGATTTTTTTGTCATCAGCATGTGTTCACATGTGTTCACTCCTCTTAGAGTTCATATTGCTCCATTAGGCATGTGAAATTTCTCTAATCTGAGTGGATCTCTCTATATGCCATCTTGATCATGCCATCATTACATGCCAATATCTATTGGATCGCTATGTGGATAAGCACATGTAATCTAAATAAGTTAAGTCATAAATCCATCATGAATCTACCTTCATCTCTCTGTAGCATACTAACAAGTCTCCCTCGTAGACTATGGTGAAATCCTCTTGGTCTGAGTCTAAACTGCATACGTTCTTCTTCCATTTCCCCTTCTTATATCTCAGACAATTAGCAATTTTGAGCTTCGTTGTTGTAGTAGAAGCATTTAATTGGACCACGTCTTCCTTGATCTGGGACATCTTCTCTCGATCGCTAGAACACGACCATCATCATCTGTTGCATCATTTATTGACCTCCGTCGGAATTCATATATCATTAACAAAGAAAGGGTCTCGCCAATGTGAAGGTCTCTTTATCTTGAACAACTTTGTCGCATAGGAAGATGGAAGAGAACTCAAAGTAAGAACAATGTTATGTCCTCCTCCTTGAAAAGAGATTCTCCTTTCTCATTTTCTCCTCAAGTGTGAGTATGTTATTCACAATCTTATTGAATTCATCCAAGTTTGCCTCTAACTTTTTTCCTTTGTTACCTTGAAATCAATGAGCTTCTTCTTCAACAATAACCTATTTCTCAACGATTTAATTGTATCGTTCCTTGATCTTCTTATATACCTAGGTTGGATCATTTAAAACCCCGATGACTTCCTTTGTTGTAGTGCTCTCACATCACGAGTACATCGACCCAACACAATATTGCTTCTAATTAAATTGGCCTAAAAATGTCTTTGATTAATCAATTGATAGAATGAATGATAAAATATGTTTCACTTGAATCATATAAATTATTTAGTTACAATCCATGCAAATTCAACCTAGAAATTAGGTCGGAATTTTTTCCCTTAAGATATATCGGTGCATCAACCAGCTGGTTAAACAAGTCAAAATCGATTGAAATCGAGTTGAATCGCTTCACCCAGTTGAATCAACTGAACCAAATCATCGACTCTGCCATCTATTTTTCGAAAAAAAATAATTATTTAATAAAATTCTAAATTGTAGATTCTATTCATAATTAGGTTTCATTCTAAACCATAATATGGTATTCCTTTCTCTTCACCTTCCATAAGTGCCAATAACCTTGTATCACTTCTCCCTTCATGCCTTAAAACATTGTCTCTCTCTTCCTACATTGTACATGAGAATGTCTCCGTCCAACATCAATAAATGATGGATCCATGTAAAGTTGTCATAGTCACACTATAAGAAACAATAAATTAACAATATTTATCATTAATTAGAGTTCAAATAGTTTTAGAAATGTTACTTTTATACATCACACTTATGTATTTATATGAATTTGTCAAAATATATTTATTATTCTCTTTCCAATTTTTTAATAACATTTATACCCCAAACTTTTATATTATTACACTTGTAACCTTTATTCTTACAAAATTCACAACATGTCCATATGTTGGTCATATAGGAGTACAAATGCACTAATAAAAAGATACTACTATAAGTTCTGTAAAAATATAGCGACGCACATGTAACTGTCAACGAATAGGGCATGAAAACTATCAGTAAATTTGAAAAGACAAAAGTGTAAAAATCACTTAAATACATAATGTGACATTATTCATATTTATTTATAAAGAAATATTGGTCTACCACGGTTCACAAATAGACCGTAAAAAATATTGGTCTACCTCGATTCAACCAGTATCCCATTGATCCAACCGTAAAACCCAAAACAGATATATCACCGTTTTGATGTCTGCTTCGATTTCTATCAAACGAAATCCAATTGACACAAAACTTGATCCAACAGAGTCTTCTCAAATTTGATGCAATAACTCTATACAAGGCGTGACGCAAAGAAGTAGAATTCAGTACCTTACGGATTCTTTTCTGAGGATTTCGTGTGCTGATCATGAACTTTGGTTTATGTTATGTTGGTTGTCGAAGTAATATTGGCTTGCAAAATCATGGAGTGTAAGCTTTGGCTATTCTTCCACTTCATGACTTGAAGCCCTTATGTTATGTTATGTTGGTTGTCGAAGTAATGTAGTAGCACATGACTATTGATTGAATTGTAGCTTGCATCAATCTATCCAACGATGAAATTATCACCTTCAGTCATTAATCACTGTAATCATGCAGAATCATGAGTTCAAAAACACCCAATTCACATATGAGGATGTCAAATTTGATAAGAAGAATAGGCATCAAAGGAAGGACATAGGGTGTTAGTACAAATTTTTTAAAGTAGAAGTATCGAATTAGGGGTTCGAAGTGCTAGCACAACAATGGACAAGTTTGCATATTCAAAGGGGGACTCGACGCATTAGCACAATCACCTGTAAATGTGCAACATAGAAGGAACTCGAGGCTTGAGCATAACCACCAAAAAAACTACGACATCAAGGGAGGGTCTCAAGGGAATGAAGATGATGATGCATTAATAAGTTAAATATAAGCGGAATGTCAGTGAGATGAAGGGATGTCGATGAGCTGAGGAAGAGATGTATAGTAGAGTTGCAATGGAATACAAAGATATGAGAATGCATCGTTCAAATTCGTATTACATTGGAACAGAAATAAAAGACAACGAAGTTCCAACAGCCTTCAAATTCGGACTATATACTCGACGATATCACAGCCACAATCTATGCGGGCAACGAATTCGATCGCAAACAGATTTAAAACCAATATAGAAGCAAAGAATTTATAGTAATTCAGCAATGCATCTACGAACACTGCACATAACAGGTTCTCTTCTTTCTCTGGATAAGTGAGCAAATACGAACCATATACATGACTGCTATAAACCAGATTACTATGTATCCAATTAATATTCACAACTTCTGGTGAAATATTAACACCTTAACCACCATATTAAAAGCAACAAAAACTATGATTTCATCGTGAAAAGGCCCATATCTCCCCAGATACAAGTTCCAAATCAAAATAATAAACCACTTCCCATCTTCCATCAAAATAATAGCGTATCCTTGTCACTGTTTACAACTACTGCATTTCAAAAAAAAAATCAATACGAAATAGCATTTGGTAAAGTCTGCTTGAATACTATCCAATTAGATTTTCTAGGAAATTCATATTTTTTTGTCAAAAAATGGGCTATGTGCATATCAAACCAGCAAAGGAAACATCCTCTAAAATCTCATGTTCTGGCACGCTACCAAAACAATAGATGCATTATTACGATTTAATGGGTTTCCTTTTCCCACATCGATTTTCAGATCCTCACGTCAAAGTTACATTTTTCAAATCCTTTTCAAGTACTCTGATTTTGTAGGTTTACTCACAAACAAGAACTCCCTTAGTAACTGAAAAAAGATAACTGACAACATAAATGTACACAAAAAGCTGATTGTGGTGAAATGTTATTGTACCCAAATTCAACATTAACAAGGCATCTCTTCATGCTTTTTAGTCCTACGTCATCATCGGTCATTCTTTCAAGGATGGTCAATGGGAATTTCATGCATTTGTGCTTGCATGACAACAATAAATTCAACTTTGATGACAATAGAATCATTTGATTATATGCAAATATCATTGAAAGGACAACTGTAAAATATGTTTCTAGAGGGCACAACAGGGGGAGCATACAAAAGGAGTCAGCTCTAAAGATCTAAAGAAACAAATAGATAACTTCTAAAGTTTCGATCTAAGCTAGGGTTCTTGCAAAATCCTTTTCATATGGTACATTCATGATAGCCATCCTATGAATCCAATCAGAACTCGAACTGAAGCATGCATTGTCAAAGTTGGCTTCTTGTATTAGCCCAAATATACTGGTTTATAAAGCCTTGAGTTGAGACACGTGTACAGGGAGCACTTTTACTCCACTGAATCTATATGGATACTGGTTCACCGAAGTCCTTCTGATCCAATACCCAAGCTGTACTGGTAAATAAGCTTTATATATCCATACCTCTGCTTCCCATTCCAATGTCCAAAATGGACCAGTACACCGAGTCCATATGCCACTGCCCGAGGGCCTTTTTATCTTTATTTGATAAATTTGCCAGCTCCTAATGGTGCTAATAAATGTTGATTTCCTAATTGGCTTGCGACATTACTAAGATAATTCTAAATGCCTACAAATAGCTACCTAAATGCCCCTTGTCAGAACACAAACAAGCAATTTTCTTAGCATTCTTTCAAGCCATCTTAGTGTCCAAAAGTTCTCGCTCATCAAGTTCTCCCTTGTGCTCTCCAAAACATTAAGCAAAAAATACCTATGTCCTAAGGCCTCAACTCTATTCTGTTTTGCAATATAATTGATATATTCTTGAGGATCCTCAAGACCTTACAGCATCATCATTTATCCTATATGTAAGGCTATAGGGATTTTCCAACAACTCCAGTAAAGTGGTAGAGTTCAATCGGGGCATTTGCAGCGAGTCCTATATCTTCCTCACAGAGTCACAAAGAACGACAAAAAGCATGTGATCAACGTCTTCCTCACCACTCCCACATAATGAACAAGTGGTAACAGCCATAGGCCCATAGGCCATATAGATGTCCACAGTACCCACAATCCCTCAGTAAAAGCTGATCCGTCTTCTTGTAGACAAACACCCTGGAGGCATTGCACCATCCCAATCTAACAATCCCAGGTGCCCAACATTGGTCTAAATCAGCAAGCAATCAAAGAAGGTTGGTGAAACTTCGCAGCAAGCATCTGATAATGGGGAGGAAAGAGTAGGGGCCCAAACCCTAGCAACTGGTTCACTGGTATAACAACCAAAACTAGAAAATTCATGACAAGATCCATTAACCTCGGGAAATAACTCAACCGACCTGATGGAGCCCGAATGAGACTTATCCCCAGACTTGGCCTCAGAAAATCGGCAATGGGGGGGGGCACCTTCACCACATCCTTCATTAATGAAGATGGTCTAGTTTACCCATAACAAGAAAATATGACCTCCAGACAACCATAGCCGTTCTTAAATAGATGCAACATCCATTTAGAAATGAATCAAAGGATGGAACAGTTCCATGTCCTCAAATCTTTCAGCCATGGCCTTGTATTTGACAAAAATCAGCAAAAATTCTATCAAAAACCATTTCTCAGCTCACCAATATCGATATCCCATGTGTTTCTATTTCCAGGATATCCCCCAAAATACCTGTGAAAATAAGTGAAACCTGAATATCTTAGTAAACTTCTCTGATTTCTTGACATATTGGCAGAATTTCTCCCATTTTGCCATACCGTTACGTATTTTTTTAGAAGAGTTGTTTATATTACTTTTTCATGAGTTCTCTTAGTATAATATTGTGATCTAACTTTCTATTTAACCTTTGTATAACATGTCTTGATATATCACTAGCTTAAACTCGACTCGAATAACACATGTTTCTTTTTGGTTTTTATGGGCCATAGATCAATGGGAGAAATCGACCTCCATTTGGATTGGCCTGACATATGGAATGTTTGCGATGTGTGGTAGGGCCTTGGTATGCCTAGGTATGATCTGGCTTCATGTACTTAGGATTACCTCTTTCGACAAGATGGCTGAAACTCGCAGACTAGGGATCACTTTCTAGATAAGATAAAGTGAAACCTCCATGGTTGGAAAGATAGATGCTTCCGAAGAGATAGGTGTTTGATGTTGCTAAGATCGGTGTTGTAACATTTTACATGTCAGTATATAAGCTCACCGTCAAGGCTCACCACGTCACCAGTGATTTGACTCATCGGAGTGTATACTGATAAGGCTTCTTCGGACTACTATTAGATAGAGAGCCGGGCAAAGGCCACAGGGGCTTGGAGTACTCCTTCCAAGCCTGTGGAAGTTGGGTCTTCGAATTCAGTGCCTCTATAATATGAATGAAGCTATGCTAATGAAGTAGTCATGAGGATTGGAGGGAAAATGGAGAATTTATTGTGCATATGCCGCCAAACGAGGGGATATTTATGGAGTTGGGACTTTGGGGGTGAGATTTCCTCCTATTTCTGGAAGGGTAAGTGCTCTGTTATCCCTGACATTGCCCCTCTTCTATAATCATGGTTGGGGATGATCATCTTTCAGAATTTAAATGGATGACAAGACAGAGAAATGTGCATTGTGGGATAAGCCTCTGTTTTCTTTGTCATTGCTCCAAATAAGGAGGCTCTAACTATTGATTGTTGGCCAGTCCCTGGGGCGGGAGGAGGTGCATGGACATTGAGGTTCCCTATGGGCTCATTTGGTTACCAAGTTACCCCGGGGTGACCTGGTTTATCTCCTGCATTCCTGGGTTGGAATTCAATCACAAACCAATGTTACATCACATCACATTCCTCATTCCAACTCTCTCCAACCATCCAAACAGATACTAATCACAGGAGGTTACTCCAACCCAACTCAGTTACCAAACAGGCCCTGCTGGTCTTTGAAAGCAGAGATTTCAGGAATTCACTCACTTGGAATTTTGGAGGGAGGTCCCGCAAAGTATCCAGATAACTAGTACTGGGGTGGCAACGACTTCTTTGTTAAAATCATTTAGGAAGCTCTGGATTCCTAGAGTTTGCAAGGAGATGCAAAAAGGGTCAAAGACTGTGGAAAGATTTGAAGAATTCAGGCTTCATTCAAAGTAAATGTCTTTTTGTCTTTCAAGGAGGAAAATGATCATGCTGATAATCAGAATGCGTTAGCGGGAATAAACAGGAATAAGGGTGACGAATAAGCTGGAATAAGGTATTATTCATGTTCAACTGGAAGGATAGGAATAAGGTGGAATAAGGGTAGGTAAGCCGGAATAAAGATAGGAATAAGGGTAAAATAAGGTAGAATAAAATGGAGGGGAGGGAAATAGCCGTACAAAGAAGAAGAGGGGATGGGAGGGGAATAGCACCCTTATTCTTGGGAGTTGGGGCTATTCCCCAAATGAACACAAGACATTTGTGGTGGGATGAAGAAGATATAAGATATTTATCTTTTACATGTGAGTATGCAAAGGAGGTTTGGAGGAAATGGTTGTTGGATGGTGCCTTCTGATCTAGCAATTTTTTTGGAAGACCTATTGCCTCCA
The DNA here is from genome assembly GCA_037367405.1 of Ottelia alismoides. Lineage (NCBI taxonomy): Eukaryota > Viridiplantae > Streptophyta > Magnoliopsida > Alismatales > Hydrocharitaceae > Ottelia > Ottelia alismoides. Next base: position 1,400,244 of record JAZKJV010000901.1, read on the forward strand.
ACATTGCGACGGCAAAACTTCCTACCTTTGTTTAGGCTACTTGGCTTGCCAGGAATGTCAAGGGGTGGGGGGGGAGCATTTTTATGTTGATAATGTTAGTTCACATGCTAATTTCTTTTTGAAGTATGGTTAATGTACTTATAATTTTATTTTATTTTGTATTAGGTGATCACCTACCAAGGATGATCACTCTCTTTTATCTCAAAAAAGTGGTTATTTGTTCTTGGTTAACAACATTTTTTATCATATTACTCGCAAATCTAACCTGTTTAGAATACAAGTCCTATCTAAAGTTGAAGGCAATAGCTTCTTGTTGTCGCCTAAACTAAAAAACTTCACGTATGAAAACTATAATCCAAGAACAACTATTTAAAACTCAAAGACATTAATACACTCCAATGTTCTATATAGAGGATCAACAAGTATACAATCCCAGAAAACAAAAACACCATCTGGAACTACATGTATATAAGAAAGACAGGCTAAACACTTGTGAATCACCCAAAATAATAGCGACTAGTCTTACCAATTTCCTGTACGCATGCATTCCCGTCATCACTATGTGATTGCTTTTCATCTCTTCCTACACAATCATAAAGGCGGATCTATCCCAGTCACATCTAAAAAATAAAAAAACACAACCAATGGAATCATATCCCAACACCAACCCCTTCATCTGTAGAACATATTTAAATACTCCAATATCGGAAGGCACATTTGGTGACAGGTATAAACCTAAAACCTTCCTAATGATAACATAACTAAAATACCACAATCCAAACACGAGGAAAGATCAACAGAAGTCAGAAAAATACCAAACACAATTAACAACACACATGTATATAATAACATCACCAACAGCAAGTAAGGCACGGGATCCGATCGTCTTCCCAAAATCCACGGGCACACATTAACCTCTATCCACATTTCTTCATACAAATTACCGAGATAGCATCAGGAATCACTAATTACCTTCGTATCCCTCCTTGACGGGAGAAGCGGGAGTCGCAGGGGCCGGGGGGATGCTCGCGTACCCCATCTTCTTCGGGCTCTCGATCTCCTCCTCATCGTCATCGTAACCGTAGCCGTCATATCCGCAGATCTCATAGCGGTTGGTGAAGAGGGACCAGGCGAGGTACATGGTGGCGGCGGTGAGGGCGCCGCAGCCGACGCCGAAGAGGAGACCGACGACGACGACGAGGACGTCCTTGGCTCTCTCGCGGAGGGAGCTGGTGACGCCGACGGTGGAGGCGGAGGCGGAGGCGTCGGAGGGGCGGAATCGGGGGCGGATGGGGAGAGAAAAGGCAGCGGCGGAGGGGTCGGGGCGGAGGATGCGGAGGATGGCGAAGGAGCGGCGGTGGGAGGGGAAGGGGAGTCCAACGTCGTCGTCGGCGGAGGAGGTGAAGGTGTAGGTGATAAGGACGGTGTCGCAGGGGCGGAAGGGTCGCGCGGCGGAGGGCGAGGCGAAGAGGAGTAGGATCGCGGCGGAGAGGGGGAGGAGGAGGCGGAGGAGAGGGGCCATCGGGAGGAGGAGACCGGGAATGTTAGGTGACGGGGATTGTCGTCGGTGGATTTAGGGATTGGAGGGGAAATGGGGTCTGGCGTGGGTAAGGTGCGGTTTGGTCTGTTGGATGGATGGGAAGGTGGGTTTTGGACGGCGGGGATTAAGCGCAGGGGAGAGAGAGGTGGTTTCCGCCACGCGTCCGATTTCTATTGGTTATTTGCTATGGACGTTTCGACTCGTAGGCTGCTGCGGATGGAAGGGAAATTGGGTTGCTTGAATGTGTGGTTTTGGGAGTCCAAATTATAAAAGTCAACCTTGAGAATCTGCTTTGAATGAGATTGAAGGAAGAAATCGGCCTTAGGACCCTTTCAATGGGGTAAAGTGGTGGAATTTTTTGGTTTGGAATTTTTGCACCACAAACCTTAAAAAAATTAAATTACATTATCATGTATTTTACTGTAAACTTGTTCCGTCTTATGTCACGATTTCTATCATCAATTTAATTTTATTTGAGTCAATAATATGGGTTAACCTTGAATTAATCTAACCATAAAAAAATTGAATGATAGATATTCCACCTCGTCTCTCTTTCCATAAAAATCCAACAATTGAGGCTTCAACACCATGAGCGTGAGCAAATCCGATGCCAACACCACCTTCACGTCGTGTACATGGGTGTTCTTCACACATTCACCATAATCTAACACCTCCCCTTCGATTCCAGTGCACTACATGAGCACACAACAAACATCGTTCGACTTGTAGTCGAAACTTCTGAGAAATGTGGTGACGACATGGATGTTGAACATGCGGCACTAGTGTGGCAGACGTCGATGGTCTGTAGGTGGAAATTTATGACGATAAGGAAGGTCTTCTTCTTGCCAATGAGGATGTTGTTGCACATTGCCACGGATGCCACAACAGACTTCGAGTTGGGCAGGAGCCCACGTAAGACGATCATGAACTCATGCCACCATCATTTCATGAAGACGGGGAGGCAATTCGATCCGCACGAGACAGACCAATGGGACCAAATTCGGAGGCACTCCTTTGATAGGTTTTGCCACGTAGGTTTGTGGATCTTGATCGGATGATGCATGAGGTTGGAAAGCGTGGAGACACGGATGTCGGGGGCACCGAGGCGGAGGTAGGTCACAATCGAAAGGTTGGCCATGAAGGTGCAAGGTTAGAGAGTGCAGAGGCGGTTGTGAAGGCTGCCACTAGATTATAGGTTTGGTGATGCTCTGTCACCGGATGAAGATTCATATGGGTTGGATGAAAGAGTGGGAGAGGAGGTCCATCTGAGCCATGGAGATGATCTCTTGATCAAGATCGACGTAAAGGAAGATGGTGGGCATACATAGCGAGAGGAAAGAGATGTGTTTGGAGGAGGAGAGGAGAAAGAGGATATGGAACTGTAGAGGGAGAGGGAGAGTAGCTTGGAATGGTAAGCCCTGAAGGCCTACGAGTAGAGGGAGTTCATGCTAAGGGAGATGTTGAAGAGGGCGGAGTAGGCAGTGAAGTTGCGAAGGTAATAGCAGAGAGACTACATCGAGTTGGGGTTCACCAAGGGAAGCAAAGTCAAAATAGCTCCCAATGGAGGGCGAGGATCAGGCGCATAAGTAGTGAATGAGGAGCGGAGAGACTTGAGCAACAACATGAAGAGAGATTTGGAGAGGAAGAAGATGAATGCTTGGGATTGTAATTTTAATGATCAAGAAGGGAAAACTTAACATATTTTTAAAAGAATATGCTAACTTTTTTGCTTAACTAGACGGGACATAACCATAGGGATTGTGATGTAAGAGTTAGCAAGTTTACATGGTTTAGGTAATAATTACAAAGAATACAAGGTCGAGAAGGTAACTTACAAACTTTATATGGTTCGTGGTATAAAAGTACTTTTAGTTTTTCCCTGAGCTAGTACTATTTTGAGATAATAGTTGTGACGAGACTATTACTCCTTATTGAGTTGTCATTTTAAATAGTGTTCATGCCTATCTACCATTTTCCTACAATTACTTTACCTATAATGACCTTTAATGATCCATCTTCTCCTAAACTATGTAAAAAATAATGGTATTGATCATAACTCAAAAGCAAGCACTATAATCAAATCAGTCTTTTGTGAGTGCCTTGCACAAAATCTATCCTTGATATGATGCTACAATTACCGGATAATGAAAAAAATGTAGAGAGGAGAAATATTAGTAAGCTAGTAACTTTGCTTCCGAACTATAAGGAAATATGTCATATAATAACTCGAAAGACTGCTCCCTCCAAACTTAGCATTAACATTCATAAAGACTTCTAACACGTGAGAACTTGTGTTGGTACGCATCAAATCCTATCTAGTTATAGTCTCTAGACGCCTCATGCATACCTTAAAAATCTCACAAATATTGATTGAGATAATCTCATCAATTAATTACATGTAATTAAAATATAAGAAGAATATTCATTAATCAATCAAAGAGGTAATCAAGTAATCATGAGAATCTTCAAAAATAATTCAAAGAGAGTATTAAGGAATCATGACAATCTCATCATCAATCTTTGATTTGGTGATTGCAAATCAAATATTTGAATGTTGTCAATTTAAAACTCCTTAGAACCACGATTCGTCTAAATGTGAATAAATTTTCTGAGAGGGCCCAATATATAACACCCAAACATAGTATCACATCTAGTAATCACAAATGTGGTACTAGCTTATAAGTAGTGGGTGTTACTACTAGACAACTTGGGTTTAAGCATTTTGGATTCTGGTCACGGGCTCCAATTGAGTCTAAGACCGTCAAGTTGTCTGGACTAGTAATTCTCGCTAACAAATCGAGTCTAGGGTCTGAGATGTTACAGATGATATCAGAAAAGATTCTCTCTAGTAGTGGAAAAGACTACCCAAGAGGTGCAGTCACCCCTACCATAGTGTTAGGAGGAAAGAGATAACCAAGAGGTGAAGTCACTAGTGTTACTGGTAATAAGCCATGGGCCATTGTACAACGAGCAAGCTTGCAAAAGTCGGCCAACTAGGCCGACTAGTCGGCCCAAATAGTCGAGTCTAGGGGGTAGCTGACTCGACTAAGCCTAGTTGGCCTTTAGTCGGCCACCCGACTAGTCAACCGACTAGTCGGCCTAGTCGGTCGACTAATCGACTGACTTTTACAATGTTTTTCACTTTTTTTAAAAGCGAACATATTCTATCATGCTTCATTTTATATTTAAAGTCAATTACTTCTTTTGTTTCATTAAGATGGTATATAAAATGTACAAATATATGTATATAGATAAGAATATATGTATAAAAAATAATATATATATATATATATATATAATAATTAAAAATTTCAAAACTGACTAATAACTGACTAAATCCGACTAGTCATCGGACTGCCGACTAATCCTTAGTAGGTGACCCCGCCGATCGAGTACCGACTACCGCTTTCTACAACCTTGACAATGAGGACATTACAAATATAAGTGGAGGTGATTGTAGCACCCCAAACATAGTACCACACCTGAAGGTTGGTGTCAACGACCCTGATCGGCGTGATCCAGAGGTCCCTGCCGACCTCTGTGGCCGCCTTGCTTCAACGAGAGGCTGAGCCTCGCCGCGACTTTGCCCGTGGCGGAGGAGAAGACAGGAGATCGCCTCTTGCGACCCCAACCCATCTGGCGAATCCCCCTTCCCTCTTCTTCTTCTTCCCCAATCAACCACCTTCGCCTCTGCTTCGATCTCACAGCCGCAGACCTTCACCTCCATCTCTCCACCATCGTCCACCTACCTTGATCGAGCTCTCTGTGCTCCGCCCTTGGCCGGCCTCCAGTCGCCCGCCACCTTCGTCGCTCCGCCTACCACGCTCGGTTGCCCACACCACCCCGAGCATCTTCACCTCACCGTCGCTGTGATGCTACAAGAGCTCCAACTTCTCCATCATCTATGCGCCTCTACACTCGCTCCCACGAGCTCTAGTTGCTCTGACCTCTACCACCACAAGCCATCGAGCCTCTCTGTCGCATCCCAGCCTATCGGTCATGTGTCGGCTGAGCCTTCACCACTGCTTGGGACCGTCGATTGTCCATTGCACTGTTGGCCCTCGCTGCCTTGTCCAGCCACCGTCAGATCGGGCCATAGACCTTAATCCGATGGCTCTCCAGTAGTCACATCACCTTCTCCTGAGCTGCCCTCCACGCCATGAGGTTCGGGCGAACTGAGCATCTGTTGTGCGCCACGTGGAGGCTCGATCTGGGCCTCAACCCTGTCATCCGAGCCTCTTGTCGCACGTGCGTAGCTGGGAAAATTGCATACCAACCCCCTTCTTATCTCACAATCACGTAGAGGCCCCAACCCAAGCAAGGCAAATGCGTAGCACGTGCCTTTTGGAAAAATTGCATACGACCCCCTCCAAGTTCCAGAAATAACAAGAAGGCCCTCCAATTAGAAGGTACATGCATCGCACGTGCCATGTAGGTAAATCGCAAGGTGACCCCAACAGATTTTAGAAATTGCAGATAAGTCCTCCAGGGGTTGTTTTGAGAAGAAAACAACTTTATTTATTGCATTTTAGTCTCTGGCATTTCAATTTATCATAACTTTCTCATTTGGACTCTGATTTTTATGCATAATATGCCATTTTGAAGCTTGTTGAATGCTCTGTCATTTCATATATTTTTTAGATAGATCATAGGCTCGTTATTGATGATTATTATTCAAGATGTATATTGATCTATGTAGGCTGCATTTTGTCTATTTGTGCTATTTTACATTGAGGAATTTATTATTTATTTTGTAGGGATTCTATTGAGGATTTCAATTTGATCAATCCCCTTGGGATTATTGTGAATCATTCTTTGAGGATTTAATCTTCGCAGGGGACTTCATTGAGAAGAAATTCGAGTTGATTAATTCTCGTTTCATAATTGATCATTTTCTTTAAGAAATTAATCTTTCCAGGGGCATAATTGGGAAGGAGTTAATTAATCCCTCGATGTTTTATATGATTAAACTCTATTTACTTGAAGATTAAATTAGAGAGAATTTTGAAATATCCATCTCTATTTGAGGATTATTTTTGATCCCCTTATTGATATGATTATTCATTGATTAACCTATTTTCCTGCAGCTTGAATTTGACTGGACAATTATATCATGTATCTCTTCCGATCTGTGATAATATTTGAGGATATCGATTATTATTGTTGGGATTAAATTATATGTAATCATAGATCCGATGCTTATTTATCCTCTTTGTTTATTTTATTCACATTGTATCTCTTTCATTGCATTTCATTTTCATTTTATTTCCCGACATAGAAATTAACGGTGCATTTAATCAATTATTGAAATCAATTTAGAATGTGCAACTAAAAATACAATGTTCCCTATGTTCGACCTTGGTAGACTTGCCAAGTAAAAATTGTTCCAATATTCAAGAAATGTGGTTTTTGATAGATCATTTTTCTTCTCCTATACTACAATTACCTACTTTTAAAGAGGTGAAATCCGCATTCATCAAATGATGCCAACCCTGGAGAGCTTTCTTAGAGATAAGACAGTTAACAATGTCAATATACTTTGGGAGGGAGTTAATAATAGAAATTGACTCGTCTAGGAGGGATTAACGGATCGATTTTGAATTAGGGATTTTATCATGTTTGATCCATGATAAATGGTCAGCAGCTACATTCTTCACTCCAGGCTTATCTTTAATATCCAAGTCAAATTCCTGAAGTAGAAGTATCCATCTGAGAAGACACTCCTTTGAGTCTTTCTTTACCATTAAGTATTAGATGGTTGAATGATCTGTATACACTGTCACCTTGGATCCTAGAAGTAGAGACCTGAATTTTTCTAAGGCAAAGACTACAGCAAGCATTTCCTTTTCTGTCACCATATAATTTTTATAAGATAGATCCAAAACTTTATTGCACAGTGAATAGCATAAGGGACTCCATCTCTCCTCTGCCCTAGAACAACCCCCACTGCAAAGTCAGAGGCATTGGTTATGATCTCGAAGGGAAGAGACTAGTCGAGTTCTTGTAGGACGGGAGATTCCATGATCTTCTTTTTGAGCAGCTCGAAAGCCTCAAGACACTTATGATCTATAATGAACTCAATGTCTTTCCCTAAGAGCTCAGTCAACAGTTGGAAAGTTTTTGAAAAATCCTTGATAAATCTTCGATAGAATCCGACATGAAAATAACGCACTTGCTTTATGTTGGTTGGTGGCTCGAGTTTCTTGATCACATTGACCTTGGTTGGGTCAACCTCCATTCCCTTCTTGGAGATGACATGCCCTAACACGATGCCCTCCGTAACCATAAAATGACTTTTCTCCCAGGAGATCATCAGATTAACCCCCTACATTTCTCGAGGACTCGATCCCGGTGTGTAAAACAATCATTGACTGAATCACCATAGATCGAGAAGTCATACATAAATATTTCTAGGAAATCCTTAACCATTTCGGTAAAAACCACAATCATGCATCGTTGAAAAGTGACAGGGACATAGCCCGAAAGGCATGTGCTTGAAAGCGTAAGTATTAAAGGGACAAGCGAATGTTGTCTCTTTCTGGTCTGCAAGGGCGATGGCTACTTGATTGTAGCACGAGTACTCATCTAAAAAGCAAAAATATTCTCTTCCCGTCAATCTCTCCAAAATTTGATCAATAAATGGTAGGGGGAAGTGATCCTTTTTTGTCGCAGCATTCAAGCACCTGTAATCCACAAAAACATACCATGACGTGGATAGTCGTGTCGTAATCTCCTCTCCCTCCTCATTGGTGATGATCTGGAGTCATGACTTCTTTAGGACTATGTGTAATGGTGACGCCCACTTGGAGTCCGAGATGGGATGAATGAATCATGCCCCACACCATTTCTCTATCTTAGACTTAACCACTTCCCGTAAATTTGGATTCGGTCTACGCTAGAATTCATGAGAGGGTTTAGCATTGTCCTTAAGGTATATATGGTGTGAACAAAGAGCTTGGTTAATCCCTTGGAGATTCGACAATCTCCAGTCTATTGCCTTGCAGTTTTTCTCTAATACTTCTAGCAGGAAGATTTCCTATCTTTGATCATATGCGAGTTGATGATGATAAAAACTTTCCCTTAGGTCATGCAAGGAAGGCATATTTGAGAGTAGAGGGCAATGGTTTGAGCTCGAGTATATTAGTATCATCCAAGAAATTTGGCTCTATTATTGTCGAATCTGGTTGTGTTGTGGGTGGATCCTGTGTAACTTCATTTACCACTAACTAAACGACTTCTGAGGTCGGATCACCAAATATGTGTCTATTTTGGCAAAAGTTACATCCAATTCATCTTCCTCACTCTGGGATTGTCCTAAAAGAGATTGGACTGACATGTCTAAACAGACCTCTGAGTCTCCGAGAGTGTAGGATGATGCGTAGAGAGTGTCTTCTTGAATGACCTGGCTGACCAACTGATCGACAATATCCTCTCCAGATGAGAGTGATTCTTTGATTGTGGTTGGGTTCTGTCTCCAAGGCCCAACTGTCGTTATTGTGCTATAATCTGTCTCTGACTCAGAAGTTCCTGATTCAGTATTGGATTCTGTATCAGGTCTTTGGAATCTAGTCTGCTTTATTTCCAGTTCAACATCTCCAAATTGGATTTTCCTAGAGGTATAGTCAAATAGGGCTTTGGGTCCAAAGGAACCTAAGATCATCTGGGAATCTTTCCAATTCCCAAGGACACCCATGTCAAGCAGTGTAAAATCCATTGGATAGTTCTGTATCTCGATATTTATTACAATGTTCCTAATCTTACCCTTAGGTCTCTTAGTTGATGTATCAGTAAATTGAGGTACAATCTTGACTTCCTAAGAGGTACCAGATTCATATGTTCATAAAAAGGTTGTGGGCATGAGATTGATAGAGAAACTGTTGTCTAATAGAGTTATAACAAACTTGATCTCATTGATCTGGCTAGTCACGAAGTGTGCACCCATGTCTCTCTTCTTCCTTGGAAGTTCATTTCTGATTAAACGAGATGTAGTGATGGAGAGGATATGCTTCTTTGTTCGGCTTGCATTCTTTCTGCTGACCCTTGTTGGTGTGCATCTCACTTTAAGGTATTATATAAAAGTTGGATCTCTTTCTATCACCTCATCTAGGAATAAAGTGATATTGATGTTTTCTCTACAGATGTGGGTCGTCTCTTCATCATTTTTTTGGTTTTTTAAGTTTTTCTTCTTTCCAACCATTAGAGCATGGGGGAAAGGGACAGATTGATCAGGATCAGGAACTGAAACATCACTTTTGTTGAAAATGGAAGTATGTACAAGACTCAGACGGACAGTGACACTAGGATTTTGACTCGAATTGGAAAAAGAAAATGATGATTGTGGAGGTGGAGTATGTTGCTGCTGCTATGAGACCTCTTCTTTTGATCCAGACTCGATTGACTCTGAGGTGATGCGATGCTATGGTGTGGGGGTTTATGGTCTCTCCTCTTCTTCTTTCTCATATGTATGCTTAGAAGTGGACATTGGGCTATGTCACCGTGTTCCTTTTGCTCGATCAGGCATGGTTACGGTCTTTCTACTCTTGAGAGAAATATGATCAGTGTCATCATGCAAAAAGATCTTATATTCAGGCAAAGAATATTCTGAGATTATTACCCAATCGTTGTGTCCAAGGATATTTGGGTTAGTTTGGACTTGAGCTGGAATTGCGGTTTGTGGTGCGGTGCACTCATCTCTCCATCTGGAGAGTCGATTGATATCAACTCTCATGTCATGAAGTTCATCCAACACTCGCTAGAGTTTGGGAGAGATTGAAGAGAAAGATCCCTAGACTTGCCTAGCATGAGTTAGCTGGTTCAGACAGTACTGGCCTTACTGGCCCTGACATTGGTAATGTTACTGTTGTTGCGGGTTCTGGTAACCTAGATGGAACTACTGGTATGGCCTTGATAGCTGGGACGAGAATATGGTGGTGAGGGTTTAGAGTTGAGTTGGATTCCTATCGGTTGACGGGGTTAAGGTTATACCAAACTCCGTTGATCTCCATGACTTGCCAAGGTTGCTCAAACTGTCTGAGCATGGGGTTCTTTGATGTGTTGGGTGAAAACTTGATCTCCACCCCAGTTGCTCTGTCGTCCTACCCCTTGCCCTTGAATATAGTGAATCTGATGTATGGGAGCAGGGAATGTAGTCAGAGCAGGTATCTGTATCTTAGATATCATATCAACTAATTCCTCCATCTGCTTGGGAAACTTAGATAATTTCTCCATATCAGTAGATTTATGGAGTTCGTCTAGATTCTTGTAAATCTGTTCGACCATAGTTAGCTTATCACCTATGATCCCCATGATGGTAGTTTGTTCGATGGATAGATTATTCACAGTCTTCTTTGCCCCTTCTTTTGATGAGAGTGAAAGGGGGTTGGGAATGTAGGCTGGACTTGTGGCTTGCACACGACTCGTGTTTGCTAGCTTCTTAAACACCTTGTAGACATTGTCCTTGTGACGTTTCATATAGCTTTTTCCACAAGACGCAATAACTAACCCTTGCATTCCTGGGTTCAAACCACTGACAAGACTCTGGACAAGCATCATCTTGCTTATGTCGTGCCCTGAACATTTTTAAATTAAGTCTGCAAACCTCTCCCGGGTTCATGAACTGGTTTATTAGGATACCGGGTGAAGCTTGTGAGCTTGATCCCATTTAATTAATTTTACTCAACGAGTAAAAATTCTTTAAGAATAGAGTCTTGAATGTAGCCCATGTTGAGACCACCTCTCCTAAGCCCTTCAACCAGTATGTCACCCTATCAGTCAAGGCGAAGGGAGCAACTCTCAACCTAATATAGTCTTGACTAACTCTAGGGTCAGAGAGGTTGTCACAGACTAGTTCAAACTCTTGGAAAAAAGAGTAGGGCTCTTCGTGGTTGTTTCCTTCGAACTTGGGAAGCAGTGCGAGGAAATGTGATTTGTGTTGGAGCGCATCCTCAGGAGGATCTGGGCTCAACCAGTTATAATCCTCATCAAGTTCGAGGAGGTATGCGTCTTCCAAAGAGACTTCTTCCTGATCTACAACTCCTCGTAGTTCGGCCAACCTACCTCTAAGTAGTTCGTTCTGTTGTTCCGCAGCGGTTATCCGGGCTAGGATTGATACCATTGGGTCATTGTTGTTCTCCTCCTCACTAGGATTTTTCTTTGGAGGCATTTTGTTTTCCTCTTCACCTTCAAATGTAGATAAATATGAATTAGATACATATGTGGAAGGTTTGAGAGATCTATCAAAGATGAATGTTTCTTTGACAGGAGAAGAATTAAAGAGAGGGTTAGTCCATGATTGACTAAACCCTGAGAGTAACTTATTAGTGTTGGTCTTGGAAAGAGGGTGGGTCATCTCGAACCTGAGCAGAAATGAATTTAAGGGGTTCTGTGAAGTGCTTGCAAAGTCTAAAATAAATTCCCCAACGAAATCCATCAACGATGTCAAGAGAATCTGAAAGAGAATGATGATCGAGTCAAGAGAGAGAGAGAGAGAGAATAAACACATAATACAAATCAAACCCGTAGATTCACCCACTCGACACTAGTGAAAGTACGTTAGAGTTCGAATGCCTATCTTTTCATTTTAGTAACAAAACAATCTTTAAGAAGATTAAATGGAGCTTGGGTTTTGGAGAGTGTCACAAAGACTGGCTTGAATTCATAAGGCTAGTTGCATCTACTTTCAACCAGTATGGATGTAAGTACGGACCACAGAACGACTGCTCGTATTACTTCAGGACGATGCCATATACTTTGTCCTTTAACCACCCAATCTGGTAAGGGAGACCTTAGTTCCCTCACTGAGAAGTAGTTAGTAGTTTTTAAAATCAGTAGTCAGAGTGAAGCTCCCATGTTTTGTCTCTACTCTAAGTGTGTGATTATTTTCCTACAAACAATGAGTGGGTTTCTCTTCACAAGATACAAAGGTTAATTTTATATCAATTTATTTATAGTCACCTTCATTAGCAATTCTGATTTTAATTTAAAGTTATCATTTAAGTCTTATGTGATCACAGAAAAATCACGCCTAACAAGCAGTCCCAATTCCTTTAAAACCTAAGTTGTAAAACTGAGGTAGAGAAGATCGAGAATACCGATGAAAGTAAGAACTCAATGATGCATGCTAAGAAAAGACATGCAGTGATTCCTCGCATTCTTCATGCGGGATGCAATACAAGGAATTACAAATTTACACTAAAGGATATGCACAGATGAAAAACACCCTAAGAAGATAGTTCTATTAGCGGGAAGAGTAGATTTAAAATTTGACTAATGTTGAATGATCTACAGTGCGTATAGTTAATGAAAAATGTGTGGCCTAAAACTATGAGCACAATAAAAAATAAATAACTTAATCTACCATATATGCATTTAATTTCTACGCCACTCAAGTCTGGTCCCAATCGCACAGAAGGGGTTGAAACAGACCCGGCAGACCACATAAAGTCCAGTCCAAATTATTTCAAAAATAAGGGTTTAAAGAGACCTTGTAAATGATGCAAAAAAATAAATTAATCTAAACTCTCTCTCTCACACACACAATAATAAAATAAAGAGTCTTCTTTGCATGTCCTTGATTTTTGTCCAAAAAATTTTGCTCCGAGTTTTCTACAAATAGAGAAATCACGATTAATATTGAAAGTGAGAGAGAGAGAGAGATGAAAATAAAATGCAAAAAATAAAAATAAAAAACGATACATAAATTAAATTCACATTTATAAATTACAGAAATTAATCTAAACCCGAAATTACGCCATTCCCTAGCAATGACGTCATTTGATGATCGCATATTTCACCTCTTTAAAAGTCAGTAATTGTAGTGAAAAGTTATCTATCAGAAACTACAATTCTTGAATATCGTGGAATCATTTTTACTTGGCAAGTCTACCAAGGTCAAACACATGGAACATATAATTTTTAGTTACGTGGTTCTAAATTGAGTTTAGAAATTAATTAAATGCTATGTTAATCTTTATGTCAGGAAATAAAGTGAAAATAATAGAAAAGAAATGCGATGATGAAAATACAATGCAATGCGAACAAAATAAATAGAGAAGATAAGGGTTAAGCACATGATCTGTGATTTTGTTTAATTTAGACTAATAAAAATTATCAATATCCTTAAAAAATGATCACATATCAAAATAAATAAATTCAAGAATTATTTATCAAATGATGTTCAAGCTGTAGGCTTTAAAAATTAGTCGGAGAACAATCCTGTTAATGGCGAGGTAAAAATTCCTTGTAAAGTAATCCTCAATTAAATGGATTTTTTATCACATAAAATGTCAAGTAATTAAATTAATTCCTCTTCGATTACACCCCTGCAAATATTACTCTCTCAAAGTATATGATCATTAATCAATATACAATTAATCAGATTAAATATCCTAATAAATGAATCAATGTAATTTAGATCAAGAATTTCCTTTAACAATAATGATTAGGGAAATAAATCCTTAATTCTCTTCCTTGGAGTCCCTGCTGAAATTAAATCCTCAAAGAATGATCCACAATAATCACAAGAGGATTAATTAAATTAAAATCCTTAATCGAATCCCTACAAAAATATATCATTTATTTTTCTCAATAAAATATTGCATAAATAAGTCAGAATGCAACCTACTTTGATCATATTGAACCTCAAATAATTATCATCAATAAGTATCCTCTTATCAATCACAAAAAGTATATAAATGATAAAGCATTCAACACGCTTCAAAATGATATATTGTATGCTAAAAATGGAGTTTGTATGAGAAAGATATGTAAAAACAAATTCTAGGAACTAAAATATAATAAAAATAAATATGTTCTTCTCAAATTAGTCACCGGAAGGTCTTATCTACAATATTCAAAATCCTCCTAGGGTTTTGAGCAATTTTTCCAAGGTGGCCACGCGCTTGTCACATGACTTAGGCGATGGGGCTGATTATGCAGATCCTGAGAAGAGCAAGAGTCTAGATGCAAAAATGCCCCCACAATGTGGGGACAGTTCGGGGACACTGAGCCTATGTGGTGGCGAGGGGATGCTTCAGAGTCTTAGCATTGCTTCAGTCGAACCGAGCCCTGAGGCGAGGGCTAAGGCTCAGGGATGGGTAACGTGGCAAGCGCAGAACTGCTGGATCAAAGGTCGTACGTTCAATCCAACAGTGGATGGTCCTTCAGGAGAGTGACTACGACCGGTCGTGGCGAGGGCCGCTGAGCACGACGGAGGTGAGTCGGTCGAGGGAAGAGGGCATGGTTGGAGGCCTCGGCCGATACCGACCGAGGTAGGAGTCACCCTAGACTGCAATGGAGGGCAAAGGCGTTAAAGGCTAGCAGGGGAGGGCGTCGGACGGTGGCTAGCAGCCGAGGTGAGGGCGATGGAGCGACCGAGGGGTGCGGTGGCATGTGACGGAGTAGCTAGGGCTCATGGGAGAGAGTGCGGAGGCGCACACACAACAGAGAAGCTGAAGCTTCTGTCGAGGTGTGACGATGGTGAGGTGAAGATGCTACAGGGAGGGAGCGAGAGGCAGAGTACGGAGCAGACGATGAGGAGGAACGGTAGGGGACGTGAGGGCAAAGGCGGTGGTCCTCGATCATAGGCGACGGTGTGATGATTGGGGTAAAATGGTCAATTTGGGAAAAAATGATGAAGAAGAAATGGGTGTGTGAAATTAGCAAAGAAATGGCTTGGATAAGAACAAGATTTGAGGAAAGAGGAGGAAGAAGCAGAAAAGAAGGGGAGATAGAAACAAGATGAGGAAAAGGAAGAGGGATATCGCATGGAGAACTAGATGGATGAGTCGCATGGGGAGTGAAGCTTGAGGCTTCCCGATTCTCGCACAAAGTTGCGACGAGGCTAAGCTTCACATCAGTTGGAACTGCTGTAGCAAGGAACGGAGGTTCCTTGGATCTCGCTTGCAAGGACCTATCGTCGCTCAACGGCAGGCCCTCTCATTGTCACCGAGGGAGGGTGGGAGATCTAGGTCCTCTATGCTCTCGTAATGGAGGATCTAAAGGACGTTGGGGGGTAGTGGAGCTTTATAGGTGGTGGAGGAGAAACGATGGGAAGGTGAGGTGACGGGGTGCCGGGTGTTACATGGCAGAGGCGTAATGCCAAGGGAAGGAGGAGAACGGGGTCGGCAGGGGCGTGAGCACGGGGCACGTGCCATACACGTACGTACGGAGGAGGGATGGCAGCACGTGCGTGGCACGTGCGGGCGAAAAAGGGAAGATGGCAGGGTCACGTGCTGCGTACGTGCTCTGGGATGGAAATAGAAAGTGGATGAGATGAAAAGAGAGAAAGAGAGCGGGGGGGGAGAAAATAAAAATTAAAATAAATAATAATAAATAAAAATAAGGAGTAAAATAAAATAAAATTTAAATAAAGATAAAATAAAAATAAGTAAAATTAAAAAATCGAAAAGAAATAGAAAATGGAGTCAAATCAAAAAATGGAAAGTTGCTCGTTTCGACGAGATTTACAACTTTCATGCATGATCCAATATTAAAAAAGGTGAACTATACAAATATATTTGTAGATATACTCTATAGATAATAAAATACTGAATTTTCACATTTTGTGATTTTTTATTTGTGATTAGATTTAATTAGTGGATTAATTTATATACAATATATACATATGTAATTTAATTTTAAAGATTTTTTATAGGTTAGAAAATGGTAAAATAAAAAAAACAACAAGAAAATATGTACAAAATATAAAATGTCAGATTTTTTGTATTTTCTTCTGATATTATGAATTTTATGGATTTTAATTCTTCATGTTAAGTTAGTAATTAATCAAAGAAAATATTGAAAAACGAATTGGGTCAAATCTTCATGTTAACTTAGTAATTAATCAAAGAAAATATTGAAAAACGAATTGGGTCAAAATAAGTGATTTTTGTACATAAAATAATAGGCTCAATTCAGGTCAAAGAAGAGTTATTTAATTACATATTTTAACCATAATTTCATCACTGTTAGTGAATATTAATAAATCGATTTTATGGATTGTAACTAGTGAATTATTAAGGGGATTCTGCTGAAAGAACTATATAGAGTAGATGAATCATGGATTCATCAAAAGACCTATTTGCCATTAATTAAAACTTAAACTTCATTTTAGAACATGTCTAAGAAGTATAAGGATATATTTGTAAAATTTACACTGCCCCAAGTTTCCCTAAACGTGAGACAGAAGCATTAATTTATATATACAATAAAGTACACGTCCTTTTTTCTAAAATGTATTATTTATTTTACACTGAAAATAATATTTACAAGATTACATATTAAATACAAAGGGCGGGAGGGCTATTATGCAATTACCCCCGGGAGCCGTGTGCAGAGCACGTGCGATTGAACCTGTGACCCATTGTGTGCCACGTCATACCACTTATGCAAATCTATGGTCCACAGCTGACAATGGTTCACCTTAATCGAATGACAAAAATTAGACCTGGGTGCTATTATTCATCCAATGGTGATATAGGCTCTGGAAGAACATGGGAAGAACAACTCCTTGGTGAACTTCGATTTGGTCTTGCTTGCGACTTCGAGGTCTCTCGATTGCCGATGGTCTCAGGAGGATCCAGGGACTTCACCGCAGCTACAGGATGGTCCAATCGAGTCCAGGCCTCGTTGTAGGAGGCATGGAAGTCTCTTCTTCTTCGGGCACCTGGGCCTTTAGTTCTTCGATCAATTTCACTACTAGGTGCCTTCTCCATGACTATCTCTTGCACAAAAATACTCAATGCTCAAGGGTGAATTACCTCGACCTAAAATGAAGCCGCATGCACACGAAATGGGGGAAATGGAAGATCTTCGGTGAGCGGCAAAGAGAAGGATCTAATTCATTGATTTTTTGCAAAATTAGGTTGATCTGGCTTGGAGACTTGATGAAGAAACGAAGGGAAGTGAAATGAGGTGGTTTGCAGGTCGAATAAATGGTTGAATTACGATGAAAAGACGGTCGGAGCCTAGTACTCCAACGAACTACAATATGATGATTCAATGCTGAAGCAAATGAACATAGGCTAAACTAAGATTATACTATGCTAAGAAATGAAATTACAAGCTAAAAATCTAAAGCTATCAGCTCAACAAGGGTACCTGGAGCAGAAGGAACCTTCGCCTGAGAATCTCCGATGATGGTTGGATCAAGCTCTCCTCCGCCTTATCCTCACCGACAGGACCGGGAAGCTCTCGATGTCACCAAGGGTTCAACCCCAGAAGCATCCTTTGGGGGTTACTGTTGAAGAATATGGATCAAAACGTAAAAAGGATATGTGGTAGATTTTATATAGGTGGTGGTGGTCGATCTCGTGAGGGCTATTGCATGTAAATGGGATGGAGTTGGCGGACCCTATGGGCATGGCGTGGAAGAGGAACATACTGTGATCAGAAGGGTGGTGGTCTCGATGTAGAAGAAGGTGAGGGAGTTGGAGTAGAAATGGAAGATGGAAGGGGGTCAGTGCTTCTGACAAAGTCAAAAGCTAGGTCCGTGCAGGGCACTCGTGATTGGTCCAAGTAGGACCAGGTCAGGATAATAGAAAATTGAAAATACTTATAAATTTGGTAGAAAATAATAAATGATTTTATTAAATAAAACTTAAAACAAGAAAGATGTTTGTTATTTTATAAACTATTTTATGTAATTTTTATTTATTTTTACAACTTAATTTAGTACGTGTTATTTTTTACAACTATACATATCGGTATATATACCTATGTTTTACATATTATATTTTTATTTTGTATTTTTAATGCTTATTCTCATTTTTCATATTTTATATATTTATAACATTTTTAAATACATATTTACATATTTTATTATATTTTTATAATTTTATTTATATGCATAAATAAATACATGTATATTATTATAGGTATAATATACATATATATATTAATATATTATTTATTTTAGTGTCTTTTTACATGTTTTTATTTATGTTTGTATTTTAAATATTTTTATATAATATATAATTTATTTAAGGGTGGTGGTCTCGACGTAGAAGAAGGTGAGGGAGATGGAGTAGAAATGGGAGATGGAAGGGGGTCAGTGCTTATGACAAAGTCAAAAGCTAGGTCCGTGCAGGGCATTCCTGATTGGTCTATGTAGGACCAAGTCAGGATAAAAGAAAATTGAAAATACTTATAAATTCGGTAAAAAATAATAAATAATTTTATTAAATAAAACTTAAAACAAGAAAGATGTTTATTATTTTATAAACTATTTTATGTAATTTATATTTATTTTTACAACTTAATTTATTACGTGTTAATTTTTACAACTATACATATCGGTATATATACCTATGTTTTACATATTATATTTTTATTTTGTATTTTTAATGCTTATTCTCATTTTTCATATTTTATACATTTATAACATTTTTAAATACATATTTACATATTTTATTATATTTTTATAATTTTATTTATATGCATAAATAAATACATGTATATTATTTTAGGTATAATATACATATATATATTAATATATTATTTATTTTAGTGTCTTTTTGCATGTTTTTATTTATGTTTGTATTTTAAATATGGTTTATATAATATATAATTATTTAAAAATATAATAAGTTCAAAAATATAAAGAATAAAATATATTAATTATATATACAGATACATGGTACAATAGTACCCAAGAAAGCTGGCTTTTGTATCTTAACTCTATTTTACATGAAACCACTTTATTTGGTAAATAACTTAATTTGGATTACAATGGAGGCAAGTTTGATGAAATTTGAGTTCATATGGAGGTTATATTGATATGTGAAGTTTGGTTTGTGACTTTTCATCTGTGTGTACAAGTGACACTTTGCATTATTTTTATTGGATATTATTTTTATAATTTTTCATATATTAATATTTACAAGTTTTATGTTGAACATTTTATTATTTGATGTGAGTATAAGTGTAAATAAATAATGTAAAAATGGTTATTTTCAATATATGAAATTAGGGTTTTATGTATAGTATTCATGTCCTTATCTCCCCCTACTTTATTCTTTGTCGATCAAGTCAACATTGACTTGATCTCGGAATTTAGGGTCATTTCAATATCTTTGATACTTCATTTATTTTTCTTTTCTTTTATTTATTCTTTAAATTTTAGACTTAAATACATGTATTTATATATTAATTAAATATGAATATCGAGTGTTAATTTATACAAGTTAGCAGTATTTACATGTGTTTTGATATGCATTTATAAATAAAATGGAAGAATAAAGGTAGATGAATGTCTATTCATCATACTATGGTCAATGGATCCAGTTCAGCTCAAGCCCAACAGGTTGCATGGGTCAGTATTCCATAACAAGGAATCAGATCTAAGGTCCATGACATTATACAACAAATCTCCCCCTTAACTGGCAATATAGAAATCGCGTGTTCTAAACAACCATGCAAGGTATAACATCTCTAAAACTTCACAAGTGGTATAGTCTTTATAATCACATCGACACCATTATCATTTATGTAGATTTTATCAAGTACATGCTGTTTCAATTCTAGCACATCCCATATTCAATGATATCTAACATCGAAGTATTTTGATCTTACATGAAAAGTAGAGTTATTGCCAAGGTAAATGATACTATGACTATCATAATAAACTTGTATTGAACAAAATTAAGTTCCTACATGAAATTCTTCATCTACGATAGTTGTTTACTTGCTTCTATAGAAACAAAGAACTCTACCATTGTAGTAAACAATGTATACAACATTGATTGTCATGAAATAGTACCACCTAAACAGCCAAATATAGATCACCTACCATCCAAATTTTCTATCATATCAAAGTATGTGTAGCCTAAAAGAAATGACATCTCAACTCCAAAACAAAGACATGTGTTGCTAATGCTACAAAGATATCTCGGTATCCATTAACTGTGTTCCAATGCTCTTTTATAGGATTTGAGATAAACATGGTGACAACTCCAACCAAATGAGAAATATTAGGTCCAGTACTTATTATAGTGTATATATGCATGTGACCAAGGCATAAGGAATGGTCTTCATATACTTTTCTTCTTCTTCTGCCATTGGAATGTGCTTGACATTTAACTTGAAGTATGATTCAAAGGGAGTACTCATGGGATTGGTTTTAATCCACTATTCTTTCTGAACATCTTGCATAGCCTCTTCATAGTATTTAAGCTCTCCATTACCAGTTAAAGAACATAATCCTATGCGGAGCATTCTATAGAGGGATGCATATCCCTTATGAATTTACAAGATATATCTGCATTAGAGGAAGGTCATTCCATTTAATTGTTGGTAGGAATGTTTTTCATGTTAGCATCTACTTCCTCAAGATTAGGAGCATGTTTATGAACTTCATTTAGAACATCAATAGAATCTATAACAATTAGTGTGTAGCTATTTTGAGGTTGATCCTTTAATTTCTAAATGTCTTTGATATTTTATCCTTAGCAAATATCACATCACATTTTCTCAAAATTTTCTTTTCTATAGGTTCATATAACCTACATTCAAGCTCATCTTATCTATATTCCACAAAGGTGTGTAGTTCGGTCTTTGATTCCAACTTGGATCTCTCATCTGCTAGATAGATCATGTGCAAAGGTTCTATAAACAAATATAAATAAGTCCTGAAAAGATTTTTTTTTTCATATCATACTCTATCAGGGTAGGAAGCTTGGCTCCCGGGTTCTAGCTGACAGGGGCGGAGAATGCAGGGGTGAGGAAGGACAGGTCACTATCAATAGCTTAGGTGGCTCGTCCTTGCCGATCCGCTACACTCGCTACTATAGAAATATTTGGGTTATCTCTATCCAAAATAGCATGTGGAGATAGGTTGGTCACATGAGCAACAATGTTCAAAGCTTTAACACAAAAGGAAATAGGTAGCTTTGCTTTGGAAAATATGCACTTGTGTCTCTCTATAATAGTCATGTTTATCCTTTCAATAACATCATTCAAATGAGGATTCTTTGGTGGAATAGTGGATGTCTAATACCATGAGATATGTACTATATGTCAAAGGTTCCACATACTTTCCATCATTGATGTTTCATACGTTCATCAACTTCTTTTATGTCTATCTCTCTACAAGTACATGAAAATCCTTGAACACAACAATGACCCGATCCTTTCTCTTTAGGGTGTATACATGTTACTTCCTAGAAAATCGTCAACAAAATGATAAAATGAATTGCACCATCAAGAGAGCTAACCTTTAGAGGATCACATAAATCCATGTGAACCAACTCCAATACTTGTGCCTTCTTGCTAGGCGGGTTAGTTTTGAGCTACTTCTTGGTTGCTTTCTTACTAAGCATTGAGGGCATCATTCTATCTTTTCTTTCCTCATGCTCGAAAGAAGATTTTTTATGATCAAGGTATACATACCATTCTCGTTAATATGGTTAAGCCTCGCATGCCATGACTTAATTGAATTGTCATTGTGAATTGCATTCACAACAATCATGGAAATCGATGACTACATAACATACAAGTTAATTGTACTTTTTCCTTTGATACATAAGCAAAGTACTCTTAGCAAGCTTTCATTGACCACCATCAAGTATGTTGCAATAGCTTTCATCATCAAGTTTTTTTTATGCATATTAAGTTTATATGTACATCAAGAGTGTGCCTAACATCTCTTATATTCAAAAGAACTCTAGTAATAATCTGAAAAATGATGTCATCATTGTCAACAATATCAAATAAAAAACTGTTGCCCATTTAAAGAATGACAAAATCACCAGAAGTATAGTGCAGAAAACTCCATGTTGAAGATCATATGTGGATTTGTACCATGTAAACTAGCCAATACGTGTCATCTCTGGCTACATTTACTATATATATGTCAGAGATGATGAACAAGTTATGTTCAACAGGGACTACAACAACATTAATAGTCTTGCCATTCTTTTCTTGTTTCTCCCCTCTTTTCTCTCCATTAATATGTAAATACTATATGTTGGTGTGACCTTTCTATCCACGGTAGTGATACTCCAAATCACTGTATTTTGATATCAACATGCTTCTTCATTGATATCTTCCTTTATCATTCTTGAATTTAGTTATCTGATAATTTTTTCATTACTATGAATGTAGTGAAGAACCTTGAGATTTCTCCTCATCTATGTGTTCAGAACAATAACTTTGTAGTCTCCAAGGAAAGAACTCCATTAATTGCAAAGATACTGAGGGGCATTCGAAATGGTTCTCAATTGTCTGGAAGAGTTTCAAGCAATAATAGGCTGAACTTTATATATCTTCGAATTTTATTCCCATGCTGGAAAGCTATCTGATAATACCTTGAAATTCGATTAGATGACGTGGAACAGAAGTACCATCCTTAAATTTCAATTGCATCAACTCTTGAGTAGAAACAAGTTGGAAAGTATATAGACTTTCCAAAGTGGATCAAAGTGTTTATGCATGAGTCTCGTTCTAAATATGATTGTAGACATTCTCATATGCAAACTATCTACGAATCTGTAAGATATGTTCATACTCAAACTCACATTCCTCGTCTCTCTTGGATTTGTACTTCTGGGTGGCAAAAACTGGAAGATGCATCGCCTTCGCAAATACTAAGTCCATCATCTTGTTTATATAAATTGCAGTTCATCATTTTAGGCTAATATAATTCATCTTATCGATCGTGTTTACTCTGATATCACTTATTATGAACAGATTTCTGTATATATGAATTACGAAAAAAATACAAAGTTGACAAGCAGATTTTGTGTTGAATGTCAAATTCATAACAACTACAACCACGACTAAAATCCAACCAGAAAAAAATCAACCACATATGCATGTATGGAAAAACCCCAATGTGATTCTACAAGTCGTATAAACGATTCAGTCATCTTCGAATGGAATGGAAAGTAAATTTGCGAACCACGATCTGTGCAAAGTTGGCCCTCTAAACGATTCCATAAGTCGTCAAACAATGGAGAAAAGTAGAGAGGAGATATATCGTCAAACAACTCTAAAGATCGCTGCCTCCAAACTTTGTTGCAACATCCACATACATTCTTTCTTGTTATTTACCCTATTTTATTTGGGTATAATTCATGGAGTGCACTGTGTATCCATAAAAAATAGTCCGTAACATAATTGGGAGAATCTCAGCTATCAATCAGAAAGAGAATCGATGAATTATGAGAATCTTATCGATCAATCAAAAAGAAAAACCGAGAAATAAGGAGAATCTTCATTGTTGAAGAATGGTCTTGGTGGGCTATGTTTAGTCCCACATCTTGGAGTGGCGACTTTTGGTCACATTGGTGGGGCTATATAAAGAGCCACACACCCATTGTAACCTTTGAGAAACGTGAATGCAAAATAAGCCCTTTGAGGCGGTTCTCCCGTGGTTTCATCTCGCTCCTCACGGAGTAGAGTTCCATCAAAATCTTCATTTTATTTTATTTTTACTTTGATTCGCTTCCGCATTTTATATTTCAACATTCATAAATCATCAAAGAGGTTATCAAGGAATATAGAGAATTTCATCAATCAATATCTAATTTGGTGATTACAAATCAAATATTTGAATGTAGTTAAATTCAAATCATCCTTAGGATCAGGATTGATCCAAATTGAGATAAGTTCTCATTCTTGGGGGAACTTACATAACAAGAAAATCATACAATAAACATTATAAGAGACAGTTCAATGGGCAATTGATAAAACGGATGATGAACAAATACATGATAAACACATAATCCATTACTGGTTGTAAATAAACTTAGTACGCACGGTATCCCTGGTAATGGGTACAGAAAATTCTAATTAAATAATTTGAAATAAAAGCAAATATAACTAACATAACCCCCCCCCCCCTCTATTGCTCATCCGAACGACAACTTAGTATGATTTAACACTGTGACAGCATTTTTTGATTTGTGATGGTTCATCTTTCTTTGTTATTGATCCATGTATTGTTCTAACAAAGAACAGATTTGGAATGATGCAAATACTCTTCAGAGCAGTAAAATCAATAAACCTGATAAAGAAAACTACCTTTTTTTTTCTCTGAAAATTCCTCCCGAATTAAGCAGGAAAAAAATATATCAAAATTTCCCATCTCGAAAAACAACACAAAAATCCAGAAGCTCCAACTCCAGTCACAAAAAAAATGAACAAACACTAAGAAAGGACCTCTCCTCTCAGCAAATGTACAGCTCAAACTGGTAGCAGTGCTACTGAGAGATGCGCAGTGTGCTCGCGTAGTCGTAGCTCTTTCTCCAGCATATGTTCTGCCCTGGGGAGAGTATGCA
Source organism: Ottelia alismoides (assembly GCA_037367405.1). Taxonomy (NCBI): domain Eukaryota; kingdom Viridiplantae; phylum Streptophyta; class Magnoliopsida; order Alismatales; family Hydrocharitaceae; genus Ottelia; species Ottelia alismoides. The sequence goes on from JAZKJV010000901.1 coordinate 1,425,060, forward strand.
GAGCGGGTCGAAGCGGGACTTGCGTGAGGAGAACAGCTCCCACTTGGCGCCGAAGTGCCAGCGCCAATCCTCCTCGCGTGTGAGGTGTGGGAGGTACTGCTTCGCACCAATGTGGCCACTCAGCACAGGTGCACGCGCATCAGTGGCTACTTGCACAATGTGATGGTTCCCCTGGAGGATGTCACGCAGGCACTGCGGTGAGCAGGAGGATGGGGCGGCGGAGCGCAGGATTCCGATGATGTAGATGATGTTGGAGGGGGAGTCCGGTAGCACTGCCGATGTGTTGGCGTCCCACCTGCAGTTCATAGACATCCTCTGTTATTTAACCGCTCAAGATGGTTATCACATGCTCACTTTTTCGCGAGTTCTTGATATGGAACTATGTTTGGGGTGTTACAGTAATTTAGTTCAAAAAAAATATCATTATTACAAGAACTGCAAGTTACAGAGTATTTATTTGATCACAATTAACAGGGTTGCACAAGCTAAAGGCAATAAAACCGATGTTTTTCTTTGTTACTATACTAATTAGTCTAGCATCTACGCTTAGCCCCATTGACATCTCAGACAAAAACTAAGTGCGGGCGCATCATTATTACATCATCCATTGTTACTCTTTGTAAGGTATTCATCCCTTCTTTAACCATCGATCAAACTAAACAAAAATGAAGAATACACATCACTTATCCCTCCTTTTCTCATCCAAACAACACCGCGTGTTGCCTCCTTGGGTAAAGACAACCGTGTTTTCGTTGTTCGGTTTTGTCGACTGGGCCGGTCGTGTGGCCTACTAATCATGAGCATGTATGAACTATTTTTCTGAACACTTTCCTCTTTTTTGGAAGATTTGGAATAAAATCCTGCTTGATCTGCTAAAATAAACTGTTGTAACCCTGCAATTGAAAACAGTGGCAGTCAAGCCAGTGGACTTTAGACACCTTGGTTTTTGAAGAGCTGGATTCTTCAAGAAAAAGCTCATCCAAACAAGAACACGAGGCGGGGTCGGAGATCGCCCTAAAGTAGTGAAACTTCATGTTTTGAACCTTTTTATAATCAGAATTAATCTCGGCAAGCTTGAAGCACAATAGTTACTAACATCAATTTTACTTAACTCCAAAGGAAGTTGATATATAAGAATTATTTTTAATGTCGATTCATCCCTTAAGACACTCGTGAGCCAATTTGCATCCGAATAATGTGTGCAGATTTTTAGATATGATTATGTGTTAAGAGTAAAACATTAGCATGTATTCCTGTAATGTCTCGGGTTTAGGCCCCCGGACCGTTATCGAGGGAAACTAATCCTGTCAACTTTTTGGGTTCAAACCCAAGTGGACACATTTACAACCACCCAAAATGCTTAAGCCCAAGTTGTCAAGTAGTAATCCCCGTCACCTATAACTCACTCTCGCACTTCATGAGAGTTATTCTGTTATATGTACTCCTTTTTCTCTTTGTCTACGGTTCTTTTACACTTCTTTCTAGAGAGAATTTTCCACTTAAATCTTCGTATCTCTTATACGATTTCTTTAATGAGTTATTTTGTGTAGATAACTTGCCAACAACTTCCAAAGAGACTCTTCATGTATTCGACACACGTTGAAAGTAACACAATCATTTCACATGTGGTCGATAGCTTCCACTTTTGCGCTGAAGCCTTCTGCACTAGATCGATTTTTCATCAGATTCATCTTCAAGAATGATAAAAAATTGTGACCAAGAAGTTCCATCATAGCATCAACTTTGACCCATGGAGGTCAAGATGGAGGCATACCACACTAGAGGGTCTAGAGAGGATACCGCGAACTATGATTTAGGATGAGAAGAAAGATATGGATGCATAGGCTAGTGCATCATAAATTATGTAGAAAGATGTCTATGACAAAGATCATTTTTTGCTACTTCTTTGTTTGTTATCACCCTCGTACAAGCAGTTTATGGAAACAATAGCATATACAAAGTGTTGGGACATGACCCGGTATCGGTACCCACTCTGCTCTGATACCGGTTGATGGGACATGATCTAGTATCATCTCCTCTCAGATACCGGTCCTTGGGGATACATATGCATATGTGCAATCGACCACCATCACGGAAGCACGTAAAAGAACAATCAGATATAACGGTGGTCGGTCACCTCTCACGACCACCAGAGAAGAATGATCACTATAAATTAGAACGAGTACAACTCTCTCCATTCCCATGCTCTGTCATTCCTTTTTCTCCCCACCCCCCAACTAGGGGTTACATTGTTCTTGTGGTGGTGTAGAGGCAATGCCCCCACCCTTCTCTATATATAGCACAGTTACAACCTCATAGTCCTATTCTCAATAGAACTATAAATAGAATACAACTCAACTATTATTAGGATTAGGAGTCCCATCCCATTAGGATTTCTAATCCTAACACGACTCTAATCCTAACACAAAGTAACAAATTTTGTTCGACAACATGAAATTGTCCCTACTCTTGAAAGAGTAAACATACCATAAATTAATGAGCCAATCGACAAATAATAAAAAAGATGATGTGTTGCATGCAATGGGCAAGTAGTGGAACAATTGCAATTGGAGAAGTTGTAAGATGATAATAAAAAGGGACATAGCAAGTTTGTCATGACTACAAGAAAAAGGCACATATGAAGATCTGTATAGGCTAATTATGTGGAGATTGAATCCACAGATAGGACACCTCTCTACACAGATCAATGAATGATGATTCCTCGACTCCGATTACTTTTACCATGTCACACGTTGAGTTATTATACTTATATGGGTAAACAGATCTTTGGATGAGAGAACGTTTACCCACCCTTCTCTATATAGTGTACTCATCCCTCCTCATTTGAAAATATTTTTTAGTGAAGAGAGCCCTAATCTCTAGTGAGGGAGATTAGGGATTGAGAGCCCCCGTGGTTTTTCCCTCTCCGTAGGGTTTTCCACGTAAATTCGTATCTCCATCTTTGTATGTGCTTTGTGTGTTTGATTCTAACATGGTATCAGAACCTCGTTGAGGGCCTGAGGCATGTGATTTTGTTTTCTGTTGCTCGAAGTGCTGGAAAGTGATTCCACTGTGCTGGATTTTATCTTTTGGTGATGATTTTTTGATTTCTCTCGTCGCCGGTTAACCATACTGCGTTGCGACAACTACTCCATGCATTGTGGAGTTGTGGTGAAGGTCTGAATCCACCTGCAAAAGGCTGTTGCTGTTGCTGCTGCTACGGTATTTTTTGGCGTCTAATGTTGATCCGAACTCCATTGGCGTTGTGAGGTAAGTTCCCTGTTTGTTGAGGGAACAACCCTTGGTGTGAGCTTTGTGCTCTTAAGTGTTGTTGTGGGCATATAGCCCGTTTCTTGGGGACATTTTCTGCCCCTCTTTTGCAGGAGAAAATTGGGTTGTTTATTGTTGTCCACCAAGTTTTCGATAAAAGGACACATAGAGCCTCGTGAAATCTTCTGTGTTTCAAGTTCTATGTAATGAACTGTTACTCCTATTGTACTCAAGGTTATGATTAAATGTCAATGAGAGATAGTCAAAGTCTAAAGGCTATGAATTTTCTGATGAATGATTCTATGATTGTTGGAGCATCCACAGAACCTGACTCGACAAAGGATACCATTATGGAGTTGCAGTCCTTCTTGAAGGAATCATTTACGAAAGAACATGTCTCCTTGTAACCGACAAACAATGGTTCAACTTTTAATACGAAGAGAACTAGCAATGCTTGCTCTACCAAACCTGAGTGGATTATCGACAGTGGTGTTTCCGATCACATGACAGGTGATCATAGAATGTTTCATGATTACAAGTTATCATATGTAAGAGAGAGTTACAGTTACAAATGGGTCTCCAGCTACTGTTGCTGGAAAAACAACAATTTTTCTTGTTGATCGTTTCCTCCTTACCGATGCACTCGATGTCCCCATTTTTCCAATTAATCTTTTGTCAGTCAGTAAGATTACTAAAGAATTGCACTGCATGCTGATTTTCGATCACAATTTGTGTGTTTTAGAAGGCTTACAGACAGGAAAGAAGATTGGAATTGGATTAGTTGGGGATGGATTATATCGTCTTCCAGCTCGAGTGAGTCAAGCCCTTACATCTGTGATGAAAGCTCGCTTTGAAAAGGACAACTCTACTTTAGTACGAAAATAGCATGAGTATCTTCGTCATATCAATTTTTCTACTCTACATAAGTTGATGCCTGAGATTTTCTCTGGATTGTCTGAGGATGATTTGCAATGTGAGATTTGCCAATTTGCAAAGCAAATACGAACTACATTTCCTGCATCTACTAGTAAATCTACTTATGCATTCGAATCGGTGCAATCTGATGTTTGGGGTCCGTCAAGTATGAAGAGCATGGGTGGTCATATGTACTACACCACCTTCATTGACGATTATTCACAGAGTACTTATGTGCACCTTTTAAATATAAAAGTGAAGTTCCTGTTGCTATAAAGTACTTTATAAACATGGTAAGCACTCAGTATGTAACAAGAGTAAGAATACTTAGGACTGATAATGCCAAGGAGTACATGAAAAGTTCCCTACATGCTTTTCTTGATGAGAAGGGTATCATCCATGAAACCTCATGTAGTTACACGCCACAACAGAATGAGATAACTGAAATAAAAAATCACCATTTATTTAATGTCACAAGAGCATCCTACTCCAGCGAACTGTGCCAAAGAATTTTGTGGGAGAAGCCGTCTTGACAACTGTCTATCTAATCAATAGGACACCATCTGCCGTAATCGGGAAGAGAACTCCTTTCTTTGTCATCCATCCAGATACCTCTCCCTTCAGTTTGGACTCAGGTTTTTGGATGTGTCTGCTTTATTCACAATCTAGACCAGGTTGGCGTAAGTTGGATGCAAGAGCCACGAAATGCATCTTTCTTAGGTATTCTGAAACTCAAAAAGGATACAAATGTTATGATCCGATGGCACGTTGTCTTCATGTAAGTATGGATGTTACTTTCTTTGAGAGTGAGTACTACTTCTCTAAGAGATTTCCTCAAGGTGAGTCTGTGAGTACAAATGTTGAGAAAAATGAGAATGAGATTTATTTTCTTGGTGACATACAAGAGACTATCCATGTGGCGGAGAACGATGAACAAGATAGAGACAAAGACAGTAAAAATGCATGCAGATTTGGACAGACTTATAGCAGACGAAAGGGATCAAATAAAGTGGTGGAAATCAAAGAAGAGATGATACCCAAACAGGGTGTCAACCTTTCCTCCGACCATGACGTCAACCCTTCCATTGGTGATTTTGGCCTTGAAAGCTCTACAAGTGTTTCTCTCCCTCTTGATATTCATATTGATAATGTCAACCTTTTACTGGATGAACGTCCCATTGCTATAAGAAAATCTACTAGAACTGTTCGAGCCTCTACTCGTTATCCAGTAGAGGACTTTGGTGCTTATACCAATATGACTTCAAGATATAAATGCTTTATTACCTCTCTTGATGCTCATCATGTTCCCAAAAATTTTGATGAAGCCAAAAAGGATCTGAAATGGAATAATGCTATGAAGGAAGAAATGGATGACTTGGTTAAAAATAATACTTGGGATATTGTTGATGCTCCCAAGGGTATTCACCTTGTTGGATCTAAATAGGTATATACAATCAAATATGATGCGGATGGGAATGACGACAGATTAAAAGCTCAGCTTGTGGCTAGAGGATACAACCAGAAATATGGGATTGACTGCCTAGAGTCATTTGCTCCTGTTGCCAACATGAATACGATCAGGGTTGTTATTTGTCTAGCGACCCATTTTTCCTGGAAAATGTATCAGTTAGATGTGAAAAATGCTTTCTTGAATGGTGATCTTAAAGAAGAAGTGTATATGAAAATGCCACCTAGGTTTGAGAAGGACAACAAGTGCTGCAAACTAAAAAGGTCTTTATATGGATTAAAGCAATCATCAAGAGCTTGGTTTGAACGTCTCCGTATGGTTATGATGAGGAATGAATATATCCAAGTGAATAGAGACCACACCTTATTTATAAGGAGGAATGACGAAAAAAGATCTATTCTTTTAGTGTATGTCGATAACATCATCCTTATAGGTGATGATGAAGAAGAAATTTCCAGGATAAAGAAAATACTTGCAGGTGAATTTGAATTGAAAGACTTGGGGAAGTTAAAGTACTTACTAGGCATTGAGATGGCTCGATCTCCAGGAGGTATATGTCTAAGTCAACGAAAATATGTTCTGGACTTATTGAAAGATTGTGGCATATTGGGATGCAAGCTTACTTCTAATCCTATTGAGACAAACCATAAACTGATAAAGAGGATGGTGCTCTTCTTGATGATGCGGGAAAGGGTAGGTATCAAAGATTGGTGGGAAAGTTGATTTATCTTACCCTTACTAGACCGGATATTACATATGCAGTAAATGTGGTGAGTCAATTCATGCATGCTCCTATTACCTCTCATGCTAATGCGGTCAATAGAATTCTATGCTACATAAAATGATCACCGAGAAAAGGTCTTATGTTCAAGAAGAATCATAAGGCCACTATTGAAGGACACACTGATGCTGATTGGGCTGACTCCCGCGGAAATTTGGTTATTTCAAGAAGTAAGAAGCAGAATGTGGTTTCAAGATCAAGTATTGAAGCAGAATACCGAGCTCTTGTAAATCATGTTACAGAAATTCTATGGCTAAAAATTTTGCTCCATGACTTGGGAATCAAAGCTAGTATGACAATACAGATGTTTTGTGACAACAAGGCTGCAATAAATTGGCCAATAATCCCGTAATACATGACAGAATGAAACATTTGGAGATTGATAGACACTTCATCCGTGAGAAGATTGATGATAGACTGTTGTGTCTACCTTACCTGAAATCTACTGATCAGGTCGCTGATCTCTTCACAAAGGAGCTGCCTACGATACAATTTGAGTTGAATGTAGGTAAGTTAGGCATGGTGGACATGTATGCCCAACTTGAGGGGGGTGTTGAGTTATTATACTTATATGGGTAAACGGATCTTTGGATGAGAGACCGTTTACCAATCATTCTCTATATATTGTACTCAACCCTCCTCATTTGAAAATAATTTTTAGTGAAGAGAGCCCTAATCTCTAGTGACGTAGATTAGGGATTGAGAGCTCCCGTGGTTTTTTCCTCTCCGTAGGGTTTTCCACGTAAATTCATGTCTCCATCTTTGTGTGTGCTTTGTGTGTTTGATTCTAACAACACTTAATAGTTCTTTTCTCCTCATACTAATCAATAGATGGAAAAGTTATCATTGTGTGCATTGAGTCACAGTCCAGAATTGTTGGGTTGGACACCATCAAAATCAAGATGCATGGTGAGAAAATTGTCACTAATAGATGTCCATATGTTCCATACATGATGAAGAGCATCATCTCCCCATATATTTTAGAATAAAAAGGCTAGTCTAATGCAGAAGATGATGCCTTCAGTCACCAGACACAGTCATCCCATCATGTATGGTAAGAGATTATCCAAACTCTGAGTTTTGCAAGGAGATACTGTTGGAAGGGAATGAATGAGATAATTAATTCATCTAACCCTAGAGCTCTCTTATATAGAAGAAAAGCTCTATGGGTAAATTACAGAAAAGGACAACTAAAAGAAACAAATAACATAACTACTCTAACACTCCCCCTCAAGCTGGAGCATATATATCTATCATGCTCAGCTTGGAACAACATAGATGAAAAGGACCTCTAGCAAGAGCCTTGGTGAACATATCTGCAATCTGCTCTCCTGATGATACATAAGAAGTTGAAATAAGCCCCTTTTGAATTAAGTCCCGTGTATAATGACAATTCACTTCAATGTGCTTTGTCCTTTCATGGAAGGTTGGATTATTGGCTATGAACAAGGCTGCCTGATTATCACATTTAAGATGCATAGGAAGAGGTACTTCAATAGTTAAATCATTCAAAACCGATTTAACCCACATCATCTCAGCACTACCTTGGGCCATTGCCCTATATTCTGACTCTGCACTGGATCGAGCCACGACAGTCTGTTTCTTACTCTTCCATGCTACTGGTGAGCTGCCAACAAATACAATAAAGCCTGAAGTAGACTTTCTATCATTAGGGCACCCAACATAGTCTGCATCAGCACAACCTGTGACATATATAGAGGTATCTTTCCTAAACAGAAGACCAGCACCTGGAGACGACTTGAGATATCTCAAGATCATAAAAACAGCATTCATGTGAGCCTGTCTGGGTTGCTTCATAAATTGACTTACCCTACTGACAGCAAAGGATATATCTGGTCGGGTAATAGTGACATATAACAACTTTCCCACGAGCTCTCTATACCGTCTCTTGTCCACCTCCTCAGAGTCATCATCATAGAGTTTAATATTAGGATCCATAGGAGTAGTAGCTGGTCTACACCCTGCCATTCCTGTCTCAGATAACAGATCAGTAACATACTTCCGCTGTGTTATTACCATGCCCTGCTCATTTCTTGCAAACTCCAATCCCAAAAAGTAACGAAGTGTACCCAAATCCTTCGTAACAAATTGCTCACCAAGAAAATCCTTGGCTGCTTGAATGCCCTGCTTATTACTGCCAGTGATAACAATATCATCTACATACACTAAGATGATCACAATACCTTGCTGGTCTCTCTTTACAAAGAGAGTATGATCTGCTGTAGATCTGACGAAGCCCTTCTGTTCAATCAACTCGGAGAGCTTCTGAAACCAAGCCCGTGGACTCTGCTTTAGGCCATATATGGCCTTATGAAGATGGCACACCATACTGGACTCCCCCTCAGCAGCAAACCCTGGTGGTTGCTGCATATAGACCTCTTCCTGCAAGTCACCATACAAGAAAGCGTTCTTGACATCTAACTGAAACAGGGGCCAGTCACGGACAATGGCAACTGCAATGAGAATCCGTAAGGTAGAATGACGGGCTACTGGAGAAAACGTCTCCTGATAGTCCACCCCATATGTTTGGGTGAAGCCACGAGCAACCAACCTGGCTTTGTATCTATCAACTGTACCATCTGCCCTATGCTTAACAGTAAAAACCCATTTGCTTCCGACTATTGATGCACCTGGTGGAGGATGCACAACACTCCACGTACCACGTGACTGCAACGCCGCCATCTCCTCTTCCATAGCCAAACGCCATGGACTGCTATGAAGTGCCTCCTGATATGACCTTGGGATTTCCACTGCTGATAACCCAAGGACGAACTTGCAAAACTCCGGGGACAACCGCTCCAAACAGGCCTGTGATGCAAAGTCCATCCCATATTTGGGATTCATTGTCCGCGCACGCTTTTGCCTTCTATGGGCAATAGGAAGATCAAGATCACTCACTGGAGTAGTGGTAGTATCATCTGTGCCCTGTACATCTGTCTGCGCATGCAAATCACCCGTGCCATTAGTAGTACTCAAATGTTCATTATATACCTCGGGCGTGCTGGATGATGGAGGAGGCACATGAGCAGAGGGTCGACGCTGATAGACCTGAGGATAAAAAGTAGAAGGTGGTGGTGGAGGTGGTGGTGGTATAGGCTGTGGTGGTGGTGGCGGCAGAGTAGATCATGGAATAGATGGTGGAGGAGGCACATAGATATCATCTCCTTCGTCTGAATGACTGAGGCTGTCACCTGTAGAAGAAAAATACATAATGGATTCAAAGAAGGTGACATCAGCACTAACATGGTACCGTCATCTAAGTGGATCAAAACACCGATACCCTTTTTGGATTTTGGAATAACCCACAAAAACACATTTGACAGCTCTGGGAGAGAGCTTGTCAAGACCAGGAGAGAAGAGATGAACAAATGCAACGGAGCCAAAGATGCGAGGTGTTAGGGAGAAAAGATCCTTCTCGGGAAACGCAGTCAAGAACGGGATCTTTTCTCCTAACACTGACGAAGGCATACAGTTGACCAGATAGCAAGCAGTTAGAACCGCATCCCCCCAATAAGAGTGAGGGGCACGACTCTGAATCAAAAGGGTCCTGGTAATGTCCAACAAATGACGATGTTTCCGCTCAGCTACCCCATTTTGTTGGGAGGTGTAGGCACATGACTTCTGATGCACAATTCCATGAGACATAAGAAACTTTGAGATATGAGAACTACATAATTCAAGAGCATTATCAGACCGTATGAACTTCACTCTAGCAGAATAAATATTTTTTATTTCAATAATGAAAGACTGGATAACAGACGCAGCATCAGACTTATTTTTAAGTAGAAAAACCCAACATAACCTAGAAAATTCATCCACAGCAACAAGATAAAACCTGTGTCCTTGAAGATCAGGGACACGACTGGGACCCCAAATATCAAAATGTAGCAGCTCAAACAGACCATGACGACTTGGACCTATACGACTCGGAAATGACGACCTGTGATGTTTGCCAAGTTGGCATGCCTCACACTGAAAATTAGACTTGGGAGAAATCTGTAGAAGAAGATGGACCATCTTTTGCAATGGAAGATGGCCAAATCAAAGATGCCAAGTATAGGGTGACACCGATCCAACCTTCATAGAAGAGACACCAGCATAAGGAGATTGCACCAGTCTATAAAGACCCCCTTGCTCACAGCCAGTTCCAATCACTCTGCCCGTTAGTATGTCCTGAAACACAAGAGCAGATGGGTCAAATATGGCACGACAATGTAAATCTTTAGTGACTTGACTAATGGATAGTAGATTCATGGAAAAATCAGGAGCATAAAGAACGTTCTGAAGTCGTATCCCAGGGGTCAATTGCACCTCCCCCTGACCGGTAATGGGAGAGTGTGTTCCGTCAGCAATTACCACGGAGCGTCCTGTCTGAGTCGCAGTAAAATCATCCAATTGCTTTTTTTCACCACATAAATGGTGAGATGCTCCTGAGTCCATAATCCATTCTGATAGATCTGCTCTGTAACAACTAGTAAGTGCATACGTTGTACCTGAAGAGGATGCTGATGCTGAGCTGGCTATCTCTGAAGATCCTGAAGTACCAGCTGGTCCCTGGCTAGGCATGATCTCCCGGAGTCTCGATACTAACTCCTCAAACCTCTGATCCGCGACTAGGGAAGGACCCCCTTCCTGCTGAGCCTGCTCCACCACACGTGCCGTAGTAGTAGGAAACCCATGCTTAGAATAGCATGTTTCCTCAGTGTGTCCAGTCCTGCGACAGTAGGTGCACGACTGTCTAGGAGGTCTGTTACCTCCTCCTCGACCACGACCACCTCTACCTATGAAATGGGAGTAGCCTCTTCTGCTGCGAGAAGAAGCCATGGCTGAAGGTGTCGGAACTCCACCATGAGATATGGAGAGTCTACTCAACCTACGATAGGCCTCTTCCATAGGTGGTATGGTGGCATCTGTAAGAATCTGTGCTCGGGCGGCATCATACTCTGGATCAAGGGCTGCTAGAAACACTCCAGTCATCACCGAGTCCCTGTATGCTTTAAGATGCTCCGGTGTAGCTGTTAATGGAATATACCCGTGTAGCTTCTCAAACATACCCCTCAGAGAGGTATACAGGGTATGAAGAGGACGCCCGTTCTGCTTCGAGGTAAAGATATCATGCTGGAGTTGTAAGATCTTGGACTCGTTCTTCGCCGGAGAATACGTGGCTGCCAGGCAGGATATCCCACATCGCCTTCGCAGTGGGTTGACTCAGAATGTCATTGGCTATTTCCATGGACACAGTACCGGATAGCCAAACACGCGCATAAGCATCGTCAGCCTCCCATGAGGCGTTAACCCCAGTCTTGTCAACAGGTTCCTCTTGTGTGAGGATATGCTTCTTGCCATTGCACTGCATAAGACTCATGAACTGCATGGCCCACAGTTCATAATTCGTACCATCCATCTTCACAACGGGTGCTGGACCTTTGAAGGCACCCAGAGATGGAAAATCTACCTTGTTGTCTGACATGACGACAACAATAACCTGTGACTGGGGTTACACAATCAGAAGACAATGTCTACTTGTACATAGACTCAAAGCGGTCACGCGCACAGGACATGTGCATTCACTGAAGCACGGCTAGGACATATAGTGCACACGCACATGACTTGCTGGCACAGGGCATGCTACAGGAGTCGGCTAGGGCATATATGACACGCACATATAGACAACGTGCTCCAGCCCTACTGATGGGGTCGCCAGGCGCTAGAGATGGGATCGCCAGGCGCCACAGGACGATAGGTCGACAGGCGCTACAGATGGGGGCGAGAGCAGGCTGTCTCCAGGTGATGAGAGCAGATGGGAGCAAGAGGTTAGGCGCTACAGGTCGACAGGACTCCAGGCGAGAGAACTCGCCACGCGACTGCAGGGCTTGGAGGTGATGAGGGCCCGCAGGCGATGAGGCCAGGCGATAGCGACTGCAGGCTTCGCGCGGGGCTTCGCGCAGGCGATAGCGACTGCAGGGCTTCGCGCAGGCGATACCTTCACGAAGCGATGAGGGCTGGCGGCAATAGCGATGAGGGCCCGCAGAGACGATCGGCGATGGTCCTTGGGAGGGCGCCGATCTCGAGATAGAAAGAGAGAGAAGGGCGGCGGGTGGGGTAGGGATAGGGTTAGGGTTCAAGAACTCCGGCCTAGGACCGTCGCTCTGATACCATGTTGGAAGGGAATGAATGAGATAATTAATTCATCTAACCCTAGAGCTCTCTTATATAGGAGAAAAGCTCTATGGGTAAATTACAGAAAAGGACAATTAAAAGAAACAAATAACATAATTACTCTAACAGATACTATATAGGAACCACAACCATATCCATTGTTTTCGGATAAAGTTGTACAAGAGCATGACATCTCAGATTATGAAAACTAAGTGAAACAAATGTAAATACTTTGGTCAGAAGAAGAATATGTGATGGTTAAAGCATGGATAAGTTAAAATTCTCTGAGCATTGCATTTTTTGGAAAATAGACATGGAAGCAATATTGTGTAGTTGAACATGGGATCAAGGGCATATTAGACTATGTTTAGTCTGATCTATAGGGGGATCACCTCATATTCCATCCAAGTACAGTGCAAGATAGAGATGCATGTTGACCTTCATTGATGAATATTTTAGAAAAAACTAGATTTATACCATTTATTTAAAGAATAAAGCGTTCAGATACTTCATGCAGTCGAAGACACTATTAGAGAAGTAAACAAGACGGATGGTAAAGACGTTGGGGCCATAAAATGGTTTAGGCATTGTATAGAATTCAAAGAGTTATGCAAAGATGAGGGTAATGCAATATGGATTTGTAGAGTGCATGAATATGATGCTTGCGAAGGTAACCCAAAGCATGCTTCTGAATGAAAATTTAACCCAGAATTTTTTTTGATCGAAGTAGTCTCTATCTACAACAAGTTCTTTGTCAAAAAAAAAAATTACACAACATGACACTAGAAAAGGTATGCTATTAGACAACCTCTTGATTATTCATACTTGAAGATTTTTGGTTTTCCAGGCAATGCTCATGTTGTTCAAGAAAATTGGAATCTAGATCTAAGAATGTGCATTTTTTGGGGGTGTGCCTCTAGGGTCAAGATATATAAATCATGAAAGCCTTGATCCCATGACACCTAAATTTACCATTGAGAAAAGTATCATGTTTAATGAATATGTTACTTTGTATCACAAGAAAAAGTTCTTTTATTTGTTCTTCTAATGCAGTTTCATAGATGAGAATACTGACTAATAGATGGAGCTTGAGGTTGATCTAGTCCAGTACATTGTGATCTCCAATCTGATATAGGAAGCTATAACAGATGATGATAATTAAATTACATGTCATTGCATTGCGTATATACTTGGACGAAGACTGGTTACACTACCCTATAGATGCATGATTTTGTATTTATGCATCTGCTGTCTATTATAGAAAACATTTGTGATGCAAGAGAGTCAAACAGATTTTTCGAAGTACCTTCATCACATTAATCTGCAGATTGCTTTGTAGCCAAAAGAGAAAGTCTCCATCAAGTGGGTAGAAAGTCATTCATTGTAAGTGGGTACAAGAAGGAAGATATTTCTAGAGTTGTTGATACCAGATATAAGGCGAGGTTAATAGCTAGCGGCTTTAGTCAGGTGGAGGGTACTAATTACAACTATACCTTCTCACCCATATGTGGTAAAGAATACCTCCATACAGTCACGTTGACTATCGTTGTCGTGAATGACTTGTAGTTGGAGCATATATATGTGAAGAGAGCCATCCTATTACATGTGCCAACAAGAAGGCTTTGCAGGATAGAAAAAGTAGGATCATGTTTGTCTACTTAAGGAATGTTTTTATGATCTAAAGATATCTTCAAGACAATGGTAAAAGTTCTTCAACTCATCTATGGTTGAACATGATTTTACTAGGAGAAAATATGATGTTTGTATAGTTTAGACATCTTGACGATGGCTCTTTTATTTTTCTGTTGCTTTTTGTTGATGACATAATGATAGCTTAAAGACTTTGGATGAAGAATTTGAGATGAAAGACTTTGGTGGAGCCACGAAGAATCTCGGCATGGAAATATATAGAGATTGATAGTCTGGGAAACTGAGATTTAGTAGAAAAATACATGTATAAGCTTTTATAATGCTTTGTCAAGTTCGATGTCACATCAGTGAATATTTTATTAGGTGCTCATTTGAAGCTCTCAGTAGAGATGTGCTCACGGATGGAGGAAGAGTATAAGTATATGTTATGAGTTGCTCTGATGTTATAGGAAAATATCACATATTTCATGACACGCACACGTCTATACATTTCCAGACGATTAATGTTGTGAGGTGATATATCTCAAATCCATCTAAAAAATATTTGCTTGTTGTTAAATGGATTGTAAGATACAAGGTACCATTAGGTTTTCTCTTGAGTTTGGAGGAGTAACAATAGATTGTTAGGATTTAGTGGTGCTAAGTATGTAGGAGACCATGACAAGAGAAAAACATGCTATTTATTTTAAATGGTAGATGCATAGTCAATGAAAGTAGCTTTGAAAAATACAATGACTTGTATACCACATAAGATGATACATGGCATCAACCAAAGGAATCGATTGGCAACCAAAGGAATCGATTGGCAATGTACTTGAAAGACCAATTTGATGAGCTTAATTTTGGTGCTATTCACTTAACTAAAAATCAATCACATTACTGAAATAAAGCATGTTGACATCATATATCACATTTTAAGAGTACTTACAACGGGCAACATTTAGATGAAAAAAATTGCTACAATTAATAATTATGCAGACATGATGATCGAGTCACTACCATTAACCAAGTTCACATCCTACATGAACTTGGTTGGACAACTTAGGGCATAAGAGATCTTACTCAGTAAAGAGGGACATTTTCTTACTCTGATGCATCCAGATGGAGTTCGAGTGAAGGTGAAAATTTAATGATTTTTGCCTTGAACCCTCACAACCCAATTTTGATCCAACACATTTTCTAAATAAATTGTAGCTAACCTAATCAACGTACACTTGTTTTTGGATTTGAATGAGGATCCATTTTTCTATGCTATATATATTTGTTATATTTGTCAAGGTAAGAATATGAACATGTACTGTAGATTCTTCCAATATAACATCCTCTCCTAGGGTTTTTTTGTACCTTGTACTCCTTTTTGTCTCATACTAGATCTCTATTTTCCCTTGATATTTTACCCTTCTTTCTTGCGGGAAATCTTTGTATCTCTTATACAAATGCTTTAGGGCCTGTTTGGTTGCTGGGTTGGACTTGGTTGGGTTGGGCTGGGTTGGGGTGGGTGAATAGTAATCTGTGAGGAGGAAGAACCCTTGTGAATAGTAACCAGGGTTGAGCCAACCCAGCAACCAAACAGGCCCTTAGGGATTATGTTGTATGTATTCTCAACACTCATGAAGGTTGAAGAATTGCTAGAATGCACTTCTTAATTCACCATGCATATTGTTAAGATATTCCTTAAACATTCAACCTGTTTATGATCTGACACACATCATAAATTGATCTTGGCCGACTCAACGTACATATTTTTAAGATCCGATTAGGATCCTTTTACACTACACCCTATACACATATACATATGTTAGGGTAAAGTTTGAGTTGTTTGAGAGTATTTATAGGAGATCACCACCTTATAGGTTTTTTGTATAATTTACTCTGATTTTCTATATAGTGAGATCTCTCTTTGCCCGTGATTTTTCCCCACTACACTGGTGAGGTTTTCCACGTAAAATCGGTGCCCTCTTCGTGGCTTGCTTGTGGATTGATTCTGTGCTTGGATTGTTCTTCAACACGTATATCTTCACAGGGTTCACAATTAGATGTATACAATCTTGCATATAAAGTTAGTTGGTCTAAACTCGACAGCTCCATGTCTTAAACCTAATATACCTTTTAAGATTTTTTTAGATGCATATTTCGACTTCATTAGAGTATGAAATTCCAAATGGATAATCAGAAGAAAAAAGTCCAGGTATAATCAACATATATCCAGAGTGAAATGGAGTTGCTTCTCATGACCAATTGTTCTTATCCCAACACTGTTCTCGAGAAGTGGAACATGAAGCTCCAAATCTCATCCCGCGTGTTTATTGTTTTGATAAGCACTCCTTTTGTCCTAATGTTGAACCCTAATTAGAACATCCAATCTAGAAGTAATAATCTACCGCTAAGCACAATCTTCTTGCACGAGTACATAATCTTTCTCAGAACAGGAGCAAAAATAAAGCACCAGTCCGTTTTTTTCTCCAGAAAACTGGCATTTTGGTATCTGATAATCCAAGAACCTATTACTATTTGAGCCTACTATCAATCAGATGTCAACATAGATTTAGCTATACACAGGTAGCATATGCTGACCAAGTAACGAGAGCGGAGGGCTGATATTTGTCGATGAACCCAAACTGTGAGATCAAGTATACAAATAACAGGAGAGTTTTTTTAACAACAGAAGAACCCTTTCATAAATCCGGAGAAATACTAAAACTCACAAACTAAAACCTCAAGTAAATGCAATCGTGAGATCCAAAGATCGATCTTTTAATACTAAAGTCAGGTGTTAATTCTGGTTTAGCTACTATTGTCTTCTATTTTGCCACAGTTAGCACTTAGATCTATGAAGGTACATGAAAAGCTGCAATCTTAGATGCTGCAGCAGAGGGGGAAAAAAGAGAGGGGGCATCATCCCAAACAGAGGCAAAGTGGAAGAGTTGCCCACGATTTGGCAGCATCCAAGCTGGCAGCACAAAGCTCCTGTTTCTTTGAGCGAAAAGGAAAGGCAAAAGCAAATCGAAAAGGAACTGTTGATGCCTCTGCAAGATCACACACCATCTCTGCTGCTGCAATAAAAAACATCCGGGGAGCGAGGACAAAGGGAAAGTGGGAGACCATTGGTGGCTTGGTCTCCAGTAAACACTACAGCAGAGACGCCCAAAAAATTACCAGTGGACATCCTCATCCCTCTGATGAACACACCAAGATTTTCTTTTTATGAAATAATAATAATAATGAGGGGACATAAAATAACGGGTCACATCCACTTGATGTAACCAATGCAATATAATCGCATAATAATAGAGCAGAGATGAGAAGAAATCGAGAACAGGTCGCATCAAATCTAATCCAACTAAAGCAAACCAACCACATGATAATTAAAAAGCATGAAAAACAGATAAAGATATAAATAAGTCTGATATAATTAGCAGGATTAGGGAAGAATGATTGCTTACTTGTCCTTGAGGATTGGGTAGATTAGAACAGGGCCCACGAACTCTTCAGTAGATATGCTCTCCATCAGCAAATCCACGAAGGTGTGGATTCCAGACTTTGGCACGAACATGTTGAGCCAAGGGTGAGGCACATCCCATAGACCTTCGCTCCTCAGTTTCATCTCCTCCAATCTCACCCTGTTTAGGAAGTCGTAGTAGGACACCTCAGCTACGTAAATATAAGGCGTCATGTAGCTCAGCATCCCCTTAAGCTCCTCCAAAGCCTTCAACATCAACAATACTTGGATTTAATCATCTTGGGTACATCAAGTTCTTATCTTTTTGGTTTTCTTTTTAAAGCAATCAAAGATGGGTAGGTGGGATTTCCATGGAAGACTAACCAGATCAACCTCGGATGCTCTGCTATGGTGCACATGGATTGCGAACTCCAAGCAGTAGTACAGCTTGGATCCACCACCACTGTCGAGGACACGGGCGAAGTCCATGTGGGGAGATGGGAAGGAAATGGATGAACTGTGAAAGGACTGCTCATTCAGGACCAGGAAGCCCTCGACATAGTCCACCTTCTCTGGCATGGACAGCAGCAGCTCCTGGTCACTCGTGAAGGTCTCCAGATCATCATAGAAGGCTCTGACCCACCTCACCTGTTTTTCCAGAATCCCACGTCAGAATTCAATAAAAAATAGAAGAAATGGATTTTTTTTAAAATCTCCAACCTTTTGTGGAGCTTCCTGCAGGAGGATCCTCGCAGCTGTTATGATGCCAAACTGGCCCAGACCACCTAACACAGCATGGAAGAGCTCACTGTTCTTGGTGGGTGAGCATGTCAATAGATCGCCAGTTCCTACCCAAGATTTGATCTTTACAACAATCTAGAAGCTTTGGAAGAGAACCGACAAATTTTTTCTATGAATTTACCTGTTACTACATCAAGCTGGAGGACGTTGCTGATCTGGGGGCCATGCTTGAAGGTCTGCCCGCTGATGCCACCATTGGAGAGAGTCCCACCGATGGAGAGGTAGAGGTAGTCCGTCCAGGACCTCGGAGCGAGGCCATGCTTCAGGCTCTCCTCCAGGAGCTCCACCCACAGGACTCCACCGCCGACGTCTGCGTAGGACAGACCGCCGCTCGTGATCTCTATGGTGGTGGGGAGGGAGTCCATCTCCACCACAATGCCATCCAGAGCCTGTGCCTGGCCGTGTATGGAGTGCCCTGCACCCCTCGCCGCGACTGTGAAGGTGCTGGAAGGTGAGGTGGAGAGGGAGCCGAGGAGGAGGGAGAGGTCTCTGGGGGATTGGGGCCTCAGGACCAGAGATGGGGAGTTGAACACCATCCTGCCGAAGTCCAGGGAGGCCTTGTCGGTGGGCTGCAGGAAGCTCAAGGGTGGGAAGTCCACGGGGCTCTGTATGACCTTGCAGGGGGAGTGGAGGGCGACGAGAACCACCATGCAGACAACTCTGAGGGAAAGCCCCATGACGGGAGGGAGAGGAGGTGAGAGTGTAAGGATGATGATGATATGGTATGCTATAGTCTGCTCTATTCTCCTCTTTAATGTGATTAATAGCTTTGGGATGGACAGAGTAACAGTTGGGTGCAAATTAAATACCCAAGAACAGGGGCCATCATCATCATCACCACCACCACCAGCAGCAGCTCCACCGTCATCAAGATCTTTGCCAACTCCAGGAGACCAGGATTGCGTGCAAGATTATGTGAGTACCTACCAGAAAAGGGAGGAGATCTTGGGGAGGGAGAAGTGGAATAGATCTTACTTGGGTTTTTGAGGGTGGGGGAGGAAGGAGGCTGTGGTGTTGGTATATATAACGGGAGGAGGTGGGGGAGGGACGGAGACAGAAAGGTAGGGGGTGGGCCAAATGGAATTCCAATGTTCTCTGCTGGAAAATCTAACGGGTCCCGACATTCGCAGGGTGGAATCAAGATGCATGTGAGATTTCCCCCCTCCCAAGAGCAGCAAACAAGTAGGCAACTGGCGATATAATTAACATCCTTATAACTCTTCATTATTTGTCCATTGCTCTTTAGAGCATGGATCGTATGTTGTAGACTGCTGTAGTAGACTCTGCAGTAGAGGTTTGGACCGTTCGATTTTGATCGAGCAGTTCACACGAATTCACACTTTTTGTGGATCCGTACCGGATGAATTCGTGTGAACCGCTCGATCTTACAAATTCACATTTTTGTGGACCCATACCGGGTGAATTCGTGTGAACCGTTCGATCAAGATCGAGTGGCTCACACCTAACAGACGATCCATGCTCTGCTCTTTAACTCGTGTTCGTCGCAGAGTAGGTCAGAGCTACGTGGGTATGTGGGAAAGTATGATGCCGTTGAACCTTCATCCTTTAGGTGGAAACTCACTGCTTCTACCACTAGACAATTAGAAGGGTTCTTATTTATGTTGAGTTTAAAGGATAGAGTTTTGAAGGATAAAGTGTTATATATGATTGTTATTATGCGAATTCTTAGAAAAATCATCCTTTGCCAATAGCACTTGCTATCACTTACTCGCAAATGGGTCTGTATGTGATCCACTTCACAATGTCTTCTGGAATAAAAAAACATTACATCGTCTTGCCATTTTTGCTTGGCTTTGCTTTAACAATAAGCTCCTCACACAAGCTAACCTTGTGAGGCAGGTTTTCCAAATGGGTTCGACGCAACTATCTTTAATGTGACCAATGGCCTAACTTTCTTAAACTTGACCCTAATGCGAGTTTTGCACTGTTATGTCGCGCATAATTATGGGTGGGGTGAAAAGATCAGTGCAACTATCTTTGGTGCAACATGAGCTCTGATAACCCTCTTTTCTTTAGCTCTGATTTTGAGGCAATTGCTGTATGGAGTAAAAGGAATCACATTCTTGCTTTATATAAAATGTACAAAGTGTTAGTACAGTTGTATAATAGGTCATGCAATTAACTTTTCCATTCATGACAAGCATTGGATTGGGCCGGCCTGACCCAATCCACGAGCTCGGTCTGAATCCGAGCCCGATTTATATTTGGTCAGGCTTGAGCTGAAAATTGGGCTCACTAAGTAAATGGCTTGGGCTTATGTCGACTTCGATCCAAACCCATGACAGCACTGACCTTGCCAAATGAGTGCCCAATAAGAAGGTTCATATAATAACCCTGATCGATTATATTTCGATGCTTAGATATCCCAACCATTCTCTAGTTCATACATACACATAAAGTTCACTTTCTTCACTCATAACAAGCTCTTTGTAAATATTTATCGAACATCCTCTTTGTTACTTCACTTTTCTTAGTATGTGATGTCTATCACTCTCCTCCTTTCCTTTCCCTTGTGTGTCTCTCACACAACACACTTTTTTAATATGTGTATCATTAATTTTGAGTAGTTACTTCTTATACATATATTCCTAGTGATATCTATTCATCAACATTACTTTGCTACCACCCTATTCCCCACTAATTACCTTTGTTCCTTCTTCATGATTCTATTCCAAAAATTTTAAATGAGACTACATTCCCAAACTCGAGCCCAACCCACATCTCATTAAATTACATGGGCCTTGAGTTAGGTCATCTTCGACCCAGGGGTCGTCCTAATGTTCATTTCTACTTTCCACATATTGACCCAACTCAACTTCAAAGTATTTTTAGTATTGAGAATATTTTAAATGATGAACTTTAAATGTGAATAGAGCCAAATTGGAATTTATATGCACGAGATGAAAATTTTAGAATGCGGACATAGGGGTGCACATGGATCGGATTGGATCGGATTTTAGCCTAATCCGTGTCCAATCCAACCTTAACGGATTTTAACATTTTCCAATCCAATCCAATCCATCAAATTTTAGAATCCAAACCAATCTAATCCATCGGATTACGGATCGGATTGGATCGGATTTTTTATACTTACATATTTCTACTTGGTAGTTTACCAAGTAATGTTTGTTTTTTATATCACTCCAGTCTTCGACTTTTGAATTATAACTTCAAATTGATAATATAGATAGATATATTGAAAAGAATATTTAAATAGTGCATAATCAAATTAAAGTTGAAGGACTCTATTACTCTATTATAAAAAATTGAAGACTACACGACGAAGCTAAAGGATTATATTGAATTAAGTATCTAACTTTCTTTTTTATTAATGATGCATTAGTATGTTTATTTGTAAATGATTTCCGACATATGGTTCAAATATGAACTATGTAAGTTACCAAATGTGGATGCAAAAACTAGTTAGATAACAAAAAATACGATTTCTTTGTATGGATATTGATGAGATCGTGGTGAGTTTAGACTGTTAAGTTCCGTCAAAATAAAAAATACTCCCAAGAACACCTTTCAAGGTACTATAGCATATCATCAACATAAAAAAATCATAAAACATTCACATTCGATTGGGTATCCAAGACAAAACTAAGTTAATATAACCATCAATTAGGCACCATCCTCTCATTAATAATAGACTTGAAATGGAATTTATTTGTCAGATTAGTACCTATAGTCAAAATGTGCATTTTTCTGAAAATATGAATCAAATTCTTATACAATTTAAAAAGGAAAAGAATTCAAGTATACTTGTTTGCTCTTAGATGGTATGGTACATCTCAATATATAGTTGGTCTAGTTTCATACACGGGTAAGATTGCACGTTGGAACAAGCAAAAGAACCAAGAATAAAAAATACATGTACTACACAACTATCCCAAATCTATTTTCTTTTAACGGAGATCAACGAGTTACAACATGCTCAGGATAGATGGTATCACATCGGAAAGGGACGACATTGTGTGAGACATGTGACGATATCATAAGGGAGGGTGACATTGTTGTATTAGAGGTGGACAATCTTGTGTAGGAGAGGGGCCATCAAATTGGACCGAGAGGGAGAGGGAACTAATAGTTAGATGTCATTGAGAGTGAAATGAGAGGGAGAGGGAATTGGAGAGGAATGGCCAAAGAGGATTCATAACGTTATAAGTTATAATCATATTTTATTATTTTTGAGATTAACATTTGATTTTCAAGAGAAAGAGATGGGATGGTAATAGGACTTGTATCCAACAAATATGCGATGAATGACATTGATTATAGCTTTATGGGAAATTACGGTTGGGTGAAAATAGATATTATGTATGTATTATATTTATATATGTAAATATATAAATATATGTTAATGGATTAACGGATTGGATCGGATCGGATTTTGATAATGATCCGATCCAATCCATACTTTAACGGATTTTAAAAATCCCAATCCAATCTGATCCGTTAAAATAATAAAACCAAACCAATCCAATAACATCGGATTGGATCGGATTATAGATTTTGTCTGATCCATGTGCACCCCTATGCAGACATATTAAAAATTTGGGTTCACTTTTCGGGCAATATTTTTTTATATTATTCACTTTTTAAGCACTTTTTTATAGATTTTGTAAAAAGAATTACGTCAATTGGATCTAATTTGTATGTTTGTATATATTGTGTATAGGTGTACAAACTCAAACATAAGGAGGCACCAGTGTGAACAAGTATATATACCAATCAACTCTACGCAATGATAGAGTGCTCGACATCGATGGCATACAATGGAGGTGATGATTTTGACGAAGAGGCATATAGCTTTGTGATTTACCCATGAGGGAAAGAATCGGCTGGCCAAGTGCATGACTAATGGTGGTTGGAAGAAGAGAATGCTTAAGTTGGATATCGAAGTACATAACTGTTATTCTGAATGAACACATTTTTGGGTTCAATGGCTTGGTTGAATAGTATTCATAAAGTATATATATAAATACATGTACATGGTTGTTATTGTGTAGAACAGTTGTTGAGAGAGCTAGCATCTCTTTTATTCACATGACTCTGGTACAATTCATGGATTTATGCTTTGTTAGAGAAAATAAATCAAACTAAAAAAAGGCACTCTTTTTATCTCAGTTGAATCCATT
This sequence comes from Ottelia alismoides, assembly GCA_037367405.1. Lineage (NCBI taxonomy): Eukaryota > Viridiplantae > Streptophyta > Magnoliopsida > Alismatales > Hydrocharitaceae > Ottelia > Ottelia alismoides. The sequence continues at coordinate 1,448,726 of JAZKJV010000901.1, forward strand.
TTTACCATATGTTGCCTTATTGATGGCAAATGGCTAGGGTTGATTGACATCATGTGCTAGTATAACATGGTAGAGAGTAATTAGATGGAATAAAATGCAAATGTTAAGGACATGTTCGGTATTCGGGTTGGATTGGAGTATCCTCCTGTATTATTAGCTGTTTGGATGGTTGGGTGGGCTTGGGAGTGTTGAAATGATAAATGTGATGTGATGTCACACTGATTGTGTTATATTAACTTTTTTACGATTATAATATATTTTTATGTTAATTTCTTTATTTGAACGTGGTTAAAAAGATTATAACAAAGAAATTATAAGGTTCGTATAACTAATTCCAACTCATGAATGCAAAAATACAAATAGGGATATGGCAAGTTACTCCGAGGTAAACTAGCAAATAAAAGAGCTCTATAAGTGAAGGGTTTTCTCTACCTCTCATTTTGAATGATTACCCTGTGATGCAATTAGGACTGCCGGAAAATTCTTAGGTTCAACATTCGCTCAGATTCGGCTCGTTAAAAGTTTGATTCAGATTCGATTCGAAAATAAAAGAATCGAACCTAAACACGAATTTGGGCTCGATTAAATAAACGAACCGAACCTCAAAAACATAGGTTCGCTCAGGTTCGGTTCGTTAAAAGTCCGATTATATACACACATACATACATAAAAGTATATATGCATACATATTGTGTGTGTGTATGTGTGTATATATAAGGAAAAAATACATTCTATATTAACATAAGGGCTATTCACTTATTTTTCCAAACCCATCCAGGCACCCACTCTCTAAGTTCATATTCCCTATTCCCGAAACCCATGAAACCTTCCTCTGCGGCTACGATTTTTCCGTTTGAACAGAAACGTCTCCACAACATTTATTCTTAGGGATTTTTACACCCATAACCCTGAGTAATTTCTCAATAACATTCATAACTCTGTATAATCGTGAATTACGCTCAAGACCCCGAATAAATGTGCCCCATAATCTTCCGTTGCTTTACTTCACTAACTCAACCAGATGATTGAGTTAATCTCACCAATCAATGATTTAACGGTTGGGATTAACCTAAATAAAAAATATCCCACTTTCTCTTGAGCCACCAGCAAGGAGAAGTCTTGTTGGGACTTTGACGATGTGGAGAGGAACGATGGACATGCAGGCACCGTGTCAGCTTGGGAGAGCTTGTAGAGGGGGCCTTGAAAGGCACGATCGGGGGAACGCAGGGGGGGGAGGGGGGCGCTAGTAGAGGTTTTGTGGGGTTGGGGGGGGGGGGGGGGGCTGCTCTTTTATGGGGCGGTCGCGGTCGGGGTGTGTGTGGGGGTTTTCACAGAGGCGGTGGGCAGCCGGGGGAAGGGGGAGGGCTTTGACCGGGGGGGGAGGGGGGGCGACCCCGGGGGATGTTGCAGAGGTGCCGTGGGTGGAGGGGGGGGGGGGACGACGAGGGGTCCGGAGATCGGCGGAGGTGTTGCAGAGGTGCAGTGGGAGGGGGGTCGGAAATTTGCAGAGGCCGACGGGGACCTTGGAGGGGGGGGTTGTTGCAGAGGTGCGGTGAGGTCGATGCCGACCGCGGGAGGGGGGATGGGATGGGGGAACTCGTAGAGGTCGACGACAATCGCGGGAGGGGGCCTTGTAGAGGTGCGGGGGTGGGTCCCGGAGGTCGACGGCCGTCAGCTCCTCCGAAGTGATGGAGAGAGAACATGATGGCATAATTTGCAAATAAGAATGATGATTAAGGGCAACTTTGTCTTCTTCTAATGGAAACAGTAAATATAACGGACATTTTAAACAGAACATAACACAAGATTATGCCATGTAAGAGTTAAGCATTACTCGTGGTTTCTCATGTAATTCGCGATTATGTAGGGTTATGAATGTTATTGAGAAATTACTCAGGGTTATGATTGTAAAAATCCCTTATTCTTATAAGAACCTTTAACGAGCCGAAGCGAACCTGATCACAGTTTTTATTTATCGAGTCGAACCGAACCCGAGTCTGAAAGTATGCTAACGAACCGAACCGAGCCTGAGTTATTTGCTCATGTTCGGCTAGTTTACACCCCTAGATGCAATGCAATGCACACTCCATGGAGCGCGGATCGTCTGTTGGCCAGCAGACTCTGCTGTAGCGCCCGGAGCCGCTCGATCAAGATCGAGCGGTTTGCATGAATTCACACGGTTGGGCCCACAAAAAGGTGCGAATTCATGCGAACCGCTCGATCTTGATCGAACGGCTCGAGCGCTGCAGCAGAGTCTGCTGGCCAGCAGACAATCCGCTCCCCACTCCATGTTGGACATAAACGCCGAATCCAAGTTGCCGTTGATGCAAAGAATTCGATGGAGGCTAATGGACTGCATGTGACAGCCTTGATAGAGACCACTACTAGTGTTTGTAATATATATGAGAGAGAGAGATGATTCTTGATGGCCATGGGTCCCCAAAGATCTTCTCACTCCAACTCATTTTCCCACCCATTTAATCCATTTTCTCCTTTCTCAACCAATGTTACTTATTTCTTGTCCGTATCCATAGATATCCCCAAGATTTTATTTGATGTGAGTGCTCCCAATGACAACTTGCTTTGGGCAGCTCAGATTTAGTCCTCAGATGCTATTAGGGTTTTTTTAATATGTATTTCTCAGGGGTCTAAAAAATCGGACTGATCAGTCGGTCAGACCGGTTGAACCGGGAACCGGCCCTGATTTGGTCAGTTCGACCGGTTTTATGTAATTAATTTAAAAAAGAAAATAAAAAACCGGGTCCGACTGGTGGTCGGACCGGGTTGATCCGGGTGGTTGGACCGGGTTGACCCGGATTGACCTAGTTTTGATGGTTTAGTATATTTTCAAAAAATGAAGGTTTAGATAATGAAATAATAGGATTTTTATCATTTGTGCCCTTCTTAACTTCTGCAATTTCAGTTATGTCCCTCTCTTTTTTGGAATATAACTTGTGTCACTACTTTTTTAGAGTAATTTTCTAGAAGCAAATATAAAAAAATTATTGTATTATATTCATATATAATTCTAGAAAATGGACTACCTTTTGTGGAGTTTTACTCGAAATAGACATTCATGTTATTCTACTGAATGATTTGATATTTTTAACAATTATTTCATTGATATACAAAAATATATTTACATATATGTATCCGATTTTATCGATTCAGAAAACCGGTTCGACCGGTCGGACCAATAAATTAAGCCCCAATCTGGTTTTTTCCGAGTCGATAGGAATGATGACGTCATGTTGACATCATCACCGGTCCGACCGATTTGAACCAACGATCCAAATCGATAGGACCAAACCGAAGACTAGCCGATTCAATGTCCGATTCGGTTTTTAAAACCTTGGTATTTCTCACTGTCTCGCTTTTATTACCTCACTGTTCAAAAAAAACAACAGTGATTAGTTTAAATTTTGATAAGATAATCGTTGCTACATAGAGTGACACTAATAATATAGCAACAAATATGACATTTATAACGAATTTATTATATAAAAAATCATTTCGCAATTAATAATATCCGTTACTATGTGTTTAACCATGATATAGTGACATTGTTTTAAAAAAAAATCGTATACATACTTATTTTGTTACGGTGGAGTATCATTCTAGTATGCACTCAAGATCACATCTTTAAAAAATATTACGTACACACCTAATCGTTGCGAAAATAAATCATAACATTGAGTATGTTTTTTGTTATTCCCAAGAAGATATATGGATTTGGTATCAAATATAGCATTGCATATTATTATGAGGTTTTGTACATTTGTGGCCCTCCGAGATCATGTCATTACAGTTACATCCCTATCTTTTTTTCAAATCACTTTTAAAAGTGAATGTACCTTCTTGCAACATTAATAGTTATGCCATTTTGTTAGTTGAGTCATGCATCTAAATTTTATATCGTTGCTACATTTAGTGAGTATGAGAAAAAATCAACAAATAATCGTTGTTATATGATTCGTTACGAGGAATATAGCAATGAATACTATTATTCCTTGCGAGCTTAAAGAAGTAAGCGATGGATAATATTCGTTATTATATATTTACCTCCGAAAGATATGATTACAAATATTAAATTATTCATTACTTTAAGCCAATTTTCTTGTAGTGATATCATTGTGATCCGGTTGAGCCGACAGTGAATTATCCCCACTTGAGGGACATCATAAAGTAGGGTGGAGGTATATACTCTAGAGAGTTTTGGGTGAATGCATACGCTTATGTCACCATATGAATCTGTAATTGCATCCACTTGTTTGGGGGTGTGCTACACTCCGATTAATATGCTTTCTATCATGAAAGTGAGAGAACTACCAATCACACTAGCCGAAGGATCACACTTGCACATAGGTTTTAGACTAGATTATGAATAAAGCGTGGCGGCATATCATTCCTAGTGTAGAATTTCTCCTTTGATGAGTGAGTCTAAAAGATAAATGAATAGATGGATGTATTGCTAAATTGATGTAAAGGAAAATATAATAATTATAATAAATCAATAGGATCAATTAGAGGTCTAGAACATAAATGTAGGTATGCAATTTATTTACAGTTGCTTTAATTTTATATTTACTATTTCGCACTTTTTAAGGGGTTTTTATCATGCATGTCTTTCTTAACTTCTACAATATCAGTTATGTCCCTCCCTTTTCTGTGATAGCACTTGTGCCGCTACCTTCTTACAAAATTCACAGCCTCTCTCATTAAGGTAAAGGCATACCTGATATTATACAAGGATAAAATTGTGATTTTTTTTAAATATAGAGGTGCAATTGATATTACAAAAAAGAAGAGGCAGAACTGATATCACAGAAGTTAAGAATGACATAAGTAATGAAAAAACCATTTTTTGATATATATTTTATTCATAAGTCATGCATGATCATTTAATTCATAAGTTAAGAATGACATAAGTAATGAGACCTGTGACCATGATGTTTGATAGTGTAGTTGAGGGACACTATCGAGATTGAAGCCTAGTCAAGTAGTTTGCTTTTTTTATACTTCCTTTCACCTTACGAGGATGTAATAAGAGAACTTTGAATATTCTTATTATCATGAACATTTTTCCCTTAATGCAAAATTTTAAATTTACCATTTCTTTTACGAATGTATATCATATAAATTGTTTATGATTATTGGTTGGTAATAATGTGATTGGATGTTGAGATATGTTCCCACAAAGGTCGAACATTACGATAATTATAATGATAATTATAATAAATTGGATCTATAGTGATATTTATTTTGAATCCTTCATTTAATCATCCATTGTTAAATATATACTGAAGAATATTATATCGTTTGCTAATGATTTTTATAGTAGAAATTAGCATGAAAGTCATAACAATTGCAATATCATTAGCAATGCTCTATATAGCAAATGTTTATCTGTAGCTAATTTTTAAAAAGTTGAGCTAATCGTCACTAATTTTATAACTAACAAATTAGCGACGATTGGCTCAACTTTTGGAAAATAACAACATAAAGCATTTCAAGATAGAGCGTTGCTAATGATATAGCAACTAATGTGACTTTCGTCACTAATTTCTAGTGTAAAAAATCATTTAGCAACAGATAATATTGATAACACTATATATCTAACAACAAACAATTTAGTGGCAAATTTAAAACGAACTTTAGCTATAACCTTAATTTATTGCAGGGAATTAGGGCCACCATATCTAGGACTAAGCATTTTTCTTTGAAAATAATAAATCATCAGTTGTAGAATCATGAAAATCCATTACTTCCAACTCACACATATAGGAAAAACTTGAAGTAAGGTCGCATCGTTCTGCATTTACGGTGTGAAACATCTTTTCGATTGTTTGATCATGATCTACAATCATCGACAAAACTACTCATTGATCCTAGTATCACTATTGAAATGTCATCTATTTTTATAATAATAACATTGTATTCCTTTTTATCGCACCATACACTTTGCTAATTAATTATCGCCATTAATTACTAAATTTAGTACCTTCAACGAGGTAGCATTTCGTACATTTCCCGATTTTTCAGTCCATTGGCATCTTTGTTATGATGAATCATGCATCTTTCTCACTAGTTCTTCGCATGCCGCAACCATCTTCTTCGCCAGTTCTTCACATGTCACCTTCCGCATCTCCCAAAAATCATGATTATAGAGGTAAATATTGTATTTAATAAAATATCCAGTATTTTTTGTTAATCTCACGTGTCTCGATTATCATGCCACATCAACTTAGATATTCGATGATAGATGAATATGCTGTTGATACATTCAACTCCAATTGCCTTGGTTCCGGTAATATTTCAGAAGGAAATGGTATTTTTATCTCAAATATACTGTTATATTAGGTCCTATTTTTACATATTGCAATTGCTCCAGTATCGTATTGCATTTTTTCCCATTTATTCAATTATTTTCCAATGTTTTATCATCATCTTGTTATTGTCATATGTGTTTTTTACATCAATTTTAAAGCAATAATCTTCATAATTTATGTGCATTCTTTATTAAACAAAAAGCATATATTTTATATTCATCATTATTGGTTTACACTAATTTTATCTATTTTTCAGATCTGATTTACTGTTTAACATCCGTATATCAGTCGTAATTTTGATTTTTTTTGTCCAGAATCCATTTTCCTTTGTGAATGCATCATAATTACATTTCCTCCATACATTTTACATTCTGTTACCATATTTTACAATCTTATTAATTGTCTTACTTTTTCTGAAGAAAATATGCTAAATTATTAACTGACCTTTTATTTTGCAGATCAAGATACAATTTTAATATGAAGACGTGGATTTTACAAAAATCGCACATAGTTTATAAATGGATAGCAAATTTTGATGGACGCACGACATAGACACACAAGTTGATTGAAAATATAAAAATAATTTATATGTTGTTAACACATATTTTATTTTACAAAAATCATATGCAGTTTACAAAAGAGAACACTTTACAAAAAAATGGCAGCTTACAAACATTGCTCCTACAAAATGTTGGCTGAAAATGAAACGAGATATTAGCCTTTCATTTTACAAATATGCACTTTACAAAGTAGACCGTGGATTTTATAAAAAACCTTGCAGTACAAATATTTATTCGGCAACATGTCAGACTGAAAATGAAACAAAATATAATTAAATAATTACGAAAAATACTAAGATTAGACATATATTCTTTAAATATAGCATATATCATGATGTGTATTTTCTTAATTTGACAATTTAACAAATTTACCACATATTTAATACCTCCTAAAGATAGTAGGCATATGGCATCTACCATATTTAATTTTTTCGCAATTAACCATATCTGATTTATTAAGAAATCTAGTTGTAACAAAAAATCCCTTCATTTTAGGAAAGTTTTTCACGTGTAAATCAATTAATTAGATTATTACCTAAGCACCCTATATATTAGGAAACATAACTATGCATAAAATACAACTAAAAAAAACACAAATTTTCGCCAGGCTATTTTACGAACATCAATAGCTATGCTTTTGTAATTTATAACTTGAAAATGTAAAATATTTCAATCATTTGGTAATTTGATAATAGTTATTTCAAAATGCGAGCCTTTATTCCATCATATATTTCTGAAAAATCATGTACACCACTCGACATATACCTAAATACATAATGTTCAATGACACGTATTTTACTAAATTAACACTAATTTAATTCACCCCCATTTAAGAATGTTAGTTGGCACGAAAACCATCTGCTGATTTCAATCTCACTCGTACACTCATCATTCAACCACCTAAGATGACACATTTCCATAATCAAGGAAATGTGCTACCTCATTTGAAGTGCTCCCTATATTTATTAATTTATTTAAATGGAGGTCCTTCCAATGAGGCGAACCTTTCCTGAAATTTAAAAAGCCACAAACAAATTTGTAAATTGTGTAATAGTTTTGTAAAATATAAATTGCATATTGTAAAATAATGATGATCATACTGTTTTGTAGAATATAGTATCCATATTGTAACTAATAATTTTTATCAAATATAATAATATTTTCATACATCTTTCTTGATATACATGTTATGTTAACATTTACTATGAAATTTATGGAGCTAGAAATTGTAAAATAAATAGAAAAAAATACCTAAATTGATGTGACTTTCCATACATCCAGGAAAGACCTGCATCATTGAAAGTTTCCCCTATATAAACTCTCATGTAAAGAAACATGCTTGCCATGGTAAAAGGTTTTTTGTTTTGATTGAGATGAGGTCATGTTTGGATTGCTTCATCCAATATCTAACCATAATTAGATTGATACTACCATTAAAATCTCATCCTTGGAGGTAGTCCTACGACTCTGAGCTACATATAGATCAAATAGATAATTTTATAACTGGTACATGACATGTTTATAGTGGTTTTGGAGCAATCAATATACATTGGAATGTGAAAAAACTAACTACAAAATGTGTATACCTTACATTTTTTTGTATCTAACAAAGGAAGCTTGGAGAGAGTGGTTTGGATGGAATAGTACAAATCGAAATATAAACAAGGGACTCAAGCGAGCACACCTCTTGTTTAAGAGATTTTGCAAACAGATTTGACTGTCCCCGTGGGATTTATTAGTTTTCACTAATAGATCTTGTGTAACACCTTAACCTCAAACATAATCCCACATCTAAAACTCACGAAGTGTAGATGTTAGTTATATGTGGCTGGGACTACTTGACAACTTGCTCTTACGCATTTTGTGTGGTTGTCAACGAGTACATTCGGGCTCGAACCTAATAAGTTGTCAGGGCTAGTTCTCTCCGTTAGAGGACCATAGACTTAAGACTGAGACATTACAAATGATATCAGAGCAGGATCCCTCTGATAGTGGAAAAACACTACACGAATGGACCTAAGCCGAGAGCATGCAAACACTACTGTCACTGAGAATAAGTGATGGGTCGTGTTGCGATGAGAACATTGCTAGTATAAATCGAAGAGGTTGTAAACCCCCACCTCAACATAATCACACATCTAAAACTCATTAAGTGTGAGTGTTGATTACAAGTGATTGGGATTACTACTTGACAACTTGGGCTTAAGCATTTTGAGTGGTTGTCAATGAGTACATTTAGGCTCGTACCCAATAAGTTGTTAGTGTCGGCTCTCTCAATTAACGGATCGGAGACTTAAGACTGAGATGTTACAAATGGTATCAGAGTGGGATCCCTCTAATATTGGAAAAAAGGCGATCCAAATGGACCTAAGCTGGGAGCATGCAATCGTGACTATCACTGAAAATAAGTGATGGGTCATGTTGCAACGAGGGCATTGCGAGTATAAGTCAGAGAGGTTGTAACACCCCAACCCCAACATAGTCATACATCTAAAAGTCATTACGTGTGGGTTTCGGTTACAAGTGGTGGGGATTACTACTTGACAACTTGGGTTTAAACATTTTGGGTGGTTGTCAATAGTACATTCAGGTCCGAACGCAATAAATTGTCGGAGTCAGTTCTCTCCATTAACGAATGGAGCACCTAAGCCCAGGACATTACATCTTGCGTACTTGTTACTATGTTTGATATTTTTGAGAGGGTTACACGGATTAGAAAAAAAAATCATTTCTAACGATTTTTCTCTTCCATTAAGAGTCATCAAAATATAAAATTCTAGTAATGGGAGTCGTTATCAGTTGTGGTATATTATATCTAGTGTTTTGAAAATCAGACCGAGCCGACAGGTGAATAGAGCCTGGAGCTTATTTAGTTTTGTATTTATTCAAAAACAATGCTACTGGTGGAAGTTGAACTCGTGAACAATAATTACCCACCTTAAGCTCTTAACCAACTACTCCACCACATCATTCTACTGGCAATGTATTTTGTGTTTTTTTAAACTACTATTAATCTATGAGAATTTAGTCTAAATATTAGTATATGTAGATTTATGACATTTTATGGTGCATATGAGAAAAATATTTAGATACATATGTTCTTTATTTATATTTCAAGTATATTTGAGTGTGTATTTTATATATTTTTTATTTGACTACGGTTTGATTAGTCGGTTCAACCACTTTTTTCCTACGATTTGTTTAATCTTGTTTTAGATAATGATGATGTCGTCATCCAGTTGAACTAGTTTAATTACATGATTCAACCCGATACGACCATTTCAATAAGGTTTTCAATTCGATATCCGGTTCGATCTCAATTTTTTTTTATTAATGACATAAGTACTAACCTTAGCAACAAAAGTTAATTATGGAGTTAACGTTGATCAGGTTAGTAACAAAATTAATTATGGAGGTAAAGTTGATCAAGCTGCACATTTTAGGCCATTTGGCCTTTTATTGAAGATAACAATGCATGATGTACAAAGTGTTAAGATGTGGAGCCTACCGATGAATGGTGTCATCAATAGAAACTGAGGTTAAGTGTTATAATTTCTCCACTTATATTCGTGATGTCTTCATTGCGATATGATCTATCACTTATGTTAGATATATTGTTGGCAGCTAGCATACTCTGGATAACATCTTCTTCATATCTCATTACAAGGAACGACTACATCTCTCAGGTAATCTTTTCATAATCAGAGGCATATTGGCTCTGATACAATTTCTCGATTTATGTATGTCATCCTTTTGCATACTGACCATGTTAATCTTCTCTGTATCATTTCAATTTTTTTTGGAAGTCTCCTTGCGAAAATGAGTAAGATATGTTGCAAATCCCCAACATAATAACACATAGAACACTCACAAAGTATGAGAGTGTATTATAAATGACTAGATTATTACCGAATAACTTGGATTTAAACATTTTAAGTGGTTATCAATATATCCAATTAGATCAGAACTGGTCAACTTGTTAGTGCATGTTTTTCCTTCTTGATAATGGTTTCGTACAAGGTTTTAAAAGTCGGATCAGACATTGAACCGGTCAGTCTTTGGTTTGGTCTAATCGTGTCGGACCGTCGGTTCAAAACAGATAGATCGGTGATGATGTCATTATGACACCATCATTCCTATCACTCGGAAAAAACGGATTAGGATTAATTTACTAGTTTGACCGATCGAATCGATTTTTTGAATCGACAAAATCGGATACATATACGTAAGTATGTATTCATATATCAATGAATCATCGTTTAAAATGCCAAATCTTTCAATAGAATAACATGATTGTCTATTTCAAGTAAAACACTATAAAAGTTAGTCACCTTTTCTAACATTATATATGAATATAATCTTGTAATAATTTATTTATAGTTGCTTCTAGAAAATTACTCTAAGAAAGTAGTGGCACACCTTATATTCCGAAAAAGAGAGGGGCATAACTGACATTGCAGATGTTAAGAAGGATGTAAGTGATAAAAACCCTATTATTTCATTATTTAAACCTTTATTTTTTAAAAATTTCCCAAACCATCAAAACTGGGTTAATCCAGGTCCAAGCCCGGTTTGACCGCTAGTCAGATCCGATTTTTTATTTTTCTTTTTTTTGAAATTAGTTACATAAAATCGATCGAGGCCAGTTCCCGATCCAACCGGTCGATCCGATCCAATTTTTTAAACCCTACTTTCAAGTCTATATCCAAGATGTTAGAAGAGGTTACCTCGAATACTTAAAGCTGAAAATGGGCTACAAGATTCTTCGAGGAAGTTGCCACAAGTTTTTTTTAAAAATAAGATAGATATTATAAAAGAGAGCTTGAGTTGGAATGAGGTCATTATCACAAGGAGGGAGGGGTAGGGAGAAATGCCCCTTTCTTCCAACTCCCAAACTTTAATTTTCCTTCCAAAGAGTAGGGGAGAAGTGGACAAGAAATTAATGGCCATCAACAACAACAAGATTCTGCCTTTGATTTCTGTGGAATCTTTAGTCCACTACATCTCTCTTTCTCTCTCTCTAGCCTTCAAGGAAAGCTCGTGATATCCACTTTAGATATCTGCGCAATGATTTAAGATCTGTTGGGGGTTGATCCTTTACAAGGAAAATAAAATAATTTACCGTAACATGTTTTTTTAAATCCGTCATTGTATCTAGAGATGTTCGAAAAATCTTGAGCTGATGTTCGATTCAGATTCGGTTCGGAAATAAACGAGCCGAAACTTGATATAGGTTTGGGCTCGTTTAAGTAAATGAATCGAACCTTGAAATGGTAGGTTCGCTCAAGTTCGGTTCGTTAAAAGTTCGATATATAATATATATATATATATTATACACATTTATATTTGCATTTTTTCCTTAAAAAAATTTTACGAGGAATGAGGAATTTGCACCATGATGCAAATAAGGTATATGCATAAAAGTTCAAGACCTTGATAAAGACATATCGAAAGGCTGTGATCATTCCACATTTCCAAAATATTTAGATTCCAAGGAGTTCCACTACTAATCAAACCTTAAACGAACCGGACCAAAACTTCAGGAATCATGGTTGAGCTGAACCGAATCTGTACACCATTTTCATCTTATCGAACCAAACCGAACCTGAACCTCCAAAAATGTTAAACGAACCGAACCGAATTTCGGTATGTTCGCTAAGGTTCGATTCGTTTACACCTCTGATTGTATCTTTTGTTGTTAGATATGCAATGAAGATATTATTCATTGCGACGAATGTCATATTCATTGTTGTACCATTAACAACGGTTCACATATATAATGACGTTTATCTATCGGTATTTTTCAAAATTTGAGTTAATTATCTCTAATTTTTAATTTGAGTTCACATATACATACACATACAAATGTATGTACGTAATACTCCAAACATAGTCTCGTCAATACAACAAAACGATCAAAGGCAATTTATAATTCAATATTCATTGACACATCATTCGTAGCTAAATATATAGCAATGTATATTATTCATTGTTTGACTCCTTAGATTCGCAACAATATTGTATTCTTTCATATATTCCTCGCAATGAATCATATAATAATGATTATTCTTGATTTTTCTCGAAATCGTTATTAAATGTATCAATATTTAATACAAAATTTGACGAATAAGTTAATAGAAGAAATCCTTGTTATATGAACCTTTAACACCGAATATGACATTTGTTGTCAAATACAAGAGCAAAAGATAATTTGTCCAATCAATAACATTCGTTGTTATATCCTTGACATCGAAAGATGTGACAATTAATTATTCAAATTATCTGTTGCCTTAGGTTAATCTTGTTGTACATGTGAGAGTAGATTATAATAGTAGTAAGCTTAAGAATTTTGGGTCGTTGTCAACATATCCACATATATACTTGAACCATAGAAGTTGTTAGGACTTATTATTCTCGATAACGGTTTGAAGACTTAAACCCGGGATGGTGCAAATGGTATCGGGGAGCGTTCCTCTAACAATGGAAAGGACTGCTCCAAAGGTGGAGTCACTCCTACAATGAAATAGGAGGAAAAGACTATCTAAAACGTCTAGTTGCCGCTAGCTAGGGAATAAGTGACGGACTATATCTCAACGAGGATCCTATGAATATTAGCAAGGAGGTTGTAACAGGGATGAAGTCAAGATTTTCAATCTAGAGAGACCAAATGGATCAGGAAAGATACACTTTTACGTTATATAAGTCATTCTAAAAATATCACCATAAATACTTGAATACACAAATATTTTTACAAAATCAATGTACCACACCGAATAATTTAAGGAATTTATATACTCGCACCCTTAGAATTTTCCCAATAATATGTATACCTAAACTTTTTTTTTCAATTACGCTTGTGTCTCAATATTCTTACAAAACTACAATGTTTTCATTTTGTTACGGTAATATAGGGAATACATGTAATAATGGCAATTGCAAAAATAGTTAAGAGCATAAGTATTATGAAAAAATAAAAGGGTACAATTGTAATGTACTGTAATATTCATTTTGGTATTCATTGTCACTTTTATAACAATTGAATAGTACATATTACAAAATCATCGCTGTACGTCGTATTCATGATTTTTAAATAATTATTAAATAATTCATATTTAATTAAATAGGCATGAAGTTAGGGAATTTAAAAAATAAGTATCAATCGTTACCTCAGATGCGGATTTGGGCTCTAGGGTTAATTGCAATAGTACACTCTCCCTCCTTTTACTTATTATTCAATCCTATAAATAATAAAAATATATTTATTTTTCTATTATACAAGAATGATGTATAAGACTCAATTAGATTTATTATATTAGCAATTATATTATACAAATATGATGTATATCTCTATACTTAATTTTATTCTTTATTATTGATATAACCTTCAAATATTTTTATTCGACATCTCAGAAAGATCATAATAAATAGAGCTTAAATATAAAGACAATGACAGTGACATACATGAGCTCAACATTGCACATTTTAACATTGGGAAAATGCAACTATTTTATTAAAATCATAAAAGTACAATAATTTTTCTACAAATAATAAAAAATATGTTACAAAGTTTCCATATCTTAAGAAATCCTTTCAGACCACCTCCTCTACCTCCTGTGCATCCTCCTTTGTTGTTTCCATTTTTACCCTCTCATGTTTTCTTGTGACTCTCCTCATATGTCTTCTTCTTCTTCTTCTGTTTGGTATTTTATTCCCAATGTATTGGAATGTAACATGGAGGATGCGACCTAGCTGATGACTTCCGTGGAGGTTCGACTGATTGAGTATCCTGATCTCTCGTGCTCCTTAAGCTTTTTGACTGGCGGAGTGGCTCTAATGGAGGAGGTCAGTGATCCTTACTCCCAGGGATGGACTTTAAGGCGACTCCATACATTGTTGTTGTATTATTATGGGTATACCAAATAATTATCTATCGAAGTCTATTGTCTCAAATTATCGAACAATGGTAAATAATTCTGCTTGAAGATCTCTCAAATTGTATTGAGTAAACGGTGTGAGCTGAGAGGGTTTAGAATCAAATTGACTCGAAGGACCAGCAAATGATAATTCTACAAACTATGACCGACTCAAAGCTTCTCTATATTCTGTAAGAATGAGATATTCATGTTGTAGTAAATATTACAGAAAATAAACATAACTTCTTAAAATAGTCATTCTATTAAATAAGTTATTTAAACCTGAAGGTCCAAATCCGGCTTCACCTTATTAAGACCCTAAAGCACTATATTCTATGTAGCTCGTGCCTGAAAGATATTAATTATATTAGATGTCACATAAATGAAACAATTAGTAAGAGAATGATACAATTTAATAAATCAACTATAAGAACCTGAAGATCCGAATCTTAGTTGAATTATCGGGTACCCTTGTCCGCTATATCCCGCACAAGTCATTCTTGATATATTCCCATACTTTTCAATAATGAATTATATAGGCACTAAAATTGAGAAAAATATATAATGAATTTGTTGTAACATGAGGTTCCAAAAATTGATTTCTCAATAAGTTGATCTTATGACAACTCATGTGCATTGTATCGTGCTATAATAAAGATACAGAATTATTGCTATAGTCCTTAAAAATTATACATTAATTTAAGTTAATTGTAGATAAATACTAATTGAAACCTGAAGCCGTAAACGTTGATGGTTGTTGTGATCCTTCCGCACTATATTCTGCATAATTCATACCTATACGATTTACATCATATAATTAAAAAAATTAGGTGTCCGAAAGAGAATCAATTTAATCTCAATTTATAACAAAGAAAGAAAAAAACCTGATGCTCCTGAAGTATGATGCTCTTGTGAGGGCATGTACGGTTGGTCATAGTATTGGAATAGATACATCGACGAGAACATGTTGATTGTATCATCAAAGTAATTAATTACATCTTCAACCTTTGTCTTCATACTCGAAGGTAAGTCTGTTGATCATTTAATCTCATCCAAGTTGTTCCTTTCATGTAGAATCGTATCCAATTATTTAATTTATGATATAATAAGTTAATAAAATATGGTAAAAAAGTAGAATTTTATTTAACATATCAGACGTCTTTCTACTGGTCCGTGTGGTTGGTAGGCTATTGTAGGAGGATGAATCTGTATCTGGATCCACCTTCTTGTTATATTCCAATATCATTGCATGTAAATATTATTGTTTGCATCCACGTGCTAAAAAATAACTGCTACTTCCCTCTCCTCTCAACGATCCACGTATTGTCGGTGTATATTACATTAATTTAGGACGTCGGTACTTCTTGTCTTACTACGTCGAGAGACCCCTCTCAACGGAAGGAGGGATATGTTATCGCATCCTAAATTGACGCATTACATGATCAGGTACATGCATAACTATGATATCGTAACAGATTAGTGGCACTCGACTCATCCAAATAACATGACCACTTCTACAAATATGATGCAATTGTGCCATTTCCCTCTAGCATCCAATTCATCTACATTTATTAAAAAAGGACATGTAAGCATTTACTCGAATTTATAAACATAGAAAACAATTGTGAATTTTTACCTGATGAACTTGTTGTGTACCCAACTCATTATGGTAAAATACAAGTGTTGCAATTTGAACATGATTGATGAATATCTGATTCTCACTCTTTATTCTTTTATTTTAGCTATTTATCTTGGTAAAGCATCACGTAAATAGGTGTAAATATAATAAGTTAGCATTCAACATGCATATGTTAACTTTATATATTTAGCACGTATTTATGCAAAAATAACAGAATAAAGGAAAAGAAAAAGGAAGGAGGTATTTAGAATAAATATAGAGTGACCCGAACACCAAGAGAAG
Organism: Ottelia alismoides; assembly: GCA_037367405.1. NCBI lineage: Eukaryota > Viridiplantae > Streptophyta > Magnoliopsida > Alismatales > Hydrocharitaceae > Ottelia > Ottelia alismoides. Next base: position 1,465,449 of record JAZKJV010000901.1, read on the forward strand.
GTCAAGCATTGATCTGATCGCCAAACAAAATAAGTAGAGAGAGATAGGGCCAACTCTATCTTGTACATATTGCTTAAATCTGTAAATAATTATGTTTGACAAAATAAAAGTAAAATAATCTTTTTACCTCCTTGTATATATTCTAAAAAAGAAAATAAAAATAAAACAAAAATCAGAAAAATACAATAAAAATAAAAAATAAAATCATCTCTCACTTGTATAAGGCACATGTATATATGTCTCACTCCCTATTTATTATATACATGTAAATAAATAATAAAAATAAAATAAAAATTACTTATTACTCCTAAAAATATGTTGTAAATAAATAAAATACAAAATATGGTATTTGTGTAAAAATAACAAAATAAAATTAATTATAAAAAATACATTGGTATATTATACATGTAAATACTACATTATACTGTATGGAGATTAATTTATTTTTCATAAAAATAATTAAAAATCACAGAAAAATAGTTTAAAAAATAATAAATATTTTTTCCTTTTACACTTTTTATTTTAAAGCCATTTACTATTTTTTATTGAATTTGAAAATATTTTGTGAATTCGAAATTTCTGGTTGGTTCTGAAGGGTTTGTTGACCCCGATCGACGCCCCCTTCCAGCTCGGGTTGGGTCGAAATTACGTCGCCAGAGCATCTTCTCTGATTTCTTCCACCAGATTCCAAACCCCTCTTGCCTCGAGATCCGAACTCGAAATTCATTGTGCATCCAACATTCTCACAGGTCCTCTATCGATCCGAATCTCTCTAGGGTTTCGCGCATCACGCTGATCTTTCTGGACCCTTGAGTTGGATATAAAAGCTTTGCTTCTGCCTCCTTGCACGGCAGCTCGTGCCTCGCCCCTTCTTCCATCCCTAACCACCTCAGGTAGAGTGACAACTTCCAGAGGGACCCTTCGGATTAGAGTTTGGTGGTGTATTCACGTTGCTCATCCTCGTGGCTGGCGAGCACCACCGCAATTAGCCTCCCGTCCTTCCACAGCTTGGTCGAGGCCATAACCTCCCCTCCCACCTTCGCCTGAAGCTACAGAGTTCATCAAGAACCTCATGTATTAACCATCTCACTTCATTTCGCCCTTTTGATTCATTCTTCCCATTCAGCTCCGCCACCAGTTCATTTGCTCCGACCAGCCGCTCGGAGCCCCGATATCGCAACCCATTTGTCCAGATCGTCATGCCACGTCGCCCTTCACCTTCTCCCACACCCTGTTCATCCTTAACCTCGGCCTTCGGGTCAGGATAGGGCAAGTATCTCCCTCTATCGCCTTCACCGGAGATCGATTTTTACCCCCTCCGCTTCTTTCATTTTCAGCTCCAATAACTTGGATCGGAGCTTCGCCCCGAGTCCCTTTACTCTTTGCAGGTCACCAAGCGCGAGAGGAGCATCATCTGGACCTTGGATAGCTCAGGCGGAGCAACTCCAGGTGGCCCGACACCTCCATGATCATTTAGCCATCGCCACGGCCATCGGAGCACGCCATCATACGCAGAGCCTCTCTACGACGTTGCAGACCTCTTTGGGAGCTCATCGGAATGGTGGATCGCCGCCAGCATCCGATTGCAGCTCGCCCAGGAGCTGTTCTTCCGGCTTCCTCGTCCACCATCGGATCGACTTTCATCCAACAGATTAGATCCCAGCCGCCGACCGGTGCAGCCTTTTCAGCCATCAGATCTGACGCATCCGACCGCACGTGTGGGGACATTCCCTGCACCGTCAAATCTGCTCCAGCAGCAATCAGAGCCGTACGCCCACGAAGCCTCCAGCGCGCGCCGCGTACCCCTGCGAAGGGTATATTGCACTACCTTCCCTGCCTTTTATGTGTGATTATCTAGTCTTGTAAAAGAAATTGTGGTTCAGAAACTTTGCAATTTGAACCTCCAATTTTTTAATTTTTGCATTTAAGTCCCTCCGAACTTGAGACCTGAGCATGTGTCACGTGTATCGTGCATGTTGATCTGGGATTTTTGCAATTTGAGCCCCTACGCTTTTTATTATGTTATTTTTGGCCTAAAAACTTTCCATTAATTGCAAGTAGGTCCCTGTCAAATAATTATTAAATCAACTCTAAAAATGCCGCAAAATTACAGTTAGCTCATGCTAATATGTTGTATTTATGCTAATTTCTATGACTTGATTTAATTTTATTTGATATTTACTAAAAATCAAAAACCTAAAAAAGTGTCCTGTCTATTTTCTAAAATACAAAATATAAAAATAGTCTCTAAAATTCTAAAAAAATTTCTCTGTGTTTGTTTTAGTTTTTTCTCATTCCTGTATAATTTCTGTTACATTATCTTTTATAAAAAACCCTAAAAATTACAAAATACTAAAAATTTTATAAAAATCATATAAAATCCTAAAAAAATAAAAAAATAGGATTTCAGTTGCTGTAGTTAAGTCTTTTTATTTACTTTATCATAAAAATCATAACCAGGGCATTTGGTCAATTTTAGTATTTTAAATTTGACCTTTGGTCCAGGCTGTTGATGAATCTCAGATTCATCACTCTAAAAATCATTAATTAAGCTCAAATCCCTCAAAATCATTGGCATTTATTCAATTAATATGCGTAATTAGCATTCATGCATGTTTTGATATGAATTGCATTTTATCACAAAATAAGAAGCCAAAAATCCTAAGTAAAATTGACTTGTAAATAGTCTAACTTCCCTAATTTTTAATTAATTAATGCTAACTCTGAATGACCCAAAAGTTCCACTGTGTATATATCAGTAACAAGAATAAATGAAAAACTACAAAAAATCACTAACCCAAACAAGTGGACCAAAAACCGAAACCCTAGTTTTAGGATTTCCGGATTGAAACCCTAATTTCTTCTTCATCCAGTGTCCATTTTGATCCTACTCACTTTTGAACTAATGTATATTCAATTATCTTCAAAACAAGACCAAGGTTCAAGTGAATCAAAGCTCATATGTGAAAGTTGGGTTTTGGGTCTTTTGTACATTTTGTATTTAAACGGTTTTTGACCAATTATTTTATGTACATAATTAACCTATTTTATTTTATTTCTTTTTCATTTGTCTTCTTTGATGAATGTTTTATTAAAATGTGTAAAAATCCAAATCCAAACTGAGCTTGAAATCAAAGAAACTAATTGAGTCCGAGTCCTCACTATCAGCATGTACAAAAAGTGTCTTTTTCGTGCTTTATTTTATTTATTCTTTTTCTTAATTAATAAAAATCCAAAAAAATAGATTAATGTGTAAATATTTATCTTTGATTCTATCATATTTTTCTGGATTTTTATCTATTTTAAAAATAAAAAAATTGTAAAATCCAAAAAATCAAGGTATTCTATGTACATGGATACCCCAAAAATATCACTTTGTGCAAATGATCGATTGGTTTTGATGTCTTCATGAAAGTTGTAGATCTCATCGAGACGAGCAATTTTCGTGATGAATTTTTTTGATCGGAGGTCGTTTGATATTTCTTTTATATTTATCTTTGTATTTATTTTCTGATTTTTGTGGGGCTGACATGTGGCAGCTCCTGGAGACGCCACATGTCACCCATTTTTTGAGGGTTTATTAATTCATTTTTTATAAAAATAATAAAAAATAAAAAAATAAAAAGGGTCGCACGTTGGAGCACGTTCCTCCTCCACCCGCCCTCTAGCCGCCTCGTGGAGGCACCTGGGCCGTCTGATCTTGGTCGATCGGACGACCCTAACCTCATCTCCTTTCTCCCCTCTCCCAAATCGGGCGGCGACGCCCCCAAATCTCATTGCCGCCGCAATCTTCTCCCCCGTGATTTCCGCCTGTCAATCTCGCACCGGCCAATCCTCTGCCCCGCGAATCCCTCGCCATCGCGCCGCCGCTTCTCATCTGCTCCGCGGATCTCGCACAGCTGCAACCTCTTCCAAATCTTCCCTAAATCTCGTCATCTCTGATTTCCTCCCATCTTCGGCCGACCCCCGAAGCTCTATTTAACCCTCCGTCGCCCCGACCTTCAACTTCATCCGCCGTTAGCACCAAACAGAGGGCGGTGGTGACAACCCGCTTCTCCTTCTCCGGCGAGATCCGGCCCTTCACGACCGTTGCAACGCCGCTCCTCCGTCGTGTGGTTTCTCAGCTCTGGTGTCTACCTCCGTCAAGCCAACACTACTCCGACTTCATTCGCATCAACGCCGGCCATCGCTTTCTTCTCCGACTTTTTCATCAACAATGCCATCGTCATAGTCAATGCTTCTTCGTCTTCGACACCAGCGACTTAGGGCTCCGCCGCCAGACTCCCACAACGAGCCACGAAGCTTCATTCATCCTCCAAGCATTTGAGTTCATCATCATCGACCGTCCAGCAAGCACTGTCGTCTTCGTCAGCATCACCGATCCTCAATCATCGCCGAGCCACGCATCACAACTTCACCTTCGACGGCCGAGTGCAGCCACAAGAGCATCAGCGCCTACAGGCCGGAGCTCAGCCTCGCCAGCCACGACCGTCGGGCGGTGGGACCGAGACCCCTCGTACACGTACGAGGCACGTGCGTCCGGGGGGAACATCCCATCCCTACGGGTCACGTGCTGGGCACTTGACCGCTGGGTAATTTGCAATAAACCCCCCAGCAGTACCCCTATTCGCACACCAGTACGGCCGACCAGAGGGCACGTGCTACACACGTGCCCCTCTGGCCATTTTGCAGAATACCCCCAACGTTTCGGCAATTATAATATAGCCCTTCTTTGCATTTATTTTATTTTTAATTATTTTAATACTGTATTGTTACCCATGTGTTTCCCCATTGTTCTGGACCGCTACATTACATTATTTTATTATCCAAAAAAATCATGATGTCGCTAATTAATTCTCTACATGATAGCATATGCTTGACATTTTTGTGGTCAATGGTTAATTAATAATTAATTATTTGTGGAGAATTGCATACTTTGCCTATTTAATGCTCTAAACTTTGTAATTGATTAACCGTTGCTCTAAAAATTATCGAAAAATCACGGATTGTAGAATTAATTGTGTTTAACATTGTGCCCAAAAAGAATTACATTTACATGCATAGTTTGCCTTGTAAAAACCATTTTGTATATTTTAAGATTTGATTTTTAATATGTATTAAATCTGATATTTTCAAGTTTTAGGATTTTTCTGAGATCGGTCATCTAGAGATAAATCTTGGATAATTTTATCTCTTGAAAATAAATAGGTTTAATATTATTATAATTAAATATTGAAATTCACTTTGTTTGCATTTAAAAATTCATAAAAAAATTCATCTTGCATCCAAAAATTTCAAAAAAATTATAGTACATTTATTTCATTATATTATCATCTTGGCCAAGTTTCATATTTTTTGGACATCGTTTGATTGATCTTTACATTTTAGTCCCTAAAATAGGACAAAGTTGCATTTTGCATCCTTAATTGCATTAAAAAATTACAAAAAAAGTCCGCCTTGAAAGCCACACACGAACACTGATAGACTAAATTCTAGATTGTTCCTTTGCCTCCTTGTGTTCGAGGTAGGGACTTAACTAAGTAAAATAAACATAAAACCACATCGATTAAAATTGACTAAATTTTGTGTAGTTATTTCTTGACTGATTCCGATTACCCGCCTACAACGAAACAACATTATTTTATGCGAACGATAATCCAAATCAATCCAATCCACGACAAATATTTTAACAAGGGCGATTTCGGACCCGTCAGATGACGTCGTTGCCGGGGAAGCAAACGACTTATTTTTTGTTTAAAAATTTTTGTTTGGTTTTTCGCATTCGGGTAGTCTGACCCCCAAATTTTCTCTGTAAATTCCATTTTTTCCTGCATTTATTTTTATTTTATTTTCAACATTTATTTTCTTATTTTATTTTTGAGTCACTCTCTTACATTCTCTCTCTTATTTTTCTTACGAGGTACCTGGCGTACATGGAGCGGTTTTTAAAAACCAAAGCATCTTCACCAACTTCCGAAAAAAGCCGCAATTAATTTAAGATTGAGTCGAGTCGTGAGAGAGCGTAGAGTTTAGGATTTATTTTCTGCAATTTTTAATTTCTGTAATTAATTGCTCATTTAGAGCGATATCCGTTTGGACTCTCGCATGTGTAAAAGACCTTTAACTCTTTCTGTGGTGTGTCGTGGCATGTTTCACTCTCCCGTGAGGGTGGAGCCCGACTTGAGTGGCGCTTAGGATAGACCTGCACACACGTCTCTTAGAGCGTTAAATTTTTTGATTGTGCTCGTAGGACCTAGGGTCACACTTCACTTTAATTGGAACGCACAGTAGATTGTTCAATTTAGTCAAATTCAACTCAATTCTTCCCCGCTAATAGAACTTTCTGCTAGGTGCGGTTTTTCATCGGCTTGCATTCATATAGACTAAATTTTCAAATTCTTGTATTGCATCCACATGGAGATTGCGAGGAATAACTATAAGTCTTATATCTGAGCATACATCATCGTTTCACGTGCATTGGTTTTTCCTGAATTTCTTCCTCCTGTTTTGTCACATAATTTTAAAAGAAAATTGAGACTGGACGGTAGACGTGCTTTTGTGCTCACCTTAAAATTTTCAGTGATCACCTAATTAAAATTGGGACTGCTAAATATAGCCGACTTTAATTAACCCATAAAATCAAGAATTTTTGCGGAAGGGCAACCCCGTCTTTGGATGCATTTATTTTTCCGAGTGAGCGAGAGACGACACTTAAGGGTTAGAGCACAACTCTGAAATTTTTGTTTAGACTACTGATTCTAAAAATGATTAGCTACTTCTTAGTGAGGATCTATGGGTAGCTGGTAAATGGTCCGGATTTCCTTAGTAGAGTGGGTGGTTTAAAGGACACTGCGTAAGGATCCGTTCTTAAGTAACACGGGTAGCCATTTTATTGTCCGTACTTACACCTATACTGGTTGAAAGTAGGCGCAACTAGTCGTAGGAATTCAGGACAATCTTTAAGAAAATCTTCGGCACCTAACAACTCGCTAAATAATTTTCCAAGATTGTCTTATCACCAATTAAAAATGAAAATAAAATAGCCGAACTGTTGTGACTTCATTGTGTGAGTTTGTGAACCCGGGGTTTGATTTGTGTTTGTATTGGTGTGCGCGAACCGATTTCGAAGATCAAAAGCCGCACATTTGTGCCCTCAACCTCCTTGATAAAAATTTGTTTTGAATATCCCGTACACTCACTGAGGTCACCATGTCGATTAATCATCAACCTCCTTTGACAAACACAGGACAATAGTCGGAGTACCAATCAGATCTATATTATGAAAATGAATTTGTCTCGATCAAGTCCAAATCAACTAAATCCTCTCCTTTCAACGATCCCTCAACATTTTAAAGAGATTCTGACTCCAGGATGAATTCGGTCCCCTAATTGAATTCCAAGCCATTCTACTCGAATCATCCTACCACACATGACTACATACCATCTTGGACTGAACTGTCACATTCTCAATTTCTCACTAATGAACCATTTCAAGATCAAATTACTTTTGAATCTCATCACTAATCGAGAAACCAAACCCAGATGGAGAGATCCCGTACTTATTGACATTAGAGTTGGATTAACCGTGACGATCAGATCCCTATTGACCAACCTGAATACCACTCCTTCAACCAACCTATACATACAGAGAACCAAATGGATGATATCGACACATATGCACCATATATGACTCCATTTTTTAAGGATACAATCAATCATGATCATGGAAGTAGACTCTACTCAAACCAGCATTACATGCCTGAGTTACGACATGTTGAGTATGAGACCTACACATTCCCACAAAATCCTTCCACTGAGCAACCTCCTTCCATAATTTTTGAGGAGAAATTTTCAGAAATAATGATCATATATCCGATATTCCAAGAAACTCTCCTTTCAGCATATAGAGAAAAATGGAAGATGAAATTATTGAATCTCACATGCAAAAACACACCCCGACTGCTCCCATGATTGATCACGAAAAAAATTTGAGGATGATATTTCGAGGATAAATAAGAGAATTGATTTAATGGATGATAGATTTCGAAAGTTTTGCCGATTGATTAATTTCACTCTCTGGTAACTCGGACATAAAAATGGATGAGGAAAAGATTGGATCTCATGTTGACAATTTTGAGGATATTTAGAAATCTAGGGACGATTCTAACAACGACACTTCTGCATATTACTCCCATAGAAATGATTATGCGTCTGACTCTTAATCAGAACATCAAAGTCCCTTCTCATCTACGGAAGATACCACATCACCATACCACATAGAAAATACCAAAAAATTGGAATATTGAAAAACACCCCAAAAAATGAAAATACAGAAAAATGAAGCACTGGAGAAAAGATTGATTTTAGAACTTCCCTTTATACAGGCCATTAAGCACTTCCCCGATCTGAAAGGATTTGTAATGGATAAATTAATGATGAAAAGGTCAGGCAGGATTAGAACAAAGACTGAAAGACATATTTTGTCAATGGCCTCCTCCTTGGTGTTGAGGAGAAAAATCAAAAGTCGCATAGGAAGCGGTTGCCCATATTTAACTGTGGAATTAAGGACATAATTTTCACCCATGCTCGAATTGACGACGATTCACCAATCAATATCATCCCGACCTCGGTATTTCACGAACTCAAACTTGGACCTATCAGGAAGATAGGAGAGATAGTTCAATTGGTTGATCGATCAATAAGCGACCGAGAGGAACCATTTCGGTCATCATTATATTCCAAGATGCTCCGCTCAAAGTAGACTTCACGATCATTGATATTGAGCATCAAAGAGAATTCACCCAGTCTCTAATTATTCTCGGAAAGCCATTCTTGGCATTGGCTAAAGCAATTATTGAGTGCGAGACTCGGGACATCAATTTTATAGCATTTGAGAGCACTTCGATCTCAACAAGTCTTTGAGGAACCACGATTTTATGAGGCAACCCACGAAGTCCTCGACAGCCGTCACCATAAAGCAGTAGAAGAGCCCTATCCCGTTGCTACATCTGAGATAACAGTTGTTGATGAGACAATTGGTTTAGAGACTCTCCCTCATGCTCCATTCCCATCTGCTCTCACCATGAAAAATCAAATATATGAATCATATGATCTTGAGACTTATGCATGGTCGCACCCTAGATCAACCTATTCTGACTACCTTGATCACATCAGGTCGACACAGGAATGCTCCAACATCAAATCAATTGAGAACGTGCATGCAGAGACTCTCCTCAGTATTTCAATCGTTACGAATGTCACAATAGAAGAATGTTTCTTATATGATCCTGAGACATATGCATGGTCGCACCCTGGGTAAAACTACTCTGAATACCTTGACCAAATCATCCCAAACCAGGAGTGCACCAACATTAAGAAGACTAAGAATAAACATGCAGGACAAACACCGACCAAGGAGAAGAATTCCAATGGTTATTCATCTGGAGACTCAAGTGGACCAACACCTTCACGAAACAAAATGAATACTCCTTCATCGAAAAGGAAAGTCACCTTTGACCTTCCAGAAGAGGAATCATCTGATGATCCCTCATCAGGTCCGAAAAAGGTAATCTACATGAGTGAAGTCTGTTCGGCAGTTTTAAAACCATATCTTCGCAAGGATCCAAACTTTGACTTCCGTTGGACAACTCTCATTCCTCACTATTATTCATCAAGAGACGATGCTCCTGCTCTCATCAAATACACTGGAATTATTTCTTATGAGTTGATGAGACTGGTGCTTCAGAGTATTCAACCGAGGACAAATCGCTGGATCCCAAGAAGGAACGAACTCTGAGAAAACAACTGAAGAAACAAAAGGACAATAATATCTGGAGTGTGTCCACTTTCAGATATTATTCCTCTGAGGATGACTCTGATGATGGATACCTTTCATCTGACTCATATGCTTCATCTAATATCCAACATGATTTCTCCTAGGATAACACCGATAATAGTTGGGAATCATATGCTTCGTCTCCTTCTCGTCATTACAATCTCCCACCACATGCTCACAAAAAGATCAGTCGAAAACCACCTTAATCATCGACCACCCACCCTCCCTCCCGACCACATCGGTCTCCTTGTACATCTTCTCCTTCTACTTAGACCAAGGCCTAAGTATAGCGGGGACCGATGCCATCTGTATATACCATTTCCCTCATCAAACTCATTCTATCGATCGCCTCATTTCCACCCTTCTTCTATACTTTGGCTGACCAGAGCTTAAGTATAGGGGGAACTGATGCCCATCTGTATATACTCTCCTCATTCACATATTCTGACCACCTCATTTTCGCTCTTCTTATATACTTAGACTGTTCACAGCCTAAGTATAGGGGGCGGACCGATCTATCTTTTTCTTTTTTTTCACTCTCTTACGCTTAGCCCGAGCTATGTCTTATTTACGCTTCTTGTGCTCTGAGGACACATCACTAGCTAATTATAGGGGATCTATATATACTGTGTATATATTTTACCCATATCTCATACTTTCGCATAAGTCTATATGTATTTACGGGGTAGGTAACTAACTTAAAAAAATAAAAAAAAGAGTTTTGCTACTAACACTGACTGTGTCCAACCAAATTTTTTGAAAAAAATGGATTCTTATCCATCTTTGCATACTTCTTTGAAAATTCAAGAAAAAAAGAATAAAAAAAGAAAAGAAAAGAAAAAGAACTATTAAAAAAACTTGTGTCTGCATTTAACACACCTGCACTTCATTCATTTGCATCTGTGAAAAGTCTTAGGGTTCTGAACCGAGTTATGAGCAGAAACCGAGAGTGATTTGGACTTGAACTTAATCCACCTAATTTTCAGATGAACTTCATCGAGAAATAGGATTTTAGAAACTTCATGTCTTTGACTTAAGTCTTTGAGTTCCACATGACAATGTACAACGTTTGACTCTTAGTGCCTAACCTGGTCTCTTCATTCTGGGTACAACTCTGGAATAAGGAATCAATTTGTACTCTCGCACTATGCACTTAGCTCAACTCAAACGGGGCATTGGAAGACTGTGTGAGTTTCTTTTCTGGTAGTGTGGAAATCTAAAGATCGGAGTACGGGTTGAAATAAAGCTTCGAAAAAGGGATGGACGGATGGGCACATTTTTTTCTAAGACCCCAAGATATGTACGAAAACAGAAAGATTCTATATCTGTAGGGGCACAACAAGATCCAAGCAGAACCATCAAAAATCCAAATACAAAAGAAAACATTACTAAATAAATATCTGACCAAAAAGGTCCAAGCTTCAAGAAAACCTGCAGATCTTGGTGGAGACTCGACTACACTGGCCAGCTTCATGAGGAGAGGTGACTACACTGGTCACCCTCCAGTTCTTTTCTCCTTCTTCTATCTTCTCCCTCATTTTGATTGTGAACACAACGCGACAGACCTTAGAAGGAAATACCTGACTCCTCGAGGACGAGTTACTGGAGAGAAGATTTGCATGGTAGTCCGACATTCTGGATGGGAAGAGCTAAAACTTTTCACACACATGAGTTGATTGTTCAATGTTCATAGGGTATGCTTTGGGAGGATGATTGATCTAAGAGCTTTTTGAGCCGAAACTGTGACAATGATATGTAGAACTTGAAGGTTGTTGATTTTAAAATTCTAAGTCTCACAGAAGCTCCGCCACATTAATCCAAAGGTTGGGTCTAGATTCATTTTCACCTTCAGCTCATGGTCTTGGTATAGAACCCAATCTCATTTCACCTCATGGCATTTCTTCTGATGCTCATGGACGAGCATGGTTTAAGTATAGGAGGATGATGAATCTCAGATTCATTATTCTAAAAGTCATTAATTAAGCTCAAGTCCTTCAAAATCATAGGCATTTCTTCATTTATTTTGTACAATTAGCATTCATGCATGTTTTGTTAAGAATTGCATTTTATCACAAAATAAGAAGCCAAAAATCCCAGCTAAAATTGAACTGTAAATAGCCTAACTTTCCCAATTTTTAATTAATTCATGCTAACTCCGAATGACCCAAAACCACTCCACTGTGTACATATCACTAACAAGAATAAACGAAAATACAAAAAATCACTAACCCAAATAAGTGGACCAAAAACCCAAACCCTAGTTCTAGGATTTCCGAACCGAAACCCTCATATCTTCTCCATCCAATGTCCGTTTTGATCCTACTTACTTTTGAACTACATTTAGTACCTTCAAAACAAGACCAAGTTCAAGTGAATCGAAGCTCATATGTGAAAGTTGGGTTTTGGGCCTCTTTTGTACATTTTGTATTTTAACGATTTTTGACCTATTATTTTATTTACATAATTAAACTATTTTATTTTATTTTTTCATTTATCTTCTTTGATGAAAGTTTTATTAAAATGTGTAAAAATCCAAATCCAAACTGAGCTTGAAATCAAAGGAACTAATTGAGTCCGAGTCCCCACTATCGGTTTGTACAAAAAGTGTCTTTTTTATTTTATTTCTTCTTTTTCTTAATTAATAAAAATCCAAAAAAGTATATTAATGTGTAGATATTTAACTTTGATTCTATCATATGTTTTTCGGATTTTTATCTGATTTAAAAATAACAAAAAATTGTAAAATCTAAAAAATCAAGGTATTCTACGTACATGGGATACCCCCAAAATATCACTTTGTGCAAATAATTGATTTTGGTTTTGATGTCTTTGAAAGTTGTAGATCTCATCGAGACGAGCAATTTTTATGAAGAAACTTTTTCGATCCGAGGTTATTTGCTATTTCTTTTCTATTTTTCTTTGTATTTATTTTTTGATTTTTGTGGGGCTGGCACGTGGCAGCTCCTGGAGCCGCCACGTGTATCCATTTTTAAGGTTTATTAATTCGTTTTTTTATAAAAAAAATAAAGAAATAAAAAAATAAAAAGGGTCGTACGTGCCCTGCACGTGCCTCCTCTACCCGCCCTCTAGCCGCCACGTGGAGGCACCTGGGCCGTCCGATCTCGGCCGATCGGACGACCCTAACCTCATATCCTTCCTCCCCTATCCCAAAGTAGACGGCGGTGCCCCCAAATCTCGTCGCCACCGCAATCTTCTCCCCCGCGATTTCCGCCCTTCAATCTCACGACGGCCGATCCTCCACCCCACGAATCCCTCGCCACCGCGCCGCCGCATCTCGTCTGCTCCACGAATCTTGCACAGCCACAACCTCTTCCAGATCTTCCCTAAATCTCGTCATCTCTGATTTCCTCCCATCTCCGGCCAACCCTCGAAGCTCTATTTAACCGTCCATTGCCCCGACCTTCAACTTCATCCGCCGTTAGCACCAAATAGAGGGCGGTGGTGACAACTCCCTTCTCCTTCTCTGGCGAGATCCGGTCCTCCACAGTCGTTGCAATGCCACGCCTCCGCCGCGTGGATGCTAAACTCTGGTGTCTACCTCCGTCGAGCCAACGCTACTCCGACTTCATTCGCATCAACGCCGGCCACCGCTTTCTTCTCTGACTTCTTCATCAACAACGCCATCGTCATTGTCAACGATTCTTTGACTTCGACACCAGCAACTTGGGGCTCCGCCGCCAGACTCCCACCAACAAGCCACGAAGCTTCATTCATCCTCCAATCGTTTGGGTTCATCGTCATCGACCATCCAACAAACACTGTCATATTCATCAGCTTCATCGACCCTCAATCATCGTCGAGCCACGCATCGCAACTTCGCCTTCGACGGTTGGGCGCAGCCACCAAAGCATCAACACCTACAGGACGGAGCTCAGCCTCGACAACCGCGGCTGCCAGGCGGTGGGCTCGAGGCCCCCCGCACACGTGCGAGGCATGTGCGCCCGGGGGGAACGTCCCATCCCCACGGGTCATGTGTTGGGCACGTGACTGCTGGGTAATTTGCAAGAAACCCCCTGATAATACCCTTATTCGCACACCAATCCCGCCGACCAGAGGACACGTGTTATACACGTGCCCTCTGGCCATTTTGCAGAATACCACCCTAACATTTCGGTAATTACAATATAGCCCTTCTTTGCATTTTATTTTATTTTTAATTATTGTAATATTGTATTGTTACCCCTATGTTTCCCCATTGTTTTGGACTGCTACATTACATTATTTTATTATCCAAAAAATAGCATGATGTTCATTAATTAATTCTTTACATGATAGCATATGCTTGACATTTTTATGATCAATGGTTAATTAATAATTAATTATTTTTTGGAAAATTGCATACTTTACCCATTTTTATGCTCTAAAATCTATAATTGATTAACCGTTGCTCTAAAAATTATCGAAAAATCACAGATTATAGAATTGTGTTTAACATTGTGCCCAAAAAGAATTGCATTTACATGCATAGTTTACCTTGTAAAAATTATTTTGCATATTTTAATATTTGATTTTTAATATGTATTAAATATCACATTTTTGAGATTTAGGATTTTTTTGAGATCGATCACTTAGTGATAGATCTTGGATAATTTTATCTCTTAAAAAGAAATAGGTTTAATATTTATTATAATTAAATATTGAAATCCACTTTGTTTGCATTTAAAAATTCATAAAAATGTCATCTTGCATCCAAAAATTCCAAAAAATTAAAGTGTACTCATTTCATCATATTTATCATATTGGCCAAGTTTCATATTTTTTCAGATATCGTTTGATTGATCTTTACATTTTAGTCCTTAAAATAGGCCAAAGTTGCATTTTTGCATCCCTAATTGCATTAAAAACTACAAAAAAGACCGCCTCAAAAATCACACACGAACTCTGATAGACTAAATTCTAGATTGTTCTTTTGCCTCCTTGTGTTCGACCTTGGGACTTGTCCAAGTAAAATAAACATAAAACCACATTGATTAAAATTGATTAATTTTTATGTAGTTATTTCTTGACTGATTCCGATTGCCCATCTACAATAAAAAGACATTATTTTAGGCTAACGATAATCCAAATCAATCCAATCCACGATAAATATTTTAACAAGGGCGATTTCAGACCCATCAACTGTACATTTTTTTCCTTTTTTGATTTTATTTTATTTTTGTAAAATCATATAAAAATCAGAAAAAATATCACAAAATTACCCAAAACATCTGCATATTTAAAAACACAAAAATATTTTTATTTCTAATTTTTTAGTATTTTTAATCCTAATAAGAATTGTTAAAGCTTGTTCTTGTTATTATCTTTTTATTTATTTTCTTAAATATAAAAAATGCAAATTTAAAATAACAAAAATATGCATTTTCTGATCTGATTACCGACTAATTCGTAGGTTTTACTCATTCTCTTTGTGTTCGACCCTGATTACTATACTAGGTTAAATAAATAGCGGAGACCGCTAACATCGTTTTTACCGACTTATCTGTTTGATTCTGTGCCTTGCTTGTTTTACTTGAGTGGTCTTGGTTTTTCTGAGTCCGATTGGTTGATTAGGGTAGCAACAACCTCGATTATCTTGATACTTAACCCTAGCCCGATCGGTCGCCTCATCAGAATGACGCCATTACCGGGGAGCACAGCTTAGTAGTCGCTTTTCAACCTTCTTCTTTTTATTTTTATTTGTTTTTAGCTCTATTTGTTGTAACTACTTTCTGACCCGTTTCTATTTCACTTTTTGTGCGAGGAGCCGCTCGAGGATGCTTTTGGAGGATATCCGTACTTGAGGAGAAGCAAGAGCAGAATTAGTTGTAGCTTATAGAGCAGTAGTAGATTAGTTTACTTTTAAGCATTCATTCATTATTGTAATAATACAAGTACACTCAGACTTTCTGGACTTGGCATATCGGGGCTTGTTTTGCTGAGCACCGGTGTGCTCGGGGGACCTCACCACGGTTTTTCACCGGCTTTGATTTTCTCGCCTTTTCTTTTCTTTGATTCTCGAAGAATTTGGCCCCTAGATTTAGGAATTTCTATGATTGTGACGTAATTCATTAAGGCCCAATCCCTAATATCGTACATGTACCTATAGTTCATAATTGAACCTAATTAAAAATCATAATAAAAAAGTTAACCTGATTTATTGAGAGGTCACGTGCAGCTAGAGGCCGTATACAACACGTGCAGGATCCGTTGTGGCGGACATCGATCGACATCAGGGATCGGACCCCGACCTCTCTCTCTCTGACCAGTTAGCTACCGTTCTTCACGATCATAGAAACTGCTCATCTAAGGCCATTTTCTTCTTGCATCATTTAAATTAGTTTTATTTCCGTCTTTAAATTTATGCGCGGATCACCCTGCATGTAGAGTGCTGGAGTCAGGTACGCCTTTCTTACTTTGCATGCATCATCGTGTTTGATCGTGCATCAGCTTTTTCGACTTCCCCCCTTATTTTTGGACTCAAAAAATCAAGAGATCTAAAAATTCGTTAGGCGTTTGTTTGCTTATTGGAAAATACCATAAAAAGTGATAACCATAAAATTAGGACTGCTAAATAAACTTGATCTTAAAAGACACCTCACCTAAAAATTTATCTTGGGAGAGTCACCCCCTCATCGTGTGGTTTGCTTGTGCGAGAGAGTGACCCGCACACTATGCTAGAGCCATACTTGAACTCTCGTTAGACTACTGGTCTTGGGGTTAGTCGTTCTCTAGTGGGGATCGCTCCGGTCTTCGGTAAAGCACGATGCGATATCCTTACCAGAGCGAATTGATCGGGTAGCTTGTAAACGGTCGGCAACTTGTACTGGTTGGGAAAGATCTAGCTTTGGGATTGGGCCAATCTCTTGAGAGCATTGGGTTCCTACCAGATCGCTTAATCACCTTGCTAGACTACATTATCACCTAAATAAAATTGACAAGATAAAAGATCAAACCATCACGATCATCAGCTCTACATTGCGTAGGTGAATTGGGGTTTTGACTGCCGATCTTGTTTGTTTCCAGATCCCATCAGCCTTTCTTCTAAATCACGATGATGCGCCGGAGGTCCCTTAGGCAACCCTTGGCTGTGCTACTTTCGAGCACTTCACCCCACTCATCTAGGCAGGTTCGAGAGAGCCTAGACCCGCTCTCCGAACCCAAGTTCGATTCTGCCCTATTCCCCCTCGATCACCCTTCTTCCAGTCCGGTGGTTCCCGAGCAGAGACCAACACATATATTTATTCATTTGACGGCACCTGAGTTCGGGTCTTTTGCCTTTGTAGAGACCCAAGAGATAACCAGCAGTGAGGAGCGCACCGATGGGCAACCCCAGAGTACTACATATGTTCCAGATCAGGACGCCATCAACAACACACTGTTTGCCTCCCTGGAGACAATGCGGAGACAGATTAGAGACCAGGGAGCCTTTATGGCAGAGGTGCGCAGAGAGATGGCACAGATGCGAGCGGACAGAGGAGAGCCGAACCGACTAGGCGGTGGAGAGATACCGGAGTATGGAGAAGGAGATGGAAGACAACCAGAGGAGCCACAGGAGCCCGTATGACCATCTAGGCCGATGAGAGAGTTGCACAACCCTGGTACGACTTTTACACACCGTTGGATTCAGCCTCCGGTGATCTCAGAGATTTCAAGCTCCCCCTCAGATCATTCAGCTTTTGCCCAAATTCCATAGGCTTGCTACCGAGGAGCCGCATCTTAACTTACAAGAATTTGAGATGATCTGCAGCACTGTCCACGACAGATATGTGGACGAGGACACCATCAAGATGATGGTGTTTCCATTCTCCCTGGTTGATAGAGCATCCTACTGGCTGAAGCATTTGGGGAGATATGTCGCTTCATGGGAGCAGCTCCGGACCGAGTACTTGAACAAGTACAATCCACTCGGTCGGACGAATGCAACACGAGTTCTGATCAACAACTTCTCCATGATCCCCAACGAGCAATTCCATGAGGCGTGGGATTGATTCTGTGAGCTCATTGATCGGTGTCCACATCATGACATTTCCAAGCCCAATCTAGTACATATATTCTTTTGTGAGCTGACACCAGAGCTGCAGGGACTAGTGAATGCTTCTTGTAGGGGCTCCTATTTTGCCAAAGACGAAGACCAGGTCTGGGCCATCTATGAGGAGATGGCCGATAACTATACAGTGATGTCCCAGACCCGACTCTACACTCAGGGGAAGCCTTCCCCTCAGGCCGTGACTTAAATAGGATATCACGGGTTGATGTGGATTCAGCCACCTCTTCAGCAGCCGCAGCACAGGCAGAGTCGTCGGCCGCTGATATGGGCATTATCAGCAAGAAGATGGACTGTATTGAGATCAACAAGAAGAAGCTGTGCCAGAGCATGACTCAGATCGATCAGTTGGCACGGGCTTTGAGTGACCTGAAGACCCAGATCATGTGTCTCCAGGAGGCATAGACAGCTTCTCAGCCACGTCTCAGGTCACGGGGTGAACCTAGCAACAACGGCTCGTCCCAGTATTCCTCCCAGTATAGAAAGGTTCACCACATCCAAGCGGATCCGTTCCAGCAGCTGCAACACTAGTACTCTCAGCCACTGCCATCTCAGGACGCTCAGATGATGGCGTATCAGCAAGATCAGCCACTAGAAGTTCTTCCTCCATCCCCCTACGAGCAGAAGTCGTTGATGGAAGTCAACGGGATTTGTTACGACCAATAGCAGCTCAGGATCCGCCGAGATCATTCTGGATTCAGGTGGGCGACTGGAGGAACCTCATCCCAACAGCAACCTCCAGCTCAGGGTGGACAGTTCGGCCAGCAGTCGCAGCAGCAACCCCAGTTTTCCCACCAGCCATAACAACATTTCCATCCAGGTCCTCGTCCCTACCACCAGGGACAGCAGTGGAGGCAACACCAGCAACAGACTCAACAGTATCCTCAACCTCCCCCTCATCACTTTCAGCAGCCGCCTCGCTTTTAGCGAGGCAACCCATCCAATTCTCATGGGCCAGCCTATGAGAACCCGACCCTTGATGATCTAGACCGCCTACTCTCAGACCAACATGCATCCTTTAGACAGGAGATGAGGGAGACCATCAAAGGAAAGGCTGCCATACCCGCTCATATCGAGCTAAACCTGAATAACCTCAAAAGGAAATCTGAGCAGGTACAGTTTACAGAGACCACAACTCCTAGTGATTTATTGGGTGACATTTCTTCATATACATTTGATGTTGATTTTGTATCACTTAGGAGCGGTAGGATGCCAGCCGACGGTGCCTTGTCTGAGCGACGGCACCACGAGGATGCAGGAGCACCAGATGAGGAGGATAGAGGTGCTGATGCCGCTCAGGATGATGATGAAGGTGGTGCTGATGCCACCAAGGACGTTGATCCAGCCGACGGTACTGAGGCCGTCGCTTCTCCGGATGCAGAGGGTGGTACTGATGCCACCAGATTCCATGATGTTGAGCTAGAGTGCAGTGCTGATGATGCAACATCTGATGTCGTGGGTGGTACTGAGGTCACCCTTCCATTCCAGTAGTGTTTTCTCTAGTTTTTGTACCCTGGGACTATATGAAAAATACTAAAAATTAATAAAGGAAAGGTTTCTTCATCTTCGAATCCATATTTGATGATTGATGATACTTGTATGGATTCCATGCCTTCGCAGCAACAGGAACCTCTTCCTAGCCCTCTATTTAAGGAGGGCTCATTCCTTCCCTCACGCACTCCGCTTGGCTAAGGGGAATAAAAAAGAAAATTAAAAAAAAAAATCAGCGGTTAGAGTTCAACCAGCAGATGATTGATAGATTCCATATCCAGCTGACTCTACAGGAGGCACTCGAGCACATCCCTCTCTTCCAGAAGAACTTGAGAAAGAAGACCAATATCCGCATGAAGAAGAGGAACCATCAAGCAGAGATCCATGTGCTGACTCATGCCACCTGCTTTGCTATCCAGAACCGTCTGCCAGTCAAGCGGTCAGATGCAGGAGCTCCCTATGTCAGATGCCATATTCATGAGCAGAGATTTGATCGTACTCTATTGGACATCGGCTCTTCCATCAACCTCCTTCCGGCAGCCTAACTCGACCAATTTGAGCTTGGTCCTCTTCGACAGAGCAAGACAGTCCTTCGGTTTGCTGATAGATCTGTTAAGAGGCCGAAGGAGTTGTTGAAGAATGTAGTCGTCACAATTCAGGGCCTGAAATTCCTCGTGAACTTCGTTGTGTTGGACATGGAGATTCCTAAATTTGTGGTCGATACCCCCATCATTTTAGAATGACCATTCTTAGTTACAGCCAAGGCAGTGTCTGACCATGACAGCGGGAAGGTATACTTTCACATTGTGGGTGAGATTATACAAATAGAGATGATTGACGAGACTAGAACGCAAGATTCAACTTGCTTAGAGAAAACGACAGAGGCAGAGCAAGACGTCCACCAGGAGTGTGACTTTGTGATCACTGATGATGAAGCTGCTTGGTCTGATTCCATTTCACGAGCCCTTCTCTCACCTCCAGATGTTGTAGATTTGCAGTTTCCAGCAGAGGAGAGTTCAGAGAGCATACTCTTGGCCGAGGATACTTTTAAGGATGGCGACCGCATTTAGGATAGCGAAGCAGATTTTGTATAATGTGATTCTGATTCTGATCTCTCGGATTCAGACATAGACTGGGCAGAGTTTGATGGTTTATTACCTTGTCTGATTTCCAAAAAGCAACAACTAGGGTGGAGACCATGCCAGCACCGAGTGCATACACACCAATAGGGCAGCCTTCACCAGTTTTGCATAATCAGCGAGAGTTCTCCCATTCAGATCTGGTTGCATTCACTCAGACCTTTCATAGGCCAGATTTGCCAGCTCCCAGTTGCCCAGAACTGAAGCCTTTGCCGCAGTTGCTGAAGTACAGATTCCTTGCGGTAATCATGAGATATACCCAATCATTATCTCAGCGGATTTGACTGGAGAGCAAGAATCTCGGTTGATGGAGGTTCTTGAAAAGAACGCAAGGCAATAGGATGGAGTATAACTGATCTCCAGGGAATAAGTCCGGCTCTGTGCTCCCACCATATCTATCTCGAGGAGGACGCGAAGCCGTCGCGTGTGTTCCAATGACGTTTGAACCCGAATCTTCGAGAGGTATCCATGAAAGAAATATCGAAATGGTGGAGTGCTGATTTTATATACCTCATCTCCGACTCCAAGTGGGTTAGTCCGTTGCATGTGGTGCCCAAGAAGACGGGCATCGCTACAGTTGTGAGTGAGTCTGGAGAGGAGATAGCTACCCGGGTACCCACTTCTTGGAGAGTTTGTGTGGACTACAGACGATTGAATCAGGCCATCAAGAAGGATCATTTCCCGATGCCTTTTATTGATCAGATTATAAAGAGGCTAGATGGGAAGAGTCACTATTGCTTTCTCGACAGGTACTCCGGATACAATCAGATGGTCATAGCGCCCGAAGAACAGGACAAAACGTCATTTACTAGTCCATTTGGGACTTATACTTTCAGACGGATGCCCTTTGGTCTATGTAACACCCCAGCGACATTCCAAAGGTGCATGTTGTCCATTTTCTCGGACATGGTGGGTGACTGTTTAGAGGTCTTCATGGATGACTTTTCAGTCTACGGCGATGGGTTTGATGCTTGTCTTGACTGTCTAGACCAGGTTCTTCAGCGCTATAGAGAGGCTCATCTTGTCTTACCGTGGGAGAAGAGCCAGTTTATGGTGGCTTAGGGGACGGTGCTTGGTCATATCATCTCCTACAGGGGCATGGAGGTCGGTCCGACCAAGGTGGATATTATCAGGAGACTCAGTCCACCGTCCAACTTGCGACAGTTACGGACTTTTCTGGGGTGTGTCGGTTTCTACCGACGTTTCATTCACGACTTCAGCAGGATTGCCCGACCGTTTACTGATCTACTGACAAAAGACACCGAGTTCATTGTAGATGATAAGTGTCTTGCGTCATTTGAGACTCTCAAGATCTTAGTTGTTGAGGCTCCTGTCCTTAAGCCGCCTGATTGGTCTCTCCCATTTGAGATCATGACGGATGCCTCCGATTTTGCCGTAGGAGCTGTACTCAGATAGAGGAGGGATGGAGTACCATTTGTCGTTCACTACTCTAGCCTTACATTGGATGCCGTGCAACGGAACTATACTATCACGGAGAAAGGGATGCTAGCTGTAGTCTTCGCCTTGGACAAATTTCGATCATATATTCTTGGATCCAAAGTGACTATCTTCACCGATCATACAGGTACCTTATGACTAAGAAGGATGCCAAAGCGAGATTGACTAGATGGATCCTTCTACTCCAAAAATTTGATATTGAGATTGAGAATAAACCAGAAGTCAAGAATGTGGTGGCGGATCATCTCTCCCATTTAGAAAAGCTTGAGGAATCTGAGCAGACTGTCCCATTACAAAGACCTTCTCAGATGAGGCGATCCTTGCTATCGCCTCTCTCCAATGGTATGCTGATATTGTGAACTATCTTGTTGCCAAGAAAGTTCCACAAGATTGGCCCAGTTAGCGACTTGAGACCTTCCTTGCGAAAGCCAAGTTCTACCACTAGGAGGATCCCATCCTTTATCATGAAAGAGGGGATAGCGTCTGGCGTCGGTGCATTCCTCAGGAGGAGCACCATAGCATCCTCACATACTGCCACAAGCTTGAGGCAGGAGGACATCATTCTAGGAGGAGAACAACACAGAAAGTGCTTCAATCCAGCTTATGGTGGCCTACCTTCTTCAAGGATTCTGATGAATTCGTGAAGAGGTGTATTGAATTTCAGAGGATGAGACTTGTGGACAACGTGATATGATGTCGATGCATCCCGTTCACTTCTGTGAGGTTTTTATGCATGGGGCATTGATTTCATGGGTCCATTCCCTATGAGTCAGGGATTCGAGTACATTCTATTAGTTGTTGATTATATGAGTCATTGGATTGATGCCATTCCCGCCCGAACCGCAGATGCTAAGACTGTTTGCAAATTTTTGAGGAAAAATATCATTTCACGGTTCGGGGTGCCTAGAGTATTGATATCTGATGGGGATCTCACTTTATCAACGACAAGGTAAAGGCCCTTGCTAACGAGTTCAGCATAGACCATCGAGTAGCCACTCTATACCATCCTCAGACCAATGGTCTTGCTGAAGTATCAAACATGGAGATCAAGACGATACCGCAGAAGGTAGTCCGCCCAGACCGAAAGGATTGGTCACAGCTTTTGAACTCGGTCTTGTGGGCTTATCGGACTTCCTTCAAGACTCCTTTAGGTACGTCTCCCTTTCGTCTCGTTTATGGCAAGCCCTAACATTTATCTGTTGAGATTAAGCACAAGTTACTATGGGATGTCGCTGATATACTATTGAATCCAGAGAGTATAGGTGATCAAAGGAAGGCAGAATTGGCAGCCCTGGAGGAGCTTAGAGACACAACCTTCTCGAGCATCCTGCGGTATAAGGAGCGAGTAAAGATATGGCATGATTCTCATATTATCCATAAACAGTTGAGCCAGATCAGAGAGTATGGTTGTTTGACGCCATGCTTAGATTATTTCCAGGGAAATTGTAGAGTAAGTGGAAAGGACCATACCTGGTCCGAAAGGTGCATGATAATGGTAGTATAGACATATCTGAGATGTTATCTAAGTCCACCTTTCGTGTTAATAGTCAGCACCTCAAATCATATCTAGATCATGAACCACTGATCATTGACGTTGCCCTGATTCATTTTGCATGAGATGCGGTCCTTGACTCACATCATTTGCATCTCGTGCCTGATTATCACAGTTTCTCATCTTGTATAGATCCATATGCCCATATCATCTCATTCTTTAGTCTAGCACCCCATCTGCATCTTTTTATTATGCTATGCATAGGGTGTGATTTACCCTAAGTATGGGGGGTGTCGGATTTTCGATTAGTCTCTTGATTCTTTTTACCTCTGTTTTGTTGCATATGTTCTTGGATTGTTTCATCTATAACCACAACAAGTAGAAGGAATACCTTTTGAAGCATGGTTGATCGAGTCTCTACGAAAAGAGACCTCCTGTCTCAAGTCCGATCATCGGAGAAGAAGCTTGCGAGCGCGGGGATGAGTCGCGTGATCCTCGTAATCCAACAAGTTGATCCAAGCACGATGAACTCCTGATCTCATCGTACGATATCGATCGTCTTCTTCGCGAGAGAAGTACTTCAAGAAGACGGAGAACCGAAGAACGTCGAAGCGGCGACGCGGTGGCGTAGGCGACGACGGCTATCTCCCACCAGGGTTTGGTAGACGACCACCAAGGGGAGGGAGAGAGTGCTGGCATGTGGAAGGAAGAACATAGTATGCCTCTCTATTTATAGGGTTTTGGGATCCATGGATCTCAATCCATAGGACATATAAAATCAATGGATGAGATTGATTTATGTCACATTTAATGGTCAAGATTGTTGTTGGTAAAAACCAACAACTTATGATTTAATTTAGATCAAATATATTTGACAAATCAAATATACATCAATCCTAAAATTAAATCAATCAAATAAGGGAGATTACCAACATGGAGATTGCCTCCTCATGTATAATGGTGGACGACCACCAATTTCCATATTGGTTTATGGTGGCTGTCCACTTGATTACAAGTGGGAGCAATCTCATGAGATTTCATGAGATTACATATCTCCATGGAAATCTCCTTTATTTAATCCAACAACTTTTGTTGTGATTTATTCTCCAAAAAATAATTCGTAATTAATTTTGAGAATATTGCTATCTTGTCATTGGAAATTTGTGAATCACATTCACAACCCAAAATAAAATATAATTTACATTTTCAATTAATTACACAATGTGTATCCAATACACATTAATAATTAATTAGCAAACATAAATTATAATTAGCTCCCTCTAATACATTTTAAATCACATTTATAATACATTATGAATAATTTGATATTTCTATCCACATTATACTTATCCACAATAATTAAATCACATTTAATTACATTGGATAATTTCCACACACATCAAGATAATTAAATCATATTTAATTATCAATTTCTTAATGCTTAGATCTTATGGAACTATTCTTGAACCCTTTGAAGTATAATGCTATTTCTCCTCAGATACTTGGAGGTAAGGACATGGCGATTGTATTGTTCCATGTATAGTGGCTTGGATATTGAGATCTTATCTCAAATCCAGATCTCATGGACCTCCCATAGATGCTTGATTAAATCAAGGCCGTAAACATAATCTTCTCATTGAATCTGAATCTTATTCAGATCAATGTCCAATATATCGACTAAGATTAGGTCACTTCTCTATTGAGAGGAGTCACTAAAATCCAAACCTGTTTCATCACTCCCTCGGAATGGAAGCTTCATGGCTATACAATCGTTTATGATCACATCACCCTCAGGTATTCCCAACACCTGTACATCCTGCATACTGGAAGACCTATGATCATCCTGAAGATATAGATCACTTTTACACTGCCATCTTCAGGGTTTGATCACTAAGTTTCTCAATCTTGATCATTGGGAATTGGTATAGATCATATGCTTTCCCAAAGCATATATCTTACCTTCAAATTCATGTCATGCTTCCAAAGCATGAAGACATGGAATTTGATTAGCCCCAATACCTCATCAGTGAGCTCATGTCTCCCGGTTCACATGTGAACCTGTATGATCCCTTTGAGAGATCGTATTACTCATATGTCCTTACATGCACACCAGCTCGCCGGTGTACAGACCTTGGTTAGGTCATCAACCTATTGGTCTGCCAAATGTACACATTCGGACATATAGTAACATATCTGTCTCTGGTCAGAGGATGTGTGCCTATGTTGTGACAGTATTCAACATAGGTCTTTTGTTATCTCGATCTCGTTCAGTCAACCCTTTGACTCAACTAATCTGACACCTCCGAATCTCTATTCCCATACAGAGGACCTGCATCAAGAGGTCAGTCAGATATCTGCCTAAATGAGAAAGGATTTCCATCTCCTACTCAGGCTAGAGATCATTTCTCAACAATCATTTGATGGTACTTGATGAATCCTCAATCTAACTCTTTAGATGTTCATCAAGCACCAACCTCTATGATTCAATATTTGAATCAACAGATGTATGATCATCAAGATGGCCATGGTACATAACCCTAGTTGTACTAAGGGACCTATTATGCAAATTATTTATTCTTCCTTTTAGATCAGGGAATGATATTTGCAATAATATTTATTGCACAATGGCTCGCCGTGGGCTCGCATGTCCAACAATCTCTCACTAGCCCAAAGAGCCATTAATGGGCTAATCATTTAAACCCCCACTCATGTGACAATCATAGGCTATTTAGAAATTAGCTAGGTAAGCTGATCAGTCACTCTATTCCCAAGAGACTATGCCAAGTCCTTTTACGGCACTTGCATATCCCACAGTAATAGTGCTCGCATCCAATGCGAATGTTGTATCTTATGCAACCAATATTCAATCTTGTCAGTTATAGTGTCCTTGACACTATAGTTTAACAATTATTATAACCAGTATGTCCACAATCCTTATCAGAATACCCTTATTCCTAGAGATCTCTATCTCCTAAGGTATCCATAGTTAAGACCTTTTAGATCACTATCTATAAAGTCTTAATTTCTTGAAGATAAGACTTTGAGATCACTATCTCAAAAATCTTTTCATCTTTGAAGATATTGTTATCACTGCAATCAAGTGTTTTATCTCCTTAGTGGGATTAGTAACATTTACACTCCCACTGCATGGCAGATGTCTGGCTTTTGTACACATTAGTACACACTCGACTTCTCGTAACTGATGCACAAGGGCAGGCAGTTCCAACATTCACTTCCTCAACTCTTTGAGGTGCTATCCCTTTAGATAGGTCAGTACCATATCTAAAGGGAAGGAAGCCTTTCTTGGAATTTTTCCAGAAAATGGAACATGTCCAAGGTGTACTACTAATGTGATGGTTCCAATGCCCTCTTCTCTTTGCTTCTGAACATCTTCAGAACTAAGATCTAAGAGGTATCATTGAGATCATATCTCAAGGTATGGAATAGCCAGTCTATAAAACACTTATTATTGTCCTTATATCATTCCAAATGATTAGGTTATCATCTACATATAGCACGATGAACACAATGGCACTCCCACTAAGCTTCACATGGTACATCAAGATTCTATTGGAAATCATAACATTTATAATTTCATCAAATCTTATGTTCCAACTACAAGAAGCTTATTTGAGTCCAAAGATGGAGTCCTTTAGCTTGCACACCTTGCTTTCCTCAACCATGAAGCCATGGGGATACTTCATGTGAATATCCTTAGAGAGGTATTCATCGAGAATTGCAATCTTGACTTCCATCTTGAAGATGTCAAAGTCAATATGTGTAGCTATAGTTAGCAATAATCTGATGGGTTTAAGCAAGGTCACTGGAGAGCAAGTCTCATCGCAAGCGATGTCTTCTATTCAGTGTGTAGCTCATGGCTATGGGTCGTGCTTTGCAGGTCTCTACCTTCTCATCAGGTTTCCTCTTTCTGTTGAAGATCCATTTACACCTTAACGGGTCTTACCCATATAGGTGGATCCTCGGGGGTCCAAACACTAGTATATGAAGTCTACTATATTCTTTATTGCTAACATCCATCTTTCCATGACATGGTCTTCAGAAGCTTCATCACATGAAGTTCGATCATTGTCAGATTTTTCTGACACATGGAATTTATCCTCAAACTCATTTGAAGAGGTATTAGTGTTTCATCTTCAATTTGTCCTTTTTAGTTTCTGATTTCAAGAGCCTCATTATCTTTCTCAAGATTAGATGAGTCCCTTTACTTCATTTTCATCTTGATTCTTAAGAGTCTCATCCTCTAAGAATCATATCCTTAGAGATGAGTTCCTTTAAGAATCTCAAGGTCATAAAGTAGGCATCCAATACCATCCTTTATTTCCTAATGAAGTAGCACTCTCTGGTGCTAGATTCCAGCTTACTAGCACGGAACCTTATAAGGATATATATATATTGTAGTCTCTACTACATATATACCTTCGAAACTAAGAGGTAATTATGTTAATACTCAACATTGATCAAATTATGTCAAACATGATCCAATTGTATCTCCCTACAACTCTATTGAGTTAAGGTTCATTAGAAGGATTGAGATAGGAATGATATTCACATCTCCATAAGGTATTCCTTTGAATTCATCTAATAGGTACAAGGTACCTTGGTTAGACTAAATTCATTTCATCTTCCTTCAAACTTTAGTTCTAAACAAAAATTTGAAATCTTTGAACATTTCAAAGGTTTCTTAGGTGAAGAGAAGAAATCTCATATCACAAATAATCATTAATAGATATCACATATCCATAATATTTATTCTGATATAGATTATTCACATACATCAATATGCATGAGATCTTGAATACCTTAACATCTTACACCATTCTAAGGAAGGGTGTATTGGACATTTTTACTTTTGAATACAATATTGACAAGTATGTAAGATTTGAACCTTTAGACAATCTAAAGTTACATCTCTCACTAATCTATTGATCACATCAACAGAAAAATGTCCAAGGCTTGATGCCAGATCATCATCAAATGATCTTCATTCTCCTATTGATCTTTTAAGGTTTAATTTCAGTATTAGAAATGTTAATGAACAATTCATTAGTTTTTCTAATTTAGTAGATTCCACAAGATTTTTAGATTACTATCTGAAATATCTCCATCATAACTCCTTATGATAGGTGTATTACAGAATTCACGTTTAATTCCAACATTTAGAAATAAACAATGAGCGTATTCTAATATCCAGGTCATAGAGACATTCTCCAAGACTAAGGGCTCTCCCACTGAAATTATGAAGTCTATCAATCCAATAGAGATTGTTGCAACAATTACATCAATATCCATGTGGATGACTGTCAAACCAATAAGATCAAGTTTCTAATCTTCTAATACATACGCAACTGGCAAGTGTCATTAGAAGATTGAGATATAATTATTAGACTTTATCTTATCAAATAAGTAAGCCAATTTCAATGATTATATGTAGATTATTCTGTTGTACTATCCGATTCCTTTTCTAAAGATTCTAGATAGATTTGATAGTCATACTATCAACACATCAACTTATTGCAGTATTGGCATTCATCCAACTCTTTGGATGTCATATGGAAGTCACATAAGTACAGTCAACTCTTTGACTTTCCTTCTTACTTGGGTCCAACCCATGCTTCCACTGCGCTCCCTTTATCTATAAACAACCATTGCTCAAGATAAAGGATCTCTTATGTTGAAATCAAAAATTTCAATATAACAGTATTTCAACATTTATACATGCTTCATTCAGATCATACAATATGATTATTCTGAAGCTTCATGAATAACTAGAGTATAGATAGTAGAATGATGACACTCATTGTATCTACATCCATTTAAACTCTTAAAAGAAAAATATTGATTCAGGTAGGTATTCAAATAATTTTTGAATACATCATCTCTTATAGAGCTACCATTGTGCATGATGCAGAGAACCATGTCATTCATGATTAAATATTGAGAGCACATATGTATGCCAGAACATCTTCTTAGAATTTTATAAGGATTATTTGGCAATTACGGTCATCATCGACATGTCACTTCCAAAGTACATTCGATGAGAGATCAGGACTATAGAGACATACAAACCGTAGGGTTGAAGTCCTATTGTCTATTGTAATTGTCATTCCTCATTATTATGAGGAGACTTGCACATTGCAACCACATACACTATGTGTCCAACTGCAAGCACAATATCTTAATCATGGATCTAATCCATGACATTTTACTAGTTATTATTGAGTATAATATTGAGTGGGTTTAATGAAGAATTTTCTGAAATAAGAAATTTGCATAAGTGTATATATATACATATTTTACTTCGATTTAGGAATTTTATATCAAAGTTGTCTTGCCTTGTCAACAATGAAAGTCCATTCCCTTAATCACTTTCAATGTAAGAGAAATACTTACCAATATATCTCAAGCAAGATCTGGGATCTCCTTCCTTATCTTTGTTACATCCTAATAATATGAGAACCAGTAACTCGGATAAAAAGAAGCGGGAACACATTCCGCCTTGCAAGTCCAACTTGCATCTCCCAATTCGGTCTTTAACACCCGGGCCCACCACCCCTAAGGTGATGTTGACCCGTCACTAATTGAACCAACCGTCAACAGAATACAACTCGCTATGTGTAATCCAATATCGTCCCAATAATATGAGGACCTGATATTGGGGTCACTACGCATATGTTCTTACTCTTTCGAGAAGCGATGAGCCCGATCCAAATGGATCATATGCAGGAGCTGTCACTTCGTACAGGCGTTTCCTACATATAATATCTGGCGACGAAACCCTTCGCCTTGATAGGAGACCATGGATGTCACTTGTGTGATCCTCCATCTCATATTCAAATTTTAATTAATTATTGTGAATCATATTCATGTAATTAATTCTTCCAAGGTAATTAACAACTCTATTCTTAATAGAGTGTTTTCTTGGATATAACTAATTAATTATCAATCCAATTCAATCAACAAACTTGATTGTTTTACTTGAATATATATGGTATTATCTCAAAGTACATATTAATTCGAATTTTAATAATTAGAAAATACATCTTGATTTCTTCGGTATTATCAAGTCCCTACCCGTTGTCATGGTCAGTACCGATGAGAGTGGGACGGACCACATACGTTGCAATCCGCTACCCCAATGCTCTCCGACTAGACACCATATCCGCCTCAGGAAAGGATAATGCCAAATAAATCAATTTGTACTTGAGATGATCATCGGTTCTTAAACCGAAATTATACCATATAGTAATAATCAAAACATTTTTTATTATAAGGAAATTTGCTAGACAAATTCCCAATCCTATTCAAGAAACGAGTTTGATGATTGTGTTTTCAATTATGATCTAGATCAAATCTAATCAAATTATTGGTTGAGAACAAGTCAATTAAGGAAATAATCATCTTCCAATATTTTTCAAATATTTTCCATAAGTATTTCATGCAATTAATCATTAATTTCACTAATTTACAATCACATGGTTCTTGATTGGGACTGTAATTTCAGCAGTGACTCCTACTTACTAAAATTAACATATCTCAATCAATTTAAATCCAAATCAGACAAAATCAATTTTCAAATATTGCTAATTTGATTTAGGACAGAACTTAAGTGATATTTCATGCATTTCGAGGCAGATCAAAACAGTAATTAACTCATTAATCTTGTTAAAATTTGCAGTTCCCGCAACAGTGCTTACATGTTCATTAAAACAACCATATCTCGAGCAAACAGAATCCAAATTATGTAAACTCAGATCCTATGGTTTCCTTATTTAATGGGGAACAAAATCCAAGTGATTAATTCATGTTTAAACAATTTAAAAAGGGCCAAATTTATTCACTAAACAGAAGTGCGAAAATCAAATGCGACAAAAACTTTCACGACCTCTACGAACCCAAGTCGTCCTAGATATGCGGATCGTATCCAAAACCTTCAACCTGGCTCCGATACCACTTGAAGGATATGGAATAATCCTCAAGCGCATCACGGAAGTGTGAGCGTCGTATCGAATACGACGAAGAACGACTAGTCATACTAGTTGTTCTGTGCAGCGGAATTTAAAAAATTTTCATGCGATGAAACCACATGATCCAAGAAAGATTCTCGGATTGTTTCATCTATAACTAGAAGGAATACCTCTTGAAGCGTGGTTGATCGAGTCTCTATGAAAAGAGACCTTCTGTCTCAAGTCTGATTGTCGAAGAAGAAGCTTGCGAGCGCGGGGATGAGTTGCGTGATCTTCGCAATCCAACAAGTTGATCCAAGCACGGTGAACTCCTGATCTCGTCGTACGAGATCGATCGTCTTCTTCGCGGGAGTAGTACTCCAAGAAGACGGAGAACCGAAGAACGTCGAAGCGGTGGTGCGGTGGCGTAGGCGACGACGGCTATCTCTCACCGGGTTCGGTGGACGACCACCAAGGAGAGGAGAGAGGGCTGGCGTGTGGAAGGAAGAAAGAGAGAGAGAGAGATGTGCTTCAAAAGCTTAACCTAGAGAGCATGATATGCCTCTCTATTTATAGGGTTTTGGGATCCATAGATCTCAATCCATGGGACATATAAAATCATTGGATGAGATTGATTTATGTCAAATCCGTTGGTCAAGATTGTTGTTGGTAAAAACCAACAACTTATGATTTAATTTAGGTCAAATATATTTGACAAATCAAATATACATCAATCCTAAAATTAAATCAATCAAATAAGCGAGATTACCAACATGGAGATTGCCTCATCATGTATCATGGTGGACGACCACCAATTTCCATATTGGTTTATGGCGGCCGTCCACTTGATTACAAGTGGGAGAAATCTCATGAGATTTCATGAGATTGCATATCTCCATGGAAATTTCCTTTATTTAATCTAACAACTTTTGTTGTGATTTATTCTCCAAAAAATAATTCGTAATTAATTTTGAGAATATTGCTATCTTGCCATTGGAAATTTGTGAATCACATTCACAACCCAAAACAAAATATAATTTACATTTTCAATTAATTACACAGTGTGTATCCAATACACATTAATAATTAATTAGCAAACACAAATTATAATTAGCTCTCTCTAATACATTATAAATCACATTTATAATATATTATGAATAACCGGATATTGCTATCCATATTATTCTTATCCACAATAATTAAATCATATTTAATTACATTGGATAATTTCCACACACATCAAAATAATTAAATCACATTTAATTATCAATTTCTTAATGCTTAGATCTTATGGAATTATTCTTGAACCCTTTCAAAAATAATGCTATTTCTCCTCAGATACTTGGAGATAAGGACAGGGCAATTGTATTGTTCCACGTATAGTGACTTGGATATTGAGATCATATCTCAAATCCAGATCTCATGGATCTCCCATAGATGCTTGATTAAATCAAGGCCGTAAAACTAATCTTCTCATTGAATCTGAATCTTATTCAGATCAATGTCCAATATATGGACTAAGATTAGGTCACTTCTCTACTGAGAGGAGTCACTAAAATCCAAACCTGTTTCATCACTCCCTCGGAATGGAAGTGTCATGGTTATACAATCGTTTATGATCACATCACCCTCATGTATTCCCAACACCTGTACATCCTGCATACTAGAAGACCTATGATCATCCTGAAGATATAGATCACTTTTACGCTGCCATCTTCAGGGTTTGATTACTAAGTTTCTCAATCTTGATCATTGGGAATTGGTATAGATCATATGCTTTCCCAAAGCATATATCTTACCTTCAAATTCATGTCAAGCTTCCAAAGCATGACGACCATGCATGGAATTTGATCAGTCCCAATACCTCATGGGTGAGCTCATGTCTCCCAGTTCACATGTGAACCTGTATGATCCCTTTGAGAGATCGTATTACTCATATATCCTTACATGCACATCAGCTCGCCGGTGTATAGACCTTGGTTAGGTCATCAACCTATTGGTCTTCCAAATGTACACATTCGGACATATAGTAACATATCTGTCTCTGGTCAGAGGATGTGTGCCTATGTTGTGACAGTATTCAACATAGGTCTTTGGTTATCTCGATCTCGTTACGTCAACCCTTTGACTCAACTAATCTGACACCTCCGAATCTCTATTCCCATGCAGAGGACCTGCATCAAGAGGTCGGTCAGATATCAGCCTAAATGAGAAAGGATTGCCATCTCCTACTCAGCTGGAGATCATCTCTCAACAATCATTTGACGGTGCTTGATGAGTCCTCAATCTAACTCTTTAGATGTTCATCAAGCACCAGCCTCTATGATTCAATATTTGAATCAACAACTGTATGATCATCAAGATGGCCATGGTACATAACCCTACTTGTACCAAGAGACCTATTATGCAAATTAGTTATTCTTCATTTGAGATCATGGAATGATATTTGTAATAACATTTATTGCACAATGGCTCGCCGTGGGCTCGCATGTCCAACAGGGGGAATCATCGAGATCTCTTATTTTTATTAGTCGTTGTAGTATAGCATTCCTTTTCACTTCCCTATACTAAGCACGAGTTATGTCTTCGTCATCGCTCTTTGTTCACTCTGAGGACATCGTTCGAGCTGAGTATAGGGGAGTGTCATATATATTACATATATACTTGAGCCATAACCCGTACTTTGTGTGAGTGTGTTAATAAATAAAATAGCTAAAATACATAACCTAAAAATCACAAAGATTTTAAAAATTTTCTTGTACATAAAATTCTTTCTTGTACATACATAATTATTTATAAAAATTATTTTTGTACAAATGTTTGTAAAAATGTTTGGTTTAATAAAAAGTTTTTAAATACTTTTGTATCAAAATTATGTATATAGTACAAAATTTTTGTAAAATGTTTGAAAAATAAAAGTTTGCAAAAACCCTTGTGTAAATGTTTGTAAATAGTTTGCAAAACTTCTGCATTCATGCATACATTTAAATATTTTTCAAACAAATTGCACATTTTCGAAAACTTTGCATAAAAAGATTTTTGTATATACTTGTATATTCTTCGGAATCATACTTGACATTTAAACTAGTTTAAAATTAAATTGGAAGATAGAACTTGGTTAAGACCTTAATCCACTTAATTCTAAGAGGAACCTTATAGGATTTGGGGTTAAGACTTTTCAGGTCCATTAGTGACTTAATTTTTTGAGTCCACTAGGCTATGATCACATGTCATCTTGATGAGCCTAAGTAGAACATTTAACAACACATGCACGACTCTCACAGACAATGGCTTTACTTGGACCAGCACTTTACACTCAGCTCCACACGGATGAGGTGATGAGGAGGCAATTTCCTTTGGCTTGGGGTAGCATACGAGGGTAGTACTTCTAGGCGGAACCTCTCATCTTCCTTTAGGGAAGGAAGTGTGCCTCAACTTGGTCTAACAGTGTTGAGGTCTAAAGACAGGAGTTGTCGGTTGCAATAATGCTTCAAAAGGGGATAGTCTACTAGCTCAAGAGAAAAAAGTCCTTGTGTATATATGTTGCACCATGTAGATATGTTGTACATATGCACATAAAAAATGTGCAAAAGAAAGAAAAACTCCAAAAAAGGGTCGGGTCTGATAGAAAATAAAATGCATGCCGGAGTGTATATATAGCCAAATAACGCAAAGCTTATGTTACACCTTCTCATCTCATGAAGCTTGCAGCGGGAGACTTATCTACACTGGCTGAGCTCCCAGAGATACGTGGCTACACTGGTCACGGTCCATTCTCTTCTTTCTCCATCTTCTTGAGTCGGTTAAACTTGAACTTAGAAGGGAATACTTCGCTCCTCGAGGAAAGAGCTTCTAGACTAGGGCATTAGAGTTACGTTGTTGAGGGAGGTTGTTGCTTTTTCATTTCTGAGGTGGGGAGCTACATATCACTTACATCGTATAAGAAAAGATTCATGGTCATTAGAGTTTGTGTATGTAGACTTGTTCTGATCTGGATTATTGAGGAGTCTTGACCATAGATTGGTGGAACTTAGAGGTTGTTGAGTATTAAACTTAGATCCAAATAAGGCTCCGACAAACTAATAATCCAAAGGCCTGACCGAGCTCCATACTTCAATTTAATGAAGACAAGTTTAATAATCAACCTTGATTCTCCTTCTTTTTCTTTTCTTCCTTTTTTTCACTTCTTTTTCAAATAAGTGTTTGCTAAGGGACTAGTAAAGGTAAAGTATAGGGGGTGATGAATCTCTGGTTCTCACTCTTTATTCTTTTATTTTAGCTATTTATCTTGGCAAAGCATCATGTAAATAGGTGTAAATACAATAAGTTAGCATTCAACATGCATATGATAACTTTGTATATTTAGCATGTATTTTTGCATAAATAAATGAACAAAGGAAAAAAAAGGAAGGAGGTATTTAGAATAAATACAGAGTGACCCGAACACCAAGAGAAGGTCAAACATTGACCTGATCGCCAAACAAAATAGGTAGAGAGAGATAGGGCCTACTATATCTTGTACATATTGCTTATATCTATAAATAATTATGTTTGACAACCTAAAAAGAAAATAAAAATAAAACAAAAATTAGAAAAATACAATAAAAATAAAAAATAAAATCATCTCTCACTTGTATAAGGCACATGTATATATGTCTCACTCCCTATTTATTATATACATGTAAATAAATAAAAATAAAATAAAAATTACTTTATACTCCTAAAATATATGTTGTAAATAAATGAAATACAAAATAAGGGAATTTGTGCAAAAATGACAAAATAAATAAATTGTACAAAATACATAGGTATATTATACATGTATATAATACATTATATTGTATGGAGATTAATTTATTTTTCATAAAAATAATTAAAAATCACTAGAAAAAATAGTTTGAAAAATAATAATTATTTTTTATTTTATACACTTTTTATTTTAAAAGTTATTTACTATTTTTATTGAATTTCTAAATATTTTGGAAATTCGAAATTTCTGATTGGTTCTGAAGGGTTTGTTGACCCCGGTCAACGCCCCCTTCCAGCTCGGGTCGAATATGCGTCGCGGGAGCATCTTCTCCAATTTTTTCTGCCTGATTCCAAACCCCTCTTGCCTCGAGATCCGAATCCGAGATTCCTTGTATATCCGACATTCACGTAGGTCCTTCTATCGATTCGAATCTCTCTAGGGTTTTGTGCATCACGCCGATCTTTCTAGACCCTTGAGTTGGTATAAAAGCTTTGTTTCCGCCTCCTTGCGCAGCAGCTCGTGCCTCGCCCCTTCTTACAGCCCTAGCCACCTCAGGTCGAGTGACAGCTTCCAGAGGGACCCTTCCGATCGGAGTTTCATGGTGTATTCACGTTGCTCAGCCTCGTGGCCGGCGAGCATCGCCGCGATTAGCCTTCTGGCCTTCCACAGCGTGGTCGAGGCCATAACCTTCCCTCCCACCTTCGCCTGAAGCTCCAGAGTTCATCTAGAACCTCATGTATTAACCATCTCACTTCATTTTGCCCTTTGATTCATTCTTCCCATTCAACTCTGCCGCCAGTTGATTTGCTCTGACCAACCGGTCGGAGCTTCGATATCGCATCCCATCCATTCAGATCGACATGCCACATCGCCCTTCACCTTCTCTCGCACCATGTTCATCCTTAGCCACGACCTTCGGATCGGGATTAGGGCAAGGATCTCCCTCTATCGCCTTTGCCAGAGATTGATTCTCACTGTTACAGCCTTTTAAAAAAATGTATAGCGTTGATTTGGGAAAGTTGCAAGGGCCTCCTTGCAATTTTCCCACCAAATTGAAAAGGGAGGGCACATGCAATGACCCCTCATTCCAGACGCCTTTTCCCCCTTCGCCCAGTCCGTGCCTTGTGGAGTCCGCCCAGGCTGTGAGGAGAAAAGAGAAGGAAAGGGGATGAAAAAAAGAGAAGAAGGAATAAAAGGAGATAAGGTAAGGATCTTAACCTCATCCCTTTGTCTTTTGAGTAAACTGTCTAACTGATTTTGTTGTCTTGAGTTGTTTTTGGGGGTATTAGGTTGTGATATGAAATTTTTAAGGTTGTGTAAAATGGAGAAAGATACATTTCGGATTTATGTAGTTTGATATTATGAGATGAATGTGATGATCTACTATACATGTTAAGACAGGTGATAAAATAGTAGAACTTAAAGAAAATATGTGGTATAAGTATAATGATGGAGCAAGATCTTTAGGTTTACCCTTGCATTCAACAAACCCATGAGGGGGGTTTGTGTTGTTAAGATAAAAGAATGTATGAAAATGTAGGATTGATGTCATTGTTGTCAATGATTGTGTGTTGGGGCAATGTTAATGATAGTGGTTGAATGTGAGTTAGTTTTTCATGGAAAGAGATGAAAAATTAAAAATTTTTGTTCAAAAAGGAATGTGGACACCAAGGTGAAAATTAAGTTACATAAACGTTTCTCTTGATTTTTGTAAAGGAATGATGGTGAAATAAGTTTACATTCTTATGGATTATGTGATGATCATAAGGTTAGGTTATATTATTGAGTATAAGAGTTTCAACAATGAATAATAATCATTTGGATGAGAGAATGGGAGATGTAAGGGAGAGATAATATGATAAAAATATACCACATGGGAGAGACAAATGTGGGGATATGCGTATGAATGTGAGAGTTCTTTTAGGATTAGGAGTTTGATGATTTGAAGAAGGAAAAAGTTTTTTTTGGGTGATGAACAATATAATGAGAGTTGTAGAAATATCAACGGAGTATACATATAGGAATTATAGGTGTATGAATGTAAGTATTGAGGAAAAAGTAGATATAAATTTTGGTAAGGATTTTTAAGAAGATCATCTTGAACTAGAAGATTTCCCAATATAGATCATATTCGCTTTGAGTGTTTGGAAGAGTATATGTTTTACAAGGGGAGTGGAATAGAGGTTTGTTAGGATGTGGATAAGGGGATTAAGATACCACATAAAGCTTTTTTTAATCTTTAATTTTCTGTTACCCAACGTTTTGGACTATTATAACATAGTTATGATTAATACTTGCAGCAAAGTCGGATTCGGTCTGTTCGGGATATTAAAGGAGCACTACTCAAACTAGAGGTGAGGATCTCCTTGAATTAAAATAATTTCTTTACCATTCTCTTGCTGAGTTGGTTGTCCATATATGGGAAAATCCATGGGAATCATCTACATGGGAGATGTAGATGATTTTAGGATAGAGCCTTGGGATGCTAAAATATGAAAAACAGGAAGAAGAAGAAGAAGAAGGGAATAAGAATGAAATAAGAGAAACTTGGGACTTCACTCCATACTGGCCAGGGTAGACCCTTTGGATCGAAACTCGTGGTATAGCACAAGATGAGGTGATCCACCAGATATATTCCGTGGTATGTCACAAGAAATTTTAGGCCTGGAAAACAAATGAAGGGTGACTCTGGGGATAGTCACTCGACAAATGACGACTTCTCACTCAGTCCTAGTAATGGGCATGTGCTATACACTCGAGGGTTAACAAATCAAAGGACCGCTAGTAGGTTAGGATACCTGCTAGCTACAGGTTATCTTAAGCTCTAGGGAATTCCTGAGATGATTTACATATGTACAACAATAACAACTATCATAATCAATATTATGAAGATTTGGCAATGGAAGGAAATTGATCATAAACTGATTAAATACCTTAGAAGGAAAAAAATAGGAAAACAAAATAAGAGAAAAAGAAAACTCTCACCAAACGGTAGATGATAAAACTTTATCTTTCGTCCTATTACATCTCTTGTTGTTCTCGCGGAGCCTTTGCTCACCTCCTTAGTTAACAACCCAACTCAGGTAATGGCCAAAACACGCATAGCGGCAAGGAAGTCTACCCGACCGCCACGGCGTCAACTCCACCCACGTTCCGCATCGACGTACCCAACTCATCCACCAACCATCATGTCAGCGACCCCTCAAGAGAGTAGAGAGCAGAGTGTTACCTCCCCGTACCACATCCAAGGGGAGGAAGAAAGAATATTGGTTATGCTTTGGGAAACTATTACAGTAATGACCAACCTCACATCGAGGTTAGAAATGATGATTCGCTACCGTCGCCAGCACCCGCCACCTAATGATTATTGACTGCAGATGCTGACTTCGTAAAGGATCTCTTTTTGTGGTTTTTGGAGATTGTAGTGGGGATGTAATTTTTTGCAACCCCTTATCACCATGAACAAAGTTTTTGAATTCTAACCTCCTTAGCATAGAGGTGGATTTAGTGGCTAACTTGCAAACCTTTATTTTTGTTCAAACTTGTAAGAGCAACTAATATGTGAAGCTCATGGGAAGTAACGATGATAGTTTTCTAGGATATATATCTATGAACTTTTCTTGTGTATATATATTTTTCTTTATGTCGATTATCAGTTTTTCCTGCTCTATTGCATTTTACCCTTGGTAGATTGTTGGGTAACAGGTTATTGCATCACATTCTGATAAAACCCGACCGTATTGGGCATAGGGGATCGGGGTGTGACAGAAGTGGTATCAGAGCCTAGGTTGCCCTAATTTACCTAAGAATTTGAATAAATAGAGCATTGGAGATTTTATACTCTCCTAAGTAGGATTATTCACTTCACATTAGAAAATTCTTTCGATTATCCTAATCAAGTAATTGGATTTTCAGAAAATGCCACCGAGGAGGAGGACGCAAGATGCGAATTCTGGTGGTAGTCGTCCTGGACGGAGGACCCAGATGCAACAATTCATGGAGACGATAATGAATAGACTTGACGTCTTGGAGTCCCGACTTCCACGTGCTATACCTGATAGACACGAGAAAGCAGCAGAAGTTGAACAAGATGCCGAAGAATCCATCCATGGTCGACCTGAAAGACCTACAAGAAGGGAGCGGAATTTGCAAGATATTTTAAATTACGCTGAAGAGGACATTGACGAAAGTTATGAAGAGGAGGAAATGTCCGATTCACCAATAGAGTCATACAAAGATGACGAAGGGGATGATGGGGAAGAAGAATTTCACGACAAGCGCTTTGAGGCATTTCGAAGATTGAAGCCACCATCTTTCACTTGGGATGGTGATCCTACCTTGGCTGAGATCTGGATCCAGAAGATGACAAAGATATTTAGATTCATGAATTTGACTAAGCACCGTTGGGTCTCTTTTGCCACCTTTCATTTAGACGGAGATGCAGAGCGATGGTGGAGATCTGTTTACTATGAGGAAGACCCCCAAATGTCTTGGGAGAGATTTATTGAGATTTTCAGCGAACAGTACTACCCTGAGACTTGGAGGGAAGAGAAGAAGATGGAATTTTTCAACTTATGTCAAGGATCACTGACAGTCGACGAATACAAAATGAGATTCTTGGAATTGGCTCGTTTTGCAGAAGAATCTGTACCCACTGAGAAAGAGAAGAAATGGTGCTTCGAGCAAGGTCTGAGGCCATCCATTCATAGTCTTGTTGTAGGGTTACGGCTTAAAATTGTTGCAAAAGTAGCTGACAGAGCAAGGATTCACGAGCGAGAACAAAATGAGCTGCATTGTAGAAGAGAATGGAGAAATAAGGGTCAAGCCTTCAAGAAGGACAAGTTTCAGTCAAGGAAAGACCGTCGGTTTCACCCAATGCGGTCAGCATCATCGAGCAAGCAATATTTTGAAGATGTATCGCATTCTAACACAAAATCATCCAAGTCTTATGGAGGTCATGAAAAGTCTGTAGGAGGAACGAGTTCAGAGAAGCCGACATGTCCATCATGTGGGAAACAACATTTTGGAGCATGCTGGAGGGACATGGCATGTTATATTTGTGGACAGACTGGGCACCCAAAGAAAAACTGCCCAAGAATCCAACAGACTGGGAGTTATGCTGGATCAAATGCGGATCGGATAACTGGACGAGCTTATAATCTCTGCATGAGAGAATCATATGCATCTGATTCTGTGGTGTGAGGTATGATTCTAGTTGATGAATTTATAGTTCATGCCTTATTTGATTCAGGAGCTACCCATTCTTTTATATCACCGGAATTTTCATCTAAGATTCAACGTAAACCAACCATATTAGAGGAACCCTACCTAATATTAGTCCCTAGAGAACAATTGTTTGTCACCGACACTATTTACAAAGGGTGTTCAATTAAAATCGGAGGACGAGAGCTACTTGTCGATCTAATGGTTATTGGGATGATGGATTTTGATGTGATCCTTGGAATGGACTGGTTATCAAAGCATCATGCAATCCTTGACTGTCGTGAGAAAACAGTCATCTTTAACATTCTGGGTGAACCAACATTTGAATTTATAGGGAAGTTAGATGACAAATTATTGCGTAGAATCACAGCGCCGCAAGCAAGGAAACTGCTAGATAATGGTTGTCAAGGATATCTTACATGTGTTACTTTTCCGTCTAAAGATGAAATGGACATAAGCACCGTCCCAGTCATTCAGGAGTTTCAAGATATCTTTCCGGAGGAATTACCTGGACTTCCTCCTAATCAAGAGATTGAATTCACTATCGACATAATTCCTGAAACCAATCCGATATCTATTACTCCTTATCGTATGGTCCCAGTAGAATTGCGAGAGTTGAAGAGTCAACTTCAAGAATTATTGGAGAAGGGGTTCATTAGACCTAGTACTTCTCCTTGGGACGCACCAGTTCTATTTGGGAAGAAGAAAGATGGATCACTCAAATTGTGCATTGATTATCGTTAATTGAACAAAGCAACTATAAAGAACAAGTACCCTTTACCTCGTATTGACGATCTGTTCGATCAGTTGCAAGGTGCATGCATCTTTTCTAAGATTGACCTACGCTCTGGGTATCATCAGTTGAGAGTTAGGTCAGAAGATGCACCCAAAATAGCTTTTCGTACACGTTATGGGCATTATGAATTTTTGGTAATGCCATTCTGATTGACTAATGCTCCGGCAGCTTTCATGGACTTGATGAATCGGGTTTTTCGAGCTTACTTAGACCAATTCATCGTGGTTTTCATCGATGATGTGCTTATCTATTCTAAGGATGAATCCCAACATGAAGAGCACTTGCGACTTGTTTTGGAAACCTTACGAGCACACCAGCTATTTGCAAAATTCAGCAAATGTAAGTTTTGGCTGAAGGAAGTTACATTCCTTGGGCATGTAGTATCAGGAAATGGAATTTTTGTAGATCCGGCTAAAGTTGAAGCAGTTCTGAATTGGGAACATCCGAAGACAGTAACAGAAATTAGAAGTTTCTTGGGATTAGCAGGCTAGTACCGAAGATTTATCAAGGACTTTTCTCAAATTGCTTTGACTATGACAAAGCTTACTCGAAAGGAGATTCCTTTTATTTGGACCAAAGAATGCGAAGAAAGTTTCTTAGAACTTAAGAAGAGATTGACTTCAGCCCTTGTGCTGGCCATCCCTTCGTGAAGTGAAGGATTCATTGTTTACAGTGATGTCTCTCATTAAAGACTAGGATGTGTACTTATGTAGGATGGTCGGGTGGTGGCATATGCTTCAAGACAGTTGCGTAATCATGAAAGAATCTACCCCGCCCATGATTTGGAATTAGCTACAATAGTTTTTGCATTGAAAATTTGGAGACATTATCTTTATGGTGAAAAGTTTGAAATATATACTGATCACAAAAGCTTGAAATACTTGTTCTCTCAGAAGGAGTTAAATATGAGACAAAGAAGGTGGTTGGATCTATTAAAAGATTATGATTGCACAATCCTATACCAACCGGGAAAAGCAAATGTCGTTGCTGATGCTCTTAGTCGGAAGCCACCCATAGTGTTAGCTCAATTGCAAGTCTTGAAATGGGATATGCTCGCAGAAATAAGTAGTTGGGGACCGATACCTCCTACTGGAAAATTAAAAACTATAATAGTTTCCAGACAAGTGAAGAATGATCTTATTGAACATTTGATAATAGCTCAGAGGCAAGATACCAAGCTGGAAAAGGTGAGAAACAAGATGGAGGATGGTCTCCTCGAAGATTTCATTATAAAGGATAGAGCATTAACCTTTCATGGGAGATTGTGTGTACCCAATGATGAAGGACTAAAGAGAGAACTACTATCAGAAGCTCATTTCTCGAGGTTAACGATCCATCCTGGAAGCACTAAAATGTACCAAGATTTAAAGAAAGATTTTTGGTGGGATGGTATGAAGAGAGATGTTGCGGAATTCGTTAAGCGTTGTCTAATCTGCCAACAGGTAAAGGCTGAACACCAAAGACCTTCAGGATTGTTGCAACCACTTCCAATTCCTGAGTGGAAGTGGGAAATCATATCTATGGATTTTCCAGTCGGTTTACCTCGTACACTCTTGGGACATGATGCGGTCTGGGTTATAGTAGATCGACTAACCAAATCAGCACACTTCCTTCCTATCAAGCTTACTTATACACTTCCAAAACTTGCGAGTTTGTATATCAAGGAGATTGTTCGCCTACATGGGGTACCAAAGGAGATCATATATGATAGAGATCCTCGTTTTACCTCAAAATTTTGGAAAGAATTGTAGAAGGCTCTCGGAACAAAATTGAATATCAGCACTGCTTATCATCCTCAAACAGATGGTCAAACTGAGAGAACAATCCAAACATTAGAAGATTTGTTACGTTCTTGTATCTTAGAATGGAAAGGAGTATGGGACGTGCACATTCCATTGATTGAATTCACTTACAACAATAGCCACCATTCTAGTATAGGAGTAGCACCATATGAAGCTCTATATGGTAGGAGATGTACATCTCCTTTGTGTTGGACTGATGTAGGAGAAAGGAGAATGTGGGGACCTGAGATGGTTCAAGAGACCATCGATGTGATCATGAAGATC
Source organism: Ottelia alismoides (assembly GCA_037367405.1). NCBI lineage: Eukaryota > Viridiplantae > Streptophyta > Magnoliopsida > Alismatales > Hydrocharitaceae > Ottelia > Ottelia alismoides. The sequence goes on from JAZKJV010000901.1 coordinate 1,509,707, forward strand.
AAAAAGAAACTATTAGCAACTCAAAGCCGTCAAAAGAGCTATTGTGACAGCCGAAGGAGAGACATAGAATTCAGTGTTGGAGATTCGGTGTTCATCAAGGTATCTCCTATGAAAGGCACTCAAAGATTTGGAATTAAAGGAAAGCTAAAACCAAGATACGTTGGTCCTTTTGAGATACTCGAATGGGTTGGACCAGTGGCTTATAGGTTAGCACTTCCACCACACCTATCTGAAGTGAATAATGTCTTTCACATATCAAATATAAGAAAGTATATACCAGATCGTGGCCATGTGATTCAGTATGAAGAATTACAGTTGGAGCCTAATCTTACATATCAAGAGCAACCAGTTGAGATCATAGATAGAATGGAGAAGAAACTTCGCAAAAAGACATTGCATCTAGTAAAGGTTCTGTGGAGAGATCGAAAAAGCGGTGAAGTTACATAGGAACTCGAAGAGGAGATGCGTGCAAAGTATCCAACACTGTTTAGCATCAAAGGTATGACAAAATTTCGAGGACGAAATTCTTTAAGGGGGGTAGAATGTTATAGCCTTTTAAAAAAATGTATAGCATTGATTTGGGAAAGTTGCAAGGGCCTCCTTACAATTTTCCCACCAAATTGAAAAGGGAGGGCACAGGCAGTGACCCCTCATTCCAGACGCCTTTTCCCCCTTCGCCCAGTCCGTGCCTTGTGGAGTCCGCCCAGGCTGTGAGGAGAAAAGAGAAGGAAAGGGGATGAAAAGAATAGAAGAAGGAAGAAAAGGAGATAAGGTAAGAATCTAAACCTCATCCCTTTGTATTTTGAGTAAACTGTCTAACTGATTTTGTTGTCTTGAGTTATTTTTGAAGGTATTAGATTGTGATATGAAATTTTTAAGGTTGTGTAAAATGGAGAAAGATACATTTCGGATTTATGCAGTTTGATATTATGAGATGAATGTGATGATCTACTATACATGTTAAGATAGGTGATAAAAATAATAGAACTTAAAGAAAATATGTGGTATAAGTATAATGATGGAGCAAGATCTTTAGGTTTACCCTTGCATTCAACAAACCCATGAGGGGGGTTTGTGTTGTTAAGATAAAAGAATGGATGAAAATGTAGGGTTGATGCCATTGTTGTCAATGATTGTGTGTTGGGGCAATGTTAATGATAGTGGTTGAACGTGAGTTAGTTTTTCATGGAAAGAGATGAAAAATTAAAAATTTTTGTTCAAAAAAGAATGTGGACAGCAAGGTGAAAATTAAGTTACATGAACGTTTCTCTTGATTTTTATAAAGGAATGATGGTGAAATAAGTTTACATTCTTATGGATTATGTGATGGTCATAAGGTTAAGTTATATTATTGAGTATAAGAGTTTCAACAATGAATAATAACCATTTGGATGAGAGAATGGGAGATGTAAGGGAGAGATAATATAATAAAAATATACCACATGGGAGAGACAAATGTGGGGATATGCGTATGAATGTGAGAGTTCTTTTAGGATTAGGAGTTTGATGATTTGAAGAAGGAATTTTTTTTTGGTGATGAACAATATAATGAGAGTTATAGAAATATCAAAGGAGTATACTTATAGGAATTATAGGTGTATGAATGTAAGTACTGAGGAAAAAGTAGATTTAAATTTTGGTAAGAATTTTTAAGAAGATCATCTTGAACTAGAAGATTTCCCAATATAGATCATATTCGCTTTGAGTGTTTGGAAGAGTATATGTTTTACAAGGGTAGTGGAATAGAGGTTTGTTAGGATGAGGATAAGGGGATTAAGATACCACATAAAGTTTTTAATCTTTAATTTTCCCTTACCCAACGTTTTGGACTATTATAACATAGTTATGATTAATACCTGCAGCAAAGTCGGATTCGATCTGTTCGGGATATTAAAGGAGCACTACTCGCACTAGAGGTGAGGATCTCCTTGAATTAAAATAATTCCTTTACCATTCTCTTGCTGAGTTAGTTGTCCATTAGGATGTTATATTTTTTTGTGGATATCTAAACGTAAGATAGTATTAGGACATATGGGAAAATCCATGGGAATCATCTACATGGGAGATGTAGATGATTTTAGAATAGAGCCTTGGAATGCTAAAATACAAAAAAACAGGAAGAAGAAGAAGGGAATAAGAATGAAATAAGAGAAACTTGGGACTTCACTCCCTACTGGCCAGGGTAGATCCTTTGGATCGAAACTCGTGGTATAGCACAAGATGAGGTGATCCGCCAGATATATTCCGTGGTATGTCACAAGAAAATTTTAGGCCTGGAAAACAAATGAAGAGTGACTCTGGGGATAGTCACTCGAGAAGTGACGACTTCTCACTCCGTCCTAGTAATGGGCATGTGCTATACACTCGAGGGTTAACAAATCAAAGGACCGCTAGTAGGTTAGGATACCTGCTAGCTACATGTTATCTTAAGCTCTAGGGAATTCCTGAGATGAGTTACATATGTACAACAATAACAACTATCATAATCAATATTATGAAGATTTGGCAATGGAAGGAAATTGATCATAGATTGATTAAATACCTTAGAAGGAAAAAATTAGGAAAACAAAATAAGAGAAAAAGAAAACTCTCACCAAACGGTAGATGATAAAACTTTATCTTTCATCCTATTACATCTCTTGTTGTTCTCGCTGAGCCTTTGTTCACCTCCTTAGTTGACAACCCAACTCAGGTGATGGCCAAAACACGCATAACGGCAAGGAAGTCTACCTGACCGCCACGATGTCAACTCCGCCCACGTTCCGCACCGGCGTACCCAACTCATCCACCAACCATCATGTCAGCGGCCCCTCAAGAGAGTAGAGAGCAGAGTTTTACCTCCCCGTACCACATTCAGGGGGAGGAAGAAAGAATATTGGTTATGCTTTGGGAAACTATTACAGTAATGACCAACCTCACATCGAGGTTGGAAATAATGATTCACTACCGTCGCCAGCACCCGCCACCTAATAATGATTGACTGCAGATGCTGTCTTCGTAAAGGATCTCTTTTTGTGGTTTTTGGAGTTTGTAGTGGGGATGTAATTTTTTGTAACCCCTTATCACCACGAAAAAGTTTTTGAATTCTAACCTCCTTAGCATAGAGGTGGATTTAGTGGCTAACTTGCATACCTTTATTTTTGTTCAAACTTGTAAGAGCAATTAATATGTGAAGCTCATGAGAAGTAACAATGATAGTTTTCTGGGATATATATCTATGAACTTTTCTTGTGTATCTATGTTTTTCTTTATGTTGAGAATCAGTTTTTCCTGCTCTATTGCATTTTTTCCTTGGTAGATTGTTGGGCGACAGGTTATTGCATCACATTCCGATAAAACCCGACCGTATTGGGCATAAGGGATCGGGGCGTGACACTCACCCCCTCCGCTTCTTTCGTTTCTGGCTCCAATAACTTGGACCGGAGTTTCTCCCCGAGTCCCTTTACTCTTTGCAGGTTACCAAGCACGAGAGCAGCATCATATAGACCTCAGATAGCTCAGGCGGAGCAACTCCAGGTGGCTCGGCACCTCCATGATCATCTAGCCATCGCCACATCCATCGGAGCATGCCATTAGACGCGGAGCCTCTCTACGACGTTGCAGACCTCTTTGGGTGCTCATCAGAATTGGGGATCGCCACCAGCAACCGATTGAAGCTCGCCTAGGAGCTGTTCTTTCGACTTCCTTATCCACCGTCGGATCGACCTTCATTCACCAAATTAGATTCCAGCCGCCGATCGGTGCAGCCTTTTCAACCATCAGATCGGACGCATCCGACCGCACGTAGGGGGACATACCCTATACCGTCAGATCTGCTCCAGCAACGATCAGAGCCATACGCCCATGAAGCCTCCAGTGCGCGCCACGTACCCCTGCGAAGGGTATATTGCACTACCTTGCCTGCTTTTTTCATGCATTATTGTCTAGTCCCGTAAAATAAATTGTAGTTTAGATACTTTACAGTTTGAACCTGTAGTTTTTAATATTTGCATTTAAGTCCCTCCGAACCTGAGAGACGTGCATGTACACCTGTGTTGTGGGCTATTTACATGTTATATCCCTGAGCTTTATTAGTGTTATGATTTGAGTAAAAACTTTTTGAAAATTGCACTTATGCCCCTATGATCCCGTGTCACGTGTATTGCGCGTGTTGATATGGGATTTTTACAATTTAAGCCCCTACACTTTTTATTGTGTTATTTTTGACCTGAAAACTTTCCATTAATTGCAAGTAGGTCCCTGTGAACTGTACATGTTATTTTTAATCAAATAATTATTAATTCAACTCTAAAAATGCCACAAAAATTATAGCTCCTGCTAATGTGTAGTATTTATGGTAATTTCATGACTTGATTTAATTTTATTTGATATTTACTAAAAATCAAAAACCTAAAAAATGTCCTATCAATTTTCTAAAATACCAAAAATATAAAAATAGTATCTAAAATTCTATAAAAATTTATGTGTATTTGTTTTAGTTTGTTTCATTCATGTGTAATTTTTGTTGCATTATCTTTTATAAAAACCCTAAAAATCACAAAAGACTAAAAGTCTTATAAAAATCATATAAATTCCTAAAAAATCAAAAAAATTAGGATTTCAGTTGCTATAGTTAGGTCTTTTTATTTACTTTATCATAAAAATCATAACCAGGACATTTGGGTAATTTTAGTATTTTAAATTTGCCCTTTGGTACAGGATGTACATTGTTTTCCTATTTTGATTTTAATTTATTTTATAAAATCATATAAAAATCAGAAAAATATCACAAAATTACCCAAAACATGTGCATATTTTAAAAACATAAACATATTTTTATTTTTAATTTTTAAATATTTTAGTCCTAATAAAAATTGTTAAAACTTGTTCTTGTCTTTATCTTTTTATTTGTTTTCTTATTTAGAAAATATAAAAAAAATTGCAAATTAAAATAACAAAAATATGCATTTTTTATCTGATCATCGACTTCTTCGTAGGTTTTACTCTGCTCCTTGTGTTCGACTCTGGTCACTTTACGAGGTTAAATAAATAGCATAGACCGCTGACATCGTTTTTATCGACTTATCTGTTTGATTCTATGCCTTGCTTGTTTTACTTGAGTGGTCTTGGTTTTTTTCTTGTTTAGCCCGATTGGTTGATTAGGTTAGCAATGACCTCGATTTATCTTGATACTTAACCCTAGCCCGATCAGTCGCCTCATCAATGGTCCCATGCCGAAACGTACTGAACGTTCTCCTTAAAACTTCGCACACCTATCCACTTCAAGGCCAATGATCCTACGTTGATCTGCGTACCATCTTGCACCACTGGTCTTCCTATATGAACATACTACCATGCTCAAACCTGCATATTAAAAATTTTAATGACATAGATCTAAATAATGCGATCGAGAACTTGAGACATATGGAATACATACCTGCAAAACTGGGAAGAAGCCATAAATCCTCGATGTGCCGATCTTCGCACACCTATCCAGCCCAGAATAAATATGCGCCAAAGCAGCAACATCCTAGCAAGTTGAGCGCCTTCTTTCAAATCACGTAAATTTAGTAGGTACCTATAAAAACAAATTAAATGATATTTCTAAGGACACATTAAACACATGAGAAATTTAGTTTTGAATTGCAAATGTATACCTTAGAGGCACCATATCTCTGCTGCTATTTGCAAGAACACTAAAACATATATAATAAAAAATAAGTTCTCTATCTATACGAGTTGCTTCATGTTCATTTTCAATACCCAGCAGCGGATGTTCATGACTAAAGACAACGTCGCGTATCCATGATAGTTTCACCTTTCCACTCTTTATTCGAGTGTATATTACTCCTAACAAACTCAAACATAGTGCATGCCATCCACCTGCCGGGATATTAGGATCAGTGACAGGCTGACTGTCAACTCTCAACCCACTAATCAATCCCGTATCCTGTAAGGTAATGGCGGCTTCCCCAAATCGTAGGTGCAAAGTATGAGTTTCAGGTCTCCACCGCTCCAGTAAACTAGTCAGTAAGGAATGATCCATCTGTATTCTTTTCATGTTCACTACGCATGAGAAATCCGATGATTCTAACACTCGTTGTATTATTGCACTCTTCTTGTTAGAAATACTATTGAGTAACTCATTATATTCAACAAATCGAATCTGTAAAATATGTTGAGCAAAACACAAGTAACAATATAAACCAGACAGGAAATTATAAATCTTACTTAATTACTTGCCAAGCTAGTAGGTTGCAAAGACCAATGCTCACGTTGTATATACAACACTGTCGTATCAACGGTCCATGTACTCCATCCATTTGTGCCATCTACATATAACAATTAAACATGTTATACCAAATAAATTGTAAATTTATTTGAAAATAAAATATAAAATACAAAATTAAAATGCACTTACAGATCCATGTACTTTATCCATCTGTTCACATGTTCTTCATGGATAACTTAAGCTATTGTAACCCGGTTGCATACAGATTTTACATAATTTCGGCCGCACACACATTTCATCCATTTCATTTCTAATTCTTTCATGTACATGTCGTTCGAGATTCCTCTTCCGATTATTGGAGGTAGCATAATAGTGTCATCTTCTGCTCTCCAATAACGTCTATCTGGGATGGGATAAAAGAAGAAGTTGTACGTCTGACGATAATATTTGTTGGAATAATACTGTGAGTATAGATCATAGTTATCCATGTGTGTACATGTATGTGAAGTTGTGGCTATAACAAGTGGGTATACAAAATGTTTATCTGCATAAAACCACACATGCATTTACTTTCTCGACCATTTAAGTTGACTTCATATGCATATCCATCGCAATCATAGACTTGAAATTGTTTTAGTGAAAATCATCGTGTGTGGCATGGTCTTGCCTCTTTGATTTGTATCTCTAGCAAGTCTTCGTATTCTTTGATCAAATATGTTGTCATTCCCTCTGACTTCTCACGATGATCACTGAAATAACCATTAATTTTGAGAAAATTCTTACAATCAAAGATATGACTGGTAAACCACATACTCATCTGAAGGCTCCATTAAAACTTCAGTTAAATTTATTGTCATGTGTCCGTAACGATGTCCATTATCTAAACTTACTGTCAATAACTCTAGTTACCATTGTCTTGAGATACAATCTATTCGAAAGCATTTCTGTCAAGTATGTTAATATCTCACATTATACTATTAAACTTATTTTCACATGGCTCCTCCCCGACAATGTAGAATTTGCTTTGAATTGTACGAGTCTTATGTCCAGCTCTGTGCATGTTTGCACGCATATGTCGGAGACAATGACGATGAGTGAATCCTTCTTCTGATGGAAAATAAACCACACACGTCATCAAAAACATATGTCCCTGCAATCGATGATGTATCTTAATAAATTAAGAAACCATCTCCATGTCGCAACATTCTCGTTCTTTTCGGCTATAGCAAATGGGAGCGGAAATAAGCCATTATTTGCAGCTATCATTGTAGCCACGTACATATGGTCTGTGTATTTACCATACAAATGTGTTCCATCAATACTTAAAACAAGCCGACAAAATTTGAATGCTCTACGGCAAGGTCCAAATGAAACAAATAATCTCTGAAAATGCACATACTCTCGTTTTCACCTCCTTCTATCTTGAACCACGTATAAGTTCCAGGGTTGTGTCGTTCTACAGCACGAATGAATCTCTAAATATCATGATATGACAACCTCATTCCCATAAATAATACCCATTGCACGTCATTCCAAGTGCCATGTAATTAATTTCCGCCTTCAACTCATCTTTTATTTTATACATAATTACACCCGAGGTCATACTAACTTTTGCTCTAAAGGAAGATAATATGTATTGTGCTACAAATACATATGTGCATTGACAATGTTTCAGTAAAAATATATGATTTCTGTATGTATACTTTTCTCTATATCCTGAAACATGCAAGTCCCCTAGAGATTTCCTCTTTGATGTATGCAACAACCATTCACAATCTTCATAAATACATACAATAGTCAAAATCTGCTTGTTTGAGGCTTTGGGTTTATATTGCACGTGATTTTCTATACTCTGTTTTTGTAGGTCATATTGTAAATTCCTTTTCGACTTGTAACTCCTATCCAACAATAACTTAATTCCAGAATCATCGATGGGATCAGCTTGTCTCTATACAAAAGCTACATATTTTGCTTATGTAATTTCGTGATCAAACACGTAGGGTAACTCCTCCATCGGTACTTCATCACCATCCTCATTATTCGCACAATAAGAGTGTCCCCTATCCTCATTTTTCCAAGGCTAGAACTAGTGAACCATATCTAAAATCATAATAAGTATTATCACGTATGTTTTCTTCCTTTAACGAATGAGATTCATTTCCAGACTCTTCACTTTCTTCTTCAGATATTGGTGTTGACAATTCGTCTTCAACATTTACTTGTGAGGGACCCTTGATATCCTCAAACATTGTCTCATTTGTCGTCCTAGTTGAATTATATGTTTGTTAGTTTTGAGAAAAGAAATATAAGATTATTTCTTAATTTAAATGTGATTATTTTACCTCGATGATGATGACATATTTTCCAGCTTCTACGAAAAGATGGATGAATCTCACATTAATGATTGAACTCATCATTGCTAAGGTGGATTCATCATTATGAATTGGTACTGTGAAGAATGTTGATCCCTCGTATAACCACTTACACGTTAATGTAAGTATATACTGATCGAGCAGGACACCAGTGGCTTTGGATACTCGATCCAGTAGATTAAAGTATGTTAATTGGCCTGGTAATATGATCATATGTTTATTGCCTCCAATATAATCTACATGATCATCACAGATACTAATCGATCCACCCCAATATAATAAGACAACGGTGTTGGATGTCATATCTACGAATCAAATACATGATTTGATTAGTTTATTTGAGTTAAAAGCATAACAATTATGTATATTTAAACATTATTAAGTTATTAATTTTTTTAAATTAAGCATTTACTATTTCAAATATTTTACATGATAAAAATGATTAGTTAATAAAAAATCTAACCTTGTTTTGAGAATAATAATAATTTTTAAATTTAATATAAACATTAAAAGACATATAATTATAATATATAAAAGATACTAAATATAGTGTTCATTTAAGCGACACTAAAATTCTTTGAAGGTATCTAATTTTGCAATACTTCATGGCTGCAATAAAAGATAAAAAGTGTAAATGAAAATTTACCTGAATGAATAACGTATCTTCAAATCAAGAAGATATATCTGAAAATAAAATGAGAGATATAATTGAATATCCGCAACAATATTTACGTCTTTGCTGATAAAAAACTTGCAAAAAAATATTCACGAAAAATGGTTTACGAAAAATTCTTATTCTTACTCAAATTAGAATTGCAGATTGGGAGAGATGGTAAGAAGTAGAAATGCTGCTCGAGAATAGAGATTTGGAGAGATGATAGAAGTATAATTGGGAGAGGAAGAAGTAGAAATGAGAGAGGGAGAATGTGTGAGGAATGAGAGGGTGGGGTTTTATAGGATTTGAAAGAGGGGACCGTTGGCAATTTGTCCAACAGCTCTCTCCCAAATCAGTACCTCAGTTGTCGATTTGGAAGTGACATCCCAAATTAGAATCTCAGGTGCCGATCGATGTCTATTTTTTAAAAATAAATATACATGATGCCTATTTAATTAAATACGAATTATTTAATAATTATTTTAAAAAAGTTGCCGTATTCATATATTACTAGCATCAAATCATGTAATGATAATATGTTGCCTTTTCCTTCTAGTTGGTGCTAAATTAGCATTGGGTAATATAAAGGTTAACCAAAAAGTCAACGGGCGATCATTGTTATGCAAACCTTTAGCGACAAGCATTTGTTGCGGATTACATGTATAAAATATAAGTTTGAAACAAATGATATTCGTGGTTAAAAATTTAACATCGAATGATATAGAGTGAGAAGGTATTATTAATAAGTAATTAATTAAATTAATATATATATATTTCTATTTATACAGTAATCATGAAAGTGGGAAGGAAAGAGAGGAATACGATAGTGGATTATAAGAGTAACGGATTATGATTTGAGAACTTGTGCTTAATCATTTTTAATGCATGTCAACGGGTATACTTGATCGAACTAAACAAGTTGATCAGATTAATTTTCATCGATAACGATACGGAGAATCGGCGACTTAAGCATAGCATGTTACAATATGGCAAATGTATCCTTCCTTGTGATGTATAGACTATACAATATGGTTTTTTTTCCTTTCCGGGTGTACTTCGATCATTCTTTTTTTTCTCAATCCACAGTGGAATATTGGCAGTTGGATTCGAAAGATTTTCGTGATTAAAGACTTTCATGATTCCATGATCATCACCGACGTCCAAATCTACAATCAAATCATTATTGCTATTGTAAATTAATGTACTACTATTTTGACGTAGATGATTGGTACGTCGTGATCTTATATAGTAAGACCAAATCTATGTCTAAACCTTTGTCATATATTCCCCTCGTCTTTTCCATGGTTTTTTATGTTGATTGGATGTAATTGGATATATATGTCACGGCTATCTATTTACGATTCTCGTTGTCTTCCTGTTATTTATTTGTTGTATCTTAAAAAAATTAAATATTGGTACTTTGTCTTCCGGTTATGAGATTCTAATTATCTATAATAATTTGTGTCACTCTTGTCCGATTCCGAGTAGAGAAAGATACGGAAATCAACGAAAAGAATAGCATTTTATGTTGATTAATAAATTACGCGAGGTAGTGATTATTTTTCCACCTTATTGCGCTTTTCTTCATGTTATTATATAGAAGATGCCTTCCTCTTTAAAGATGAAAAATGAAAAAAAAGAGAGGTGAGAGCAAGGTTGCAGAAATCGATAGTCAGTACTCGGTCGGTGCAGTCACAGACTAAGGATTAATCGGCAGTCTGGCAACTAATCAGATTTAGTTGGTCATTAGTCGATTTTGAATTTTTTTAATTTTGTAAATATATAAATCATTTTTATGCATATATTCTTATATATTTGCATAGATTTATATATTTTCTATATCATAACGAAACAAAAGAAGTAATTAACTTTAAATATAACAGTAAGCGTACTAGAAGAAGTTTACTTTTAAAAAAATAAAAAATAAAAAATCTCTATGTAAAAGTCGGCCGACTAGTCGCCCGCTAGAATTGGGTTGATCGAGTAATGGCCGACTTTGCCTACTCGAGTCGCCTACCGCCGACTTGACTAGTCAGACCGACTAGTTGACCTAGTCGGTCGACTTTTGCAACAGTGAGTGAGAGTGTATTTTTCTATTTCTTAAAAGAAATTCTCTTTGTTTTTTCTTCTTAAAAATAAAATATAGATGGTTCCCTTTATTTCTATTATTGTTAAAGCACGAACAGGTTGATCTATTTTTCTATTACATCACTTTCACATCGAAATCGATTAACATGAAACGAGTTTCCTTTTCCTTACTTTCCTCTCAAACGAGGAAATGATAGGAAAAATAATCCACTACCAAAATAACAAAATCTACTCTAAAGATAACAAAGAAGTTGTGATAGTTGTATTATATATCCACTATCTATATTAACAAAAAATGTTGTGATAACTGTACTAACAAAATATATCATGCAATCTAACAATGACAAATCATCGAACTTCGATGTATAGTTGCTATTATCCCTATCGCCTTAAGCAGGTTGTCCATCGGACCTTCAACTAGAATAACCTCTTCAAAAGAAGTGCGAGAGTCACCGTTCGCACCTTCGCCAAGGATGATACATATGTGGTTGTTGTTAAAGGTGACTGACCCACCTTCCTTGGGTTCTATCTTGATGAAGAGGTCCGTGTCTCCGTCATATGCATCAAGCATCTACTATCCATGATTCACTTGTCTCATGTGTCTTTCTTGATATCCCGCGGAAGAGTGTTCGGTCATGTAACTGTGTTGAGGACTTCTCCAACTGTGAGGTGTTTCTGCCTTCTTTAGGTTATGTAGAATATATGATAGAACCTTTTGGTACCCATTTATTTTGGATCGTCGGAGTGTTAGTTTTGTTTTTAGGATTTCTCCGAGGTTCCTTACCCTTATTTGCTTTATCATGGCTAAGCTTAATTTTAACACGTTTATTAGATTTATTATAAGGTTCACAATCAATTCGCAACTTTGCTTTAGACTAATGCGACATTCCTAATAGTTTATATATGTTTTCTTATCTTTAGTGAACTTTGTTAAATTATCTACAAAAGTCCTACTTTTATTCTTTAATTCAGGTACAGTGCTTTTTAGTTTATCTATATTATTCTTGAGTAGGCTACTTTCTTTTTCAATCTTCTGGTGAGACAAAACATAATCATTAAGCTCATGAATATTATTTCTAAGCAATTCTACTTCAAATTCGTACTCTAATTTTGTGGTATGCGTAGTGGATTTTAGTGACTTATTTTGTTATTTCAGTTTAATAAACAAATCATGTTACTCAGTTATAACGTATCTAAGATCACCAATAGTGGGTTTGTCGGAAGTTACCTGATTGTTGAACATCATACGCCCAAGCATGGATTCTTCATTGTCTGAGTTGTTTGATTCACTTTTGCTTGATTTAGAAAATTCCCACTTGACTTGTATGGCTTTCCTCTTGCTATACATGTGGTGATGCTTGGAGTTTCCTTTCTTTATTTCATCATCACCTTCCCTTTTCTTGTGAAATTCATGATGCTTGGACTCGTAAAATTTATTGTGGCTTTTCTTGAGCAAGGGACAATCCTTCTTGAAAAGGCCCTTAGTCTTGTAATTGTAGCACAACATCGCACTTTATTTCTTCCAAGTATCTCTTTCAATGACTTTCCTACATCCTCGAGTTACCGTAGTTATGTTGCCTTCTGAACTTTCGTTCGGTGATGTGACTTAATCTACACTTAGTGTTATGCTCTCCTTCATCTTCTTGCTTTCTAACTCAACTGTATTATGTGGCTTTTTTGAACAAGGGGCAATCCTTCTTGAAGTGGCCAAACTTCTTGCAATTGCAGCATAACGTCTCGCATTCTTTCTTCTGAGCATCTCTATTGTCATGAATTTCGTGAATCCTTGAGTTATATCATAGTTATGTTTTCATTTGAACTTTCGTCGGAGGAGGTGACTTATTGCGCCTTTAATCATGCGTTGTTCTTCATCTTTGCTTTCTTGCTCAACTTCTTTCTCTTGTTGTACCTCAACTTCATATGAGAGAAGCTCGCTGATAAGATCGTCTATCGGGAGAGTCTTCAAGTCTTGGGCTTCCTTGATGACTTTTTAATGTAGTCCTTTCAGCCAACTATAAGTGATCTAAGGATATTCTTGACCAATGTAGATTCCTTTATGTATAAACCAAGACTTAGTAGATTGTAAATGATACACGCAAATCTGTATTACATGTCTCGGATAGATTCACCATCTTTCATCTTAAACATCTTGTATCTTTGTTGAAGAAGGCTAACTAATCCAAGTTCTACTGACTTTACTCATTTCTTCATAAGTAACACACAACTTATTCCAAAATTTGTAGGTTGTCTTACAAGCCGAGACATGGTTGGACTATTCTTGGTGATAGTACATATTACGTCAATTGCTTCTTGTCTGTATCCGTCAGAACTGTCTCTTTTGCGATAACTGATCGAGTATACTTGGTCTTGATGATGTTCTAAACTTCATAGTCTATTAATTCCAGGAATATATGCATTCTAACTCTCTAGCATTTGTAATTTGTGCCATATGGAGGAGAGTTACTTCAATATGCATTGAACACACTTCGATACCAAATGACAATGCGTGTAGCATTGAAACACTACTGGAAGGGTTGGGAGTTAATAATAGTCTCCAATAATTTATGATAGTTAAACTTTGCAGAATTTAAATAAGAGTAGAACAAGCAAACTAGAGAATCAATCCACACTACACACAGATGTAAACATGGAAACCCAAATGGGTGATCAAAACCATGACCATAGTTAGTGACTTAGGATTTCCAATCAATCATACTAATCAACTACTTCATTATACGAGTTACTTACATGGATAACTCAACTATTTTACCAAGCTCTTGGACCAAACACCAATACACTTTACAACCTTATATTACACACCAAAGTCAACACTTATGTATCAAACATCGATTTAATGTCAAGGATTGTCCAGGCAACAAATGTCCTCAGATCTTCTTGGATCAAACATCAAGTATCCTGTAATGCTTGGATCTAACACAAAAACTCTATGCAAAAACTATTATTTGAATAGAAGAAATATAATATTTTTATACTATCAACAACATAAATATATTGCTAAATAAATATAGGGCAGTAATGCACAATAAAAATAAAAGTATCTCTATAATGAGCACATCTGAATATAATTATACAACTAGAAAACACCACTAGCAATGATGTACGAAAATATGTCTCTAGTTAGTTGCAGAGAAGCTTGGAATCTTGGAGGGTATCGATGCTGGATTGGAGAGCTTGAGTAGAACAAAACAATCAGAATATCTCTCTATAATATGATTAATGGAAACACATACAAGCATACCCACACAGAGAGAGAGAGAGATAGATAGATAGATAGAGAACACTCTTATGACTTATCTTGGAATGTGATGTTGTTATATGCTTTTCAATAATAGTATATATGGTCCTATTTATGATCCCATAATCGAACCGTTGAAGAAGTAGCTGTCAAGAATTCACACAGATTGAATTCTGTTGATCGATCAAGCTAAGTTGATTGATCATATTTTCTGACGTTAATCAATCAAAAGTAGTCGTTAAAGAGTAGTTGCAAATTGAATTTGAAATGGTCAATCAAGGCTGCAAAGTGATCGATCCTGAAGTGACCAATCAATAGAAACTTATTGGTTGATCAAGGAGTGTTCGATCAGTTCTATAACAAAGGCGATCATGCATTGATAGTTAGAATTGTAAGTTGGTCGACCATAGGCTGATCGATCATGAGTTGAAGGGTTCATCGATCAAGAGCTTGTTCTGATTTGGAAAGTCATGTTGATTCAATTAAGCATACATCTGATAATTAAGCATACATAATTTGTAATGGAGCTACATATCTAGTTACAACAATGACAATCTTCATTCCTTCCGGTCAAAGAAATATACTATATATGCAAGCGATTTGCTATAAACATGTGTCATTGTTAAAACAAAATAATAAGAGAAATATCACAAGTTCTATTAGGGATACAAAGAACTAGCAATGCATGGGGAAGTGGCAGGAAACACATGGAGGTAGAGAAATGAACATTGGAGAAATGGTACTTTTGAAGGGCCTTGTTGAAAACCACTCCCGCCATTTCCTCATCATTCAAATAAAAACCGTTGGTGAGAACTCTCCAACGGTCAGAATGTGATGCCCCCTCACATCCTCCAGTACCTCAGATCGGACGGGAGGCTCCTCTCGCTCCTCCGCCACCGCCACCTCGCCATGTCCCACCTCAAGCAGATCCAATCCAACCTCACCGCCTCCGGCGCCCTCTCCGACCCCTCCGTGTCCGCCAAGCTCGTGGCCTTCAGCGCGCTGTCCCCCCGCGGCGATCTCCACCACGCAGCCCTCCTCCTCGCCTCCCTCCCCAACCCCAACACCTTCTCCTGGAACGCCCTCATCAGCGCCCACCTACAGAGATCCCGCCCCCTCGAGTCTCTCTCCCTCTATAAAACCATGGTCTCAGAGGGGTTCCTGCCGAACAATTACACCTTCTCCTTCATCCTCGCGGCATGCGTCGACCTCCCGCTCATGGAGGTAGAAGGGACGATGTTCCATTCCCAGATCGTCAGGCTCGGTTGGGAAGAATACGAGTTTGTCCGGAATGGGCTGATCGATATGTATGTGAATTGTGGTGCCGTCGGGGACGCACGTAAGGTGTTCGATACAAGTCCTCATAGGGATGTCGTTTCGTGGACTTGTATGATCAGTGGGTACATGAGGCATGGGGATATGGATGTCGCACGGCGCTTGTTCGATAGTATGCCCCAGAGGAATGCTGTGTCGTGGAGCGTGATGATAAATGGCTATGCACAGTTTGGGATGTTCAAAGAGGCGCTGGATATGTTCATGGAGATGCAAATTGCTGGTGTTCGTCCTAATCATGCTGGGATTGTAGGCGCTTTGATGGCTTCTGCATACTTGGGTGCCTTGGATCAAGGAAGGTGGATTCACGCTTATGTTAAGAAGAATGAGATGCCACTCGATAGGATACTTGGGACTGCGCTGATAGACATGTACTCCAAGTGCGGGTGCATAGAGACAGCACATAAGATATTTGATGAGATGCCTTCAAAGGATGTCTATGCTTTCACATCATTGATATCCGGTTTATCGAATCACGGGCATAGTCAGAAGGCTCTAGAGTTGTTTTATAGGATGTGCGATGAGAAAGTTGATCCCAATGAGGTTACGTTTATATGTGTTCTTAGTGCATGTAGCCGGATCGGGTTAGTGGATGAAGGGAAGAAACTTTTCGATAGTATGAGCCGATTGTATGGCATCCAGCCAGGGGTGGAACACTATGGATGCATGGTGGATCTGTTCGGCCAGGCGGGATTACTTGATGAAGCGAAGAGATTTGTGAAGGGAATGCCGATGAGACCTGATTCATATGTTTTAGGTGCCTTGCTAAATGCTTGTAGGGTTCATGGTAACATAGAACTAGGAAGGGAAACTGTTGAGAGTTTGGAGGAACTGGGGATTGCTGATGGTGGAGCGCATGTGATACTCTCAAACATGTATGCCACCAAGAATAAGTGGCAAGAGATGGCAGGCGTGAGGAAGAGAATGGAGACGAAGTATGTGAGAAAGGTGCCTGGATGTAGCATGATTGAGGTGGATGGAGTGTCTTATGAGTTTGTTGCAGGAGGTCAGTCAAGGTTCCCATTGGATGATCTCCTTTCGGTTCTGAAACAAATAGATAAGCATTTGAAATCATCACTCCTTGATGAGAAAGCAGAGTTTCACTATTGCACATCCTGCCAGATCCCTTAGAGAGATACAAGGCTATACATTGGTTTATCTGTACATGAAGTCCATCAACTCTCCTGGTCCGGGCATCTTTTTTCTATATGCTGAAGATGAGGTTATGCACACAGAGAAAATGGATTGCATACGATTCTTCTAATACCTGTGAGTGCAGAAAGGGAGTTTTAGGGGCATCCTATTCATTTATTGGGATTATTGCTCAAGTTACAAGATCCTTCACCCTTGTTATACATGGAGACTGAGATGTCTAACCAACCTTGGCTTCTTTACCAGGTTTCTCTTATCCCTGATCCATTTGCTGAAAAAACTAATTCTAAGGTATTTAAATGAACATTATATTGGTGAAGGAAATATACCCATCTACATCCCACCCTCATTATGGTGTTGATGGTGGATTTAACTTCTTCTAAGTGGATCATGTATGAATTAACTTTAGCAAATGGGCAATGATACACCAGTTAACCAAATTGGGTCACTTGCTTCTAAAGGTTGCCTATTTATAAGTTAGATCTTGTAAAATAATGATCCTACTGATGAAATATGGTTTCATGTCTCTCTTTTGAATCCTTTCAAATCAATGGACATTTGACGGTTCTTTCTCCCAATTTTGATATGTACTTATCATGGTTAATTGACAGTATTCTAGATTTCCACTCCCCATGTCTTGTGTGCTTATGATTGGTTTACTCGAATACAGCATCTTGAGCTTTAGCTGATTGTTCTCTTCATTTGCAAGTAGATGCAACATGATGTTAACATGTTCCATTTTCTCCAACACCTCAGTGGTTTGCTTCCATAAATCTGACTGGTGATTTTTTCACCTTCTGAGGACACGTCGCATGGTTTTTTGCAAGAACATGGACCATCATGTATCATCAGCAAAGAGTTGGATTGCAAGTTGGTGGAAATATTTCAGGTATCTCTCTGTCTTGCTTTATGCTTTCCCTCTCTTACTAAGTCAGATTATGGAGATGTGAGAAATGTTCAAGAGATATCACTCCAATTTCATCTGCTCTAAAATTAACCCTTTAAGCTTTTGTATATGTAAAACAAACTGAGACTTGTAGACAACAAAGCACCAAATAATGCACAAGGATTTAATGTGAAAGCTCTCTATCGTGGAGGAAAAAACCACAGGGACACACAAATCTCTAGGCCTCTCATGATAACCTAATTATACAACTCAATGCTACACCTCAAGTTGGGCATAAAGATCGAATATCCCCGTCCTGCTTTCATTCTTCTCAAACAAGCATGAGAAACGATCAGACTAAACTGGCTCATTTAGCTATCATACACAGGCCAAATTGACCTACATGATGTGTGATCCAAGCGTAGCTCAACCCATTTACTACAACGTCAAGCTTGACCCATATCAGGCTAGGTTTCAATTGGGAATCCCAAACCAGTCCACCAAATCCACAAACTATTGATCCATGTAACTCCACCCGTAAATAACTCTATATTTTTGTCACCTACATAATAATATATAAAATATATATAAAAAATGATAGGTAACATCTCTTTAAAGGATTGATATCAATTTATATAAATAGACTATTTTAGGTTCAATTAGGTTGATTCTGGTTAAAAAATAACAATTTAATACCCGATTTTAAAGAGGTTGAAGTAAAGTCATATCCAAGCACAACCTATTTAAGTTTTATATCTAGGGGCCAATCGGTAGCCGATATTCTGTGGGGTGACCAAATCAAATAACTATATACAATCATTATTTAAGTTTTTTATTTTTCAGATCTTTTTTCAATGTAAAACAAATATGTGCAATACTTGATTGCAATTTAGTCGGTGCTTTTTGCTTGTTAATTAATGAAAATATATGTATAATAAGAAAATACGTTTTATTTTTATATTCAAAATAATAAAAAAGAACCAACTGAATATTCACAAATAATCACCCGAATAGCATTTATTCTTTTATTTAATGACACCTCTGACTGAATACTGAATGCCAACTTCAGCAATACTGGACATAACCATCTTGCTGTCAAGAAAATATTTCACATCCTCAAACTTAGTGGCAAATTTCTTCCTTGACCGACCAATTTCAACATCATCATCACTCACGATGATCATATCATCAACACAAACTCGAAATAGTCAGCTTGTTGTCCTTCCTTTTTATGAACCGGGTATGATCCCTATTTCCTTGATGATGAATAATCGAACCCACGGGAGTTAAGTTACATAAATGTGAAAGGATTACACAATGGTATTTATAAATCTATGGTTGATAGCGATCTAAAAATGAATGGTTAACGAGGATATGCCACTAAAGGGTTGGGGGCCTTGGAGCATGCACTCTTATACTCACAGGTGCACTTGTGAGTTGGCAACTGCATTGTCAAGGGGGTTGCCCTGACCACTGAGACCCTCTTGCTCTATGAAGCCTTACTGTTCCACTGTTACAGTACTCTGATTCGGCAGCAAGTACGAATTTACTCGCATCTTGTTCGCACTAAAAAACGTGATTCATATCCGAGTATGTATCACCTTGGCAGTGGTTTATCCTCTTCGGACAGCTTACTCAAGAGGCATGTACCGGATAAATCAAACATGAAGGGGGGTTTTGGGATAGTGCAGTAGAGATTTTGGAGTCGTTAATAAAGAAATCACGAACGGAATAAGAGAGCCTACTAATTCAGGTTATACATGTTAATTTTATCTTCTACAATCCAACTCCTCTTACTATTGTCGATAAAGTCACTTTCTGTTTCCCTGGCACGTCGTTATTGAGCGTTCACTCTCATTACTTTCTTCCCCTTGGAATCCTATCAGGTGCTTTTAACGTACAGTTACATCAGGTTCTGCTGTAATCTCCACTTTTGTCGAGTTCCACAGGGTCTGTAATTTTGTTCCTTTTGTTAGCATGTATGCATATATACCTTTCTCATATGACTTGGAAGCTAAAATCTTTTGTTGTTTACACATATATTGAGAACGATTATGAATGCTTTGTATATAAATACAATATTCTTACTTCTCCTGCTTTCACTGTTTTGAATTTCAGTAGTGAGTGCTAATTTTTTTGGGTACCATTAGATCCCGACAGGTTCATGAGATAGAGTCCACGGTCCAGATTCAACGGGGCTTTATATTCGTGAGTTGAGTACCTCACGTTGACCTTCTGTGGAGAAGCACACAAATTTCTGTTGGGCTTCTACGTGGTTCGTGGTTTGCCACTGTGTGTTTAGGATCTGCTTACTTTTTTTCTGGCATGGACTTGTCTATATAGAGTTGTCTGTGTATCATCATGTATCTGTTATTGTCAGACTTGATTTCCACCCGATCTCTTTTTATTTGTTTCAGGGTTTTTGTCATCAGTCAGATTTATTTATATGATTGGTGGTATTACATTGCTCACATATGTGACTACGGAATATATCTATCATCATGCAGATGGACAATAGGAATTCTTCAAGTGATGAAGATGTTGGAAGCATGATGATGCGAGGCATGTTCGTATCGCCCTAGCACTTGTGCAACTTGGATGATTATATATATGTAACCAAGGCAACTCGAGGACTGACACAACCTTGGAACATGTTTGGCACGTCCTCTGACTAGTTTAACCAGTTGAAGGATATGTCAGTCATGTAGTATTCAAGGGACTGCCAACATGTGCACGATCGAGATGATGCTCATCTTCTTGTATATCGTTGGTTCTGCATCAAGCCAAGTGAAGTTACAGGAACATTTGCAATGTTCGAGGCAAAAAAAAAGTCACTGCCAACCACAGTATGCTGGGATTCATTCGTAGTCTACCTCGATGAGAAAAGTCTAATGTTATGTCTACTTGAAGGTACGAATCCCCATTTGTGTCCATTAAACTGTGGCAGACATAGACCAAAGCATAGCGACGATTTGAATAACTCGCAAGGTGTTGTGTGTCAAAGACATCCTGCATGTCATATATGGAATTCACAGAGCCCACAGTGCTGCTAAGCTTTTACACTTATATTTTGCATTAGACATCATTTGATGATTTGATCTACCTGATTGTCATAATGCGTCATGTCACCAGATCTAGCTTTCTTGTATCATGAATGCAAAAGTTTGCGAAGGATCAGCTGCAGATGTGTAGACGCGAAAATGGGCAATTGGAGATGGATTTCAATTACCATCTGATCATCAACACCTGGATCGAGCTTCGATTTACCACATTCAGTAATTTTATGCGAGGGGTCGGTACCCGCAACGTGAAAGAGATGTATGGTCGTGTATAGCATGTTATGTTTATGTTTTGAAGAAGCGCTTGTGTCGATAGTTCTACTCTGCATTATTGTTGTTGATACTGTCATTAATTAGCTTCTATGCAATCCATTTTTTTACTTGTATAGGGCGATTGACAGGGGCTTGCATTTGTTAGAGAACTGTTATATCCAGGCAGGTGCCTTCTATTGTAATTTAGGAAACAAATGTTCCTAAGACAGAAATGGACACTAACTTATCGCAATATTGTCTTGTGGCGCTTGATTCGTCGAACAACATTTAGAATGGTCCCTGGAAGATTATTTTCCTATTGTATCAGTATAGGATAACCCAATGTGATCAGTGCAGGTCAAACATAGTTCACATTATTTCAAACGATGTAATTGACACAAGACTTGAAACAAGAGCAACTGGTTAACTAAATCCAACAAAAGTAATTCTCTATTGAAAAGAAATATGACTCTGAAAAAAAAAGCTGAGTATATTACTAATCAGGTTCTCATATTAGGGGCCAATATTAAGAATGGTCCTGAAGACCCCATTTCTTCAACTTCGCAACAACCGTAACCTTATTCCATTCCAAGGGTAGAAATGTCGATGATTATTATCATTGTAGTAATAGTTGTCTAACTAGACTGATTGTCGCTTAATAGAGTAACCGTTTACTAATAGAAAACATGATTTTTATAAAAAGTACCATTCTTAACTTCTACTGTCAGTTATACCCCTCTTTTTTTGTAATATAAATTATATTCCTATATTCTTAGGAAATTCACAATTAAGCATTTATCCGTTAAGGTAAACCAGGAACATAACTGATACTACAAAAGGCAGAACTGTGTGAATTTATAAGAATATAAGAGTTCAACATATATTACAAAAGGGAGGGGGCATAACAAATATCATAAAATTGTAGAGGGGCACAAGTAGAGGGGCACAAGTGATAAAAACCCTAAAATAATATTTTATTGTAATACTTTTTAATTTTTCATCATTTTCTTTAAAGTAATGTACAAGTTAGTTCCGCATCGTTTAATTGTTAATTAATGACAATACATGTATAAGTATATATGGTTATATGTATTAGACAGATTTTATGTATAAAATAATAAAAAAAATATGTTACCAAATATTTCTGATTTGTCACCTGAATACAGTTTACTCTTTATACAGTGTTCGTATTGGCTACCGAATACGGACTTGTGCAACACTGACCAGAATATCCCATCAGTTTCCAATTTTTTAAGCCCCACAGGAACAAAAATCTCTTCCTGTTTGGTGCAGAGTGACTCAAGAGTAACCTGACCTTTAAATTTAAGATGGCATTCAGTTAAAGTAGTTCTTAAGATTCAAAGTACCCCATGAGTAGTTGACTCACCCTCATTTTCCAAAGCCGAAGATCATCATTTTCTGCATTTTCCAACTCAGCCAGAATCACCTTGCACAACTGCATCTCCGCCTCTACGCGCAGCCGTCAGACTGACCTTTTTTCTTTTTGCTTGCATTCCATGTTTATCCTTTCAACTTCAAAAATATGCGGCTGATGACAGTGGACATGGTCTCCATGGGTTTGCCTTTCAGTGATTAGAGTCCACATCAAAACTGCGATGGAAGTTCAGAAACATCCTGCTTCTAGAGGCAATGTTGTACCACACACTACCCATACGGCGAAGAAAGGGACCACAGTCCATCAGAGGGAAGCCCTATTAACAAAAGAATATGATACGTGAATACGACATCAAGATCATACACGATATCTTGGGGTAACATGATGTGCATACGTAGACACTAACTAAATCATTGCTTTCTGCTTCATCAAAGCGAAATTGCTTTCAGGTCTCACTAATCAGCTGACAACCTTCTCTTCCAAACTGAGTTAGGAGATCAAATTGCTTTAGAAGTATCACATTGCATCTCCTATCGTGTAAGCAAGCTCTCTTTTATGGTGAATGGAAAAGGTGAAATGAAATCAACGGGGGCACTATATTTTCAGTAAGCAGCTTGTTCGCCAGCTGACAGGCCGTGATTGCTGCCATGTATAACCTCATTCAGATTAACGGGAAATTTACCACTTGTACGGCGTATTTTCTCAATACCTAAGCTGATCAAACAAAACACAAGTACTTAATGCCAGTACCCACTTAAGAACTCATATTAGGCCCTGAAATGGTCCAGTAACTTAATTATAACAAAGAAATAGTACAAGGAGCAGATATCAAGATACACCAAAGCATACATTTCTTTTTAAAGAATGAGTGTCAAGAAATTCAAGCTTTTCGGCTCTGAAGAGCAAATGCAGGATGTCAGACCACATGCATGCAAAGATTGACGGAAACTTGAATCTGGTGCAATCTGCGCAACATGCCTATATCTTAAAATTTTATGGGCATTCTTCGAAGTTTGATATGGACAGTTTTCTTCAACTTTGTAATGTCTGCAACAAATGAGTTCTATCATAAGTTTCAAGTGTTTCACTGAGAAAACTCTATGAATATACAACAGGGCTCTTGTATTCACAACATCTAAAGAAAAACACTGACAAATCAATGAAAGTGGGTTCTTTAACATATTCATCCCCTGCAGCCCTCCTCATTGGCAGTACTCTCTTATCATTAAAATTTTTCGAAGGTCCGTTTTGGTGATCAAAATTTAAAAGATACGGACAAAATTCCACGTCATGGTGGAATCAAGGCTTTTAAAAATGAAAAACGGAACAAGACGGTTCTTCGGAATCGAGGCAAAGCATCAGCCTCATTATTTTCCTAAAAATATACAATTTAATCAAAAATATTATATTAATACTAAGGAAAACTATTATAATACAAAACTTTCATGATTTTATTTTCCATTGGCATTTCTAAAATTTAAAGCATAAAACAGGCACAATAGAAAATGCCTACAAATAGATAAAATCTTACAATACTGAGGAAGCATAAAAGTGGATGAATTCATATTAATATGTTGTCATTTATGCTAAACATATAAAGAAATACAATCATATTTCAAAACAACAAAGCTCTTTCCCACAATTAAGTAGGGTTGGCTAACACAAACCTAATAAATTCCCATGAAGTTGTTGCAATTGCAACAAAGATGAACTGTCTAAAATAAACTAAAAACATGTATGCTGCTTATTAAACAGAAGGGGCATGCGATGAGGTGAATTAAGGGCGAGGATGAGAGCTTCCAACCTCCACCTTAAATCTGAAGTAGGAGAGGGTGGCAATCAACAATGTCGAGAGTTGTTTCTAGGTTTAGCAGGGCAAGGGCAGGCAAATGCGGAGTCTTGTTATTATTAGGGCTCAGGAAATCGGATTTGGGAGGAGAAAGGGT
Organism: Ottelia alismoides; assembly: GCA_037367405.1. Taxonomy (NCBI): domain Eukaryota; kingdom Viridiplantae; phylum Streptophyta; class Magnoliopsida; order Alismatales; family Hydrocharitaceae; genus Ottelia; species Ottelia alismoides. The sequence continues at coordinate 1,534,312 of JAZKJV010000901.1, forward strand.
GCAGGATAGCATGTAGGGGCACATAAGTGTCTTTGCAAGAAAGGTATACACCTTGCCTGCCTTTCTCTACCTCATCAATGTCTCGGCCTAGCAAGACACATGCAAAAAGAATAACACAGAAACCTTCACAAGTTTAAAGAATAACACAGACGGAATGATCAGATCCCACAAGAAAGAATGGAACAAAGGATGGCCAAGTCAAACTCTAAATCTGTTACTTTTCAATTAGTTAGACCTTTTTATAAGCTTACACAATCCTAAATAATTTTTAAAAATCAAAGTTTAAGCTAACTATACTAGCTAACTAATCTCTTTAAAAGTAAAATAAACTGTCCGAATAATGTAATTAAAACACATCCTAAAAACCTACTGGATCGTTACCTAATTCTATAGTGTATTGCATTAGTTCCCCACTCCTTTGAAAAATTGTCTCATACGGAGATTTCAGTCCAATTTACATAAGATGTTTCTCCTGTTGCATAAAATTACAGACTTTGAGAAACATGTGTTCCAAAAGGGCATTGCAGCTTCCCATAATATGTAGTTTTCCCTCATTTTTTTGAATTTCCTACTAAAGATTTTTTAATGCAGAAAGGTATGCACCAAGAGTGGTGCCGATTCCAAACTCAATATAAAAAAATAATAACAAGAGCCAAGACTCTAGACTCCTCGCATGGTGAAAAACATTATAAACATAAAACCTCTCCGCACAGAAGATACCCCCATTTGAGGCCAACCAAATAGAGCACAGACAAGCTATTGGTTCCATCTGGTACATGTCCCCGAATAGACCCATTATAGGAGACATCCAAAAAGTTCTCAAGAGACTAAAGATAAACCCAAGCAATGCATTTTACCAACCACAACTGTTCTACCCATTCACAAGTGGGAAAGAGATTGCCCAATTCCTCTAGTTCATCTCCACAGACAGGGCATTCCATCCCAACATCTGCTGAGACCTTCGTTATATGCACTTTGGTCATAAATCCCCATGTCTCAGCAACCAGAGGAAAATTTTTACATTCAAGAGCACCCTAAATCTCGAAATCAGTTTATAGTCATGCTGGAAAACCCGAGTAAAAAAACACCAGCTCCTACCCTTGTAAGCTTTCTTCACAGAAAAGTCACCATCACACCAAATCAAGTGACCTTGGGATTCCAAGGGGCCAGCAATGGAAGAACGATAATCAGATTTATCAACTCCATAAGCATTTGATCTGAAAAAGTAGAATGGAAAGTAAGACCAGGTAGTATTACTAAAATTAAGAATAAGTTGTAACCCCGGGCTAGGCCAGGCTCGTAAAATTAACATAGGGCTTTGGGTCGGGCCGGCAGGCCAGGCCATCGGGCCGTTACTTGGACTTTTGTTCGGGTCAGGGCTGGTGGGTCTATTGGGTTGGGTCGACCTAAGTCCGAGCCCTGCCCAAAATACAAACGGGCCTGCAAACGAGGCCCAAGCCCAGCCAAGGCTATGATTGGGCTTGGGATGGGCTATGCGGGTTGAACCTCGGACTGGGTCAGGCCGGCCCAACGCTCATCCCTGTTAGACCATGCCAAAGACACTAGCATGTCTCGATCAGAAGCTAAAGCATACAACAGCCGGAAGCAGTCCAGAAAACTCATTTTATCAGATTAAAAATTTATAAGAAAGCCTAGAGAAAACTGGACAAACTCCCATTTATAAGAAAGATGCAAAAGTGTTCATTCTGTGTGAAGAGAGCTCCTTGAAAATATCCAACACCATGCACATGCCTTGGGCTCCGTCATTGCACCCTTGATTAAAAAATAACACCGCCAACATACTATAGCAATGACACTGAGATATTATTAAGAAGAAATCAAGAACTAGTTGCCCTCTGCACTGCTAGACCGACCATGACCGCCACAGCATCTGCAACAAGTACAACAAGGAAAGGGGCATCCCTGCCAGACTTCTCGTTGTGTGTGGAAGAAACATCCACTCATCACATTAACCAAAGCTCAGTACGATGCAGTTAACATAATGCTTCATCCATGTTATCCACAAATTAACAAGCCCTGGGCTCAAAAAAGTGAAACCCTCTCTTCACCAACAATACCCAAAGAAATCTCCAGTCTACAGCCATATGCCTTAGAAAAATGCACTTACCACAGCATGCCTTTCGTGCGCTAATATTTTCAGTTTGCCAAAATCTATGTAGTCACCAAAAAGTTGTCCATTATCTGTCTGTTCGGAATGTAAGTCATTTGTATCGATGAGATACTAGCATCAACCATTAGCCGGACTATTCCGAAGCACCTTTGCGACAGTAAGGTAAACATCATTCAAGAAGGCTATAGGATAAAAGTCCTCCACCTTCTCAGAGATCTTTTAGGTCTGAAGAAAGAGAAGATACTTGGCAACCCTTTCAAATCCATAAATTCTCACACTAAATTCCTATACCGGCTACATGATATCACCTTGAATAACCTCCCAGAATTCTCAAACAGAGGATCAGGAATCTTTCACAAATCGGGGACCCATTAGCATTCTGCTCCATCATCGTAGTATGAACCTCGTCCAGCTTAAACCTCCTGATGAAATCATTTCTCTGGTTCAACGATAAATAGGTAACATCAGTGCCCAGGCAACACCACCCACTGGGTTATTCTTGTGTGTTCCCGTTACGAAAATGATCCACAAGACCACAAACCACCACCTGATAACCCTCAATCCAATTGTCACTCACCAGAAGAGAATGCATGGGGTTCTTTCTATGCTATTGCTGGCCATACATGAAAGTTTTAGAGGATGCATTCCCCCCCCTAATCCATCTCTGCAGCGACCTTTGTCCCTATCGATAAACTCAGGAACCTCCTGCCGCCAAAGGTTGTGTTTATCATGCAATTCCTCCTTGTAAGTGCATAATTTCTTACTTAAAGCCTCCATCTTGCGCACCACCCTAACATTAGCAGAGCCCTCAAAATGATAGGATGGACAATGTTTAGAACCCATCTCTCTGATCACCTCTTCTAAAAGCCAAGACCCCTCGAATCAGAAAAGGGACCGGGGATGAAACCCCTCTCCACTCCTAGCAAATATGTGGGTGATCAGATAGGGACCAAGGCCGAGATCTCATTGCTGCCAGTGGAAGCATGCTCAAAGACTCGCGAAGATATCAAGATATAGTCAAGAATGGAAGGAGAACATGCATTCCTCAAAGTATACTTGCAAGCAGATGTATTAGTACTTCATCAGTAAATCACCAAAAACTGTAGCTTAGTCCTGACTGCCACGAGGATGCAGGCGATCAGACAACAGAAGACTAACAATAATATCACCCCCAACCAGCCATGTCGTCAAGAAAAAGGATGCCCTGACCTGCCCAGATCCTCCCAAAGGTCAGGCCTGCAGACAAAATCAGTCAGAGCATTCATGCATGAGATGGTCAAGTAAAGGTCATCTGATCCACACTTAAGAACCATTAACCGTGACCTTAATTTCACGATATTTCGGTGAAACAATGCCCAAAAATCGGTATTTCCGGAACGGCAATATCGAAAGAGACAAATTATCTTTTTCTCAAGAATCAGTGATATATCGTGGCTCCAAATTTTTTCGAAGGGAAAAGAGGGTGCAATCCCAAGTTGGGACCCATCACAAAACTAAAAATATATTAATAATAAGGTCGAAGATTATTGTTAGAAAATAAGAAGCGAAAGCGGAATCAGAAATAAAGATAAAGAAATTGAAGAACACAAGAATTTTTATGTGGAACCCTACTCCCTAAGGAGCAGGATGAAACCACGGGAGAAGGCCTCAAAGGGCCATATGCTTCATTACTTTTTCTCAAAGGATACAGGAGGTCTGGGGCTCCTTATATAGCCTCCACAGAGCCTCCAATTCCCACCACTGGTAGATGTGGGACTAAACATATGGATTGGGTAAAAGGATCCTGCCCATCTACAACTCAACCTGCGCACAACCAAATACTCCAACAATTACTAATAGTTATGCCTAGATCTATGCAAGGCCCTTCCATGTTGCAATACATCCTCCGCGTAGAAAGAAAGACCTTGAAAAAGACTCATTCCTTGCACACCAAAGTACCCAAAGAAACGCAAAAGCCAACATACAATCATCCTGAGAGTTGTCGCAAAGGGACCTTATGGAGCCTCAGAACAAACGATTGTTTTCCACCCTTAACCATGGAATCCCAGCACCCGTCCAAAAAGATCTCAAGGGCACTCGAAGAACAAATGATCCAAGTCATCGATCCCCGCCTCACATCAGGGACAGAGAAAGTCATCAGCGTGAAGAATTTTGGCCCTGCGAGCCTTCATGAACTCACAACCATGCCTAAGTAACCATAGGAATACCTAAACTCTATTCGGAATCTTGCTCTTCCAAATAATGGAGAAGTCAAACCTCAAGTTAACCTGCAGATCCTTTTGCGAGTTGAAGAAACTTTGGCACATTTTTTAAAAAGGGGAATTTAGCCTCTGCCCAAGTTCAGTGATTTCTTCTTAAATATGGGCCCTCCACATCCGCAAGCTACGTGCTCAAGATTAAAAATTCATACAACCTCTGCTTCGAAAAACCAGCTATAAAGGAGGGAGTCCATGATCCTTCATACCATGCCTGGCGCGTACACTCTTGCTCTCTCGCCATTGAGAATATCTTGGAAAACAATCACAAATGGCCCCCCTTAGGTTCAATTATCCCTCCAGAAGTGAAACACATCACCACTGCCACCCACCGACATCAGCAAGTTTCTCATTTCCAGCGTCAATGTACATATGCCTTCCCATAAAAAGAACGGGGCTCTGATCTGCGACGTTATAAGGCTTGGCCCAATACCATATATTGAGCGGCGAAAACAATAAACTAAGGCATCATCATTGCCCCAGAGCCTTACAACCCACTTGGCCAATAGAGCCTTACTCATGAGTTCTAACCTCAGAAGCCAAGACCTCCAAGTCTCTTTGGCTTTGTTACAGTATCCCGACTAACTAGATGTATCTCGTTTCGCTCATGTCTGGTGTCCACCCATAAAATCCAATTCATCAAAGACTCCATATGTCGGCGAATGTCGACCTGCAGGCTGCAATAACCTCGTAGGGAAGTAAAAGATCTTTTGAGACCAAAGAGCAGTAAAAGATGGGGATAGTCGTAGAACATGTTTTAGTAACATCAACTTCCCACCCCTAGAAACAGTCGCCGCCTTCCAACTTCCGGCCTCCTCTCAACTTTTATCCAGCACAGATCTCCAATCCGATGCGCGAAGCCTCCCACCCAACAAAGGAAGCCTCGAGTATTTAATCAGGAGCTAAGTACAATGACAACGAAAGGTTGATGCCGTATCTAGCACCTCCAACTGTGAAAGTCCAAATGGAATGAAGGCAGACTGTATTGATCTGAAGACCGTAAATGTTCCCAAAAATCTCCATAACATCGACTACCCATTTTGCTTGTTCCATGCCACCCTCAATAAACAAAATGGTGTCATGCGCATACTGGAATATGGGGACTAAGATGTCCACCAGTCGATATCCCGGGCAGAAGCCTCCCTCCGAAACCAACTTCATCATCACTGCTAGAACATCCACCACGATAACAAAGAGCAAAGGAGTTAAGGGGCAACCCCAACGGACCTTCCTCTGCGGTTGAAAAAAACTACCTTTGGGCCTCCCATTTACCAACACGTGAAAGGACACATCTCTTCATCTAGACCAACCAGGTATCAGAGAATCTCCTTTTCTATAACAAAGACCAAATGAACCTCCAATACACACAATCGTAAGCTTAGTGTTTCTGGTAGCTATCCTTAATTCTCTCATCTCTTGAATATCTTTGGTACAAGATCAAATGGGTCTATCCTTCAAAAAAATCTGATTATAGGACAATTTAAATGAAATCAGAATCAATTCCCATTTATGAAAAGAACCAACAATAGTGGAATTTCAGTGAAAACGAATTTGATTTTCAATTTCCATTTTACATTATTCTATTATTAACTAAGAGATACTAATAATAGATATTAATATTAATTATTCATTAATGAATAAATATTAATAAAGAAATAAGATAAAATAAATTGAAATCCATTTGATTTATTAAAATATATAAATACATTTATATATATTTTTTAAATTTTTAGTAAGATTAAGATGAAGTAGAATCATTTGATATAAATGAAATGTTAAATAATTTCATTGTCATTAGTTGGGTATAATAACTCAGCCATGGTCGGTCCCAAGCCCGGGTAAATGAGGAGGGTTGCATTAGGTAGTCGACAACCATCGTAAAACAGTCGGAGACAACTTCCTAAATATTATTTAAAAAAAAATACTATTTCGGAAGTTGCATCATGACAGTCGGATCTTTTCAACATGGATTTAAGCAAACATATGGATTTCGTTGGGGCGTTCCCTACTTGCGACGCGTTGTATCGCCCGAATGCAATGAAAAATTGGCAAGGGCCGCTACATCACAGCCTGGATGTAGTTCAAAATTTGCGAGGATTCTTGCATGAGGAACACATGCGGGTAAATAAGCTAGTTCCGCTGCATCACCGCCCGGATGCAGTCCAAAATTTACAAGGGTTCTCGCATAATGGACACATGCGAGTAAAAATGTTAGTCCAAAAGAGATTGCAAAGGAAGTTGTGGATTGGCAGTTGGAATGTTGGCACTTTAACTGGAAAATTGATGGGGATAGTGGATACGATGGAAAGAATGAAGATTAATATACTGTCTTCAAGAGACTAAATGGATTGGAGAAAAAGCAAGGGAGGTCAAGAAGACAGGCTTCAAACTTCGGTATTCAGGTAAAGATAAGGGCAGAAACGGTGTTGGAGTGGTTGTTCAAAAAGATTTGAAGGATTGTGTTGTTGAGGTGCAAAGATTTGAGGATCGGATTATTTTGCTAAAATTGACGCATGAAGAAGAAATTCTGAATATCATCTCAGTTTATGCACCGCAAATTGGTTTATATGAAAGGACTAAACAAGCTTTTTGGGAGGATCTGGATAAGATTTTACAAGGAATCCCACAAAGAGAGATGATGTGCATAGGTGGAGATCTTAATGAACACGTGGAAAAGATGCTTCAGGGTATGCTAGTGTTCATGGAGGACATGGTTTTGGGGATAGAAATGAAGAGGGAAATATCATTCTGGATTTTGTAACGGCATATGATCTTTTTATAGCAAACACTCTCTTCAAGAAGAGGGAGGAACATTTAATTACTTATAAAAGTGGGCCAACTATAACACAAACAGATTACTTTGCGTTGAGGAGAAGAGATCGGTTGTGTTATAAAGACTGTAAAGTAATCCCAGGAGAGAGTTTGACAACCCAACATCGCTTGCTAGTCTTTGTTGTGCAAATAAAAGGGCTGGTAAAGAAAAGGAGAGTTACTAAGATCACTAGAACTAGATTGTGGAATCTTCTACTAAAGCAATCAAGCTTCAGGGAGAAGGCTTTAGAAGACTTATCTTGGGATTGTAGCGGAAGTGCAAACGAGATGTGGGAGGCAGTGACATCTTGTATCCGAAAGGTAGCTAAAGAGATACTAGGCGAGTCAAATGGAGGAGCTCCATGTTAAAAGGAAGCTTGGTGGTGGAGTGAAGGAGTGCAAGAGAAGCTAAAAATTAAAAGAGCATGCTTTAAAGCTATGTCTAAGGATAGAACAGCAGAAACTGTCAGAAACTACAAAATAGCGAAGAAAAAAGCAAAGAAAGCTGTGAGCGAAGCTAAGTCAAAAGCTTATGAAGTTTTTTTTATAAAAATCTCGACTCTAAGGAGGGCTAGAAGGATATATTCAAGTTGTCCAAAGCAAGAGAAAGAAAGACCAAAGACCTTTCTCAAGTAAGATGCAATAAGGACGAGGAAGGTCACGTGCTTGTTACTCAGAAGGACATAGAGACTAGATGGGAGCGGTACTTCCATAAACTTTTCATTGGGGAAGGAAATAGAAAGAACACTTTGGGTGATCTAGCTAGTAGTGAAAGTTACTTGAATCGTGCAAGCTATAGACGAATACAAAGAAAGGAAGTAGAGGAGGCTTTGAAGGTTATGAGGGTGTAGGACCGGATGACATCCTTGTAGAAGTATGGAGAGTTTTAGGTGACTTGTCTTACGAATCTATTCAATGTTATTTGGCGGAGCAAAAAATGCCTGAAGATTGGAGGAGTATCGTAGTGCCTCTTTATAAGAATAAAGGAGACATTCAAAATTGTTCAAATTGCAGAGGTATCAAGCTGATGAGCACTATGAAAATTTGGGAATGTGTGATCGAAAGAAGGCCGAAGCAAGTTTCCAATGTAAAAGAAAACTAATTTGGATTCATGTCAGGTTGCTCAACTATTGAAGCCATCCATTTGCCGAGGAGAACAATGGAGATTATAAAGCTAAAAGGAAGAACCTCCATATGATCTTTATTGATTTGGAGAAGGCTTATGATTCTGTCCCACGAGAGATTGTGGAGAGTTTCAGAGAAGAGACAAGTACCTGTCCTATACATTAACCTCATAAAGGACATGTACGATAGGGCTTTATCTTGTGTAAGGACCCCGTCTGAGAACACTGACTATTTTGACATCAACATTGGTTTACATCAAAGTTCAGCTTTGAGTCCATTTTGTTGGTGGAAATGAGTAAACTGTTTATCCCACAGAACCCTAGGCTCCCTTATATAGAGAGAAACCATGGGTAAATTATATAAGAGTCTAGAAGAAAAATAGAAAATATGATACATAATAACATAAGATAATATAAATCTCTACACTCCTCTTCAAGATGGAGCATAGATGTCAATTATGGTCAGCTTGGAAGAACATCTCTGAAAGGGTCCTCTGAGCAATGGCTTGGTAAATATGTCGGCAGTCTGATCCTCTGAACTAACGTGTGAAGTAGAAAGATCAAGCCCTTCTGGATCATATCTCTAGTGTAGTGGCAGTCTACTTCGGTATGCTTTGTTCTTTCGTGAAATGCTGGATTGTTGGCAATAAACAAAGCTGCTGGATTGTCACACTGAAGCTGCATGGGTAAAGGTACATCTATATGTAAGTCTTCTAAAACGGCTCGAACCCACATCATCTCCGTGCTCGCTTGCGCCATGGTCCTATATTCAGATTCAGCGCTAGACCTCGCCACAACAGTTTGTTTCTTGCTTTTCCAAGAAACCAGAGAGCTCCCCACAAAAACAGCAAAGCTTGAAGTAGACTTACGATTCTTAGGACACCCTGCATAATCTGCGTCAGCACAAGCTGAAATAGATAAATCTGTATTCTTTCTAAACAGCAACCCTGAGCCTGGAGAAGACTTTAGATACCTCAGTAACATGTATATGGCATCCATATGAACTTGTCTTGGTTGCTCCATAAATTGACTCACCTGACTTACTGCAAAAGCAATATCGGGCCCTCAAATTACGCCAGGTGCACATGTAAAGCAAGAAACTGCCCCCACCCTCTGGTCCGACAAATTAGAAGCAAACACAAGGGCCCATGCAAATTTTAAATTACATCTGGCAGCTATGTAGTGCTCCTTGCTAACTTCTCATTGCATTCGAGATATGCAATGCGTCTTTAGTAGGGAACGCTCCAATGAAATTTAAATGATTGCTTAAATCCATGTTGAAAAGATCAGAACTATTTTGAGATCAATTCTTAAATAGTGTTCTTAAAAAGATACTATTTAGGAATGTCTCTCTTATGCTGGTTGTCGACTACGTAACACACAACCCTCCGCATCCATCCTAAACAGAACAAAATCAGACATAGCATGATTTATCTTCAGACTAGGGATCAACCCAAACAACTCAAAAACAAGGGTCATCCCTTCTGCAGATGCAGCATCCCCCCTTCCATAAAAAGAGTATCATCAACATACTACAGAATATGGTCAAGAATCTCTCTCATATGAAAACCTACCAGAAATCCTCCCGCTCTCGCCTTCATTACCATTCTAGACAAACGATCTGCAATTACAACAAAGAGTAATCGTGCCAACAGGTGATGCAACTGAAAGAAACCATCCTAATGCCTACCATTCACCAAAATTGTGTAGATGTCGTCATGCATCTCTTCATCTAGTCAATCCACTCACTTGGGAAGCCTCTACAGTGCAACAACACTCAAATGAATCTCTAGTCAATGCAATCATGCAAGGTTGTAGAAACCAGTAGTCGGTACTCGGTCGGTGTGATCACTGACTAAGGATTAATCGTTAGTCGGGCGACTAATCGAATTTAATCATCCATTAGTCGGTTTTGAATTTTTTAATTATTTTAAATATATAAATCATTTTGTATACATGTATTCTTATATATTTACATTGATTTATATATTTTCTATAATATCATAATGAAATAAAAGAAGTAATTGACTTTAGATATAACATTAAGCATATTAGAATAAGTTTGCTTTTAAAAAATAAAAAAACTATAAAAAAATCTCTACGTAAAAGTCGGTTTTTTAGTCGTCCGACTAGTTAGCATGATCAGTCGGGTTGACCGACTATTGGCCGACTAGGCCTAGTCGAGTCAGCTACCCCCCCCCCCCCCCCCCCCGCGACTCGACTAGTCGGGCCGACTAATCGGCCTAGTCGGTCGACTTTTACAACAGTGCAATCATGCCTTCAAAAAATTCACCTTCCAAAAGAACCTCTTTGTCTTCTTTCCACCCATTATGCGACGGCAAGGGATGAAAGCCATCTGAGCCGGGAAATAATAGAGCCACCTCTTGTAAAACGTTGACGAGCTACACATCCCTTCCCCGACGTGTGCACTCGAAAACTTGTGTTGCATATGTGGGCAGAGGTCATGGAGGAATAGATGTATGTTTTTAGTGGTGGGTCTCACCATGTGATGCTACCCTCATTAAAAAAACATGTAGGCAAGCACCACATCCACAATGAGATAAATAGCATCAGATAAAGCAATAGGACATGAGTCCTCTGTACATCGCACCATATCCTTCTTGGACAAAAGGAAACACAAGGATTGGTTCAGACACTCAAACCCATCGTTCATCTGAGGCATCTCCTCCATCATTTCCAAAGTCTTTTGACCCACTAAATCCTAAAACTACCATAAAAAGAGGACCGTCCGCATTCAAATCAAAAGTCATGCGCTTAACCATTGAAAGCAAGAAATTTCAACAACTCCTCAAAATGTAAGCCATTCAAGCAAGGGACATCTTTTCCTACCCACCTAGCACCACTACTGATCACACACCTGGTGAACCAAGGCAATGACACAGTACTGCATCACCAATGGGACGATCACCTACGAACCCCTTCACATCCATGTCAATTGAGTGAATCAGATTGCACCTTATATGCCCGCTAGCTATCACATGGAAAAACATTATGTTTGTGTCTCCCTCTTTCAGCCATGTCTTCCTTGAGCACTACTTTCATTCGATATCCCTCTTCTTGCCCTCTTCCATAACAACATGGTTTTGTTTGCGTCACCTTACATTCTTATCCTCATGCAACTTCCTAGAATCCTCTAGGTGGTAAGACGTGCAACCTCTACCTATGTTAAATCATTCTGTAAGTCTCTGCAAGGAGTTCTATGCTAAACTGAATCAGCATGCTGCATATGGCTCAAGTTTCATTACAATCCTCCTTGACCTCCTTCTCCTGTCATCACCTTGTGACCTCCTGAAAACCCTCATGCATCCACGAGCGCTCAAAAAGAAAAATGCCACCAGAGACGATGACCATTACCTGAGTCATAACAAATCGATGTATGATATGAGTGCAAGCTCAACAGGAGACAGGGCCCAAGGGGAAGCTCTTAAGAAGGCTAATGGAACCAAGGATGTGATCCGTGTAGGATTTAGATAAGCTATTCCTTTAGGTATATCGCAGATTCGTGGCATCTAACACCTCCATCGTCAAATCTCACACAAAAGCGGCAAACGACAAATAACCGCAGTCCTTTCCACCCAAATCATGTAGATGGCGTGTCGTACGCAAAGAGATGTATAAGTCAGCACCAACAATGCATGTCAGATCCAGAAAACAAGCGCACACCAATCTAGGATCGTCTCACATATTAGATAACATCTAAGCCCTCGTGGGACCATACATAGCAGAGATTAGCATGAGGAAACCATTAGAGATCCTTCCGAGTACAATAGACAAGACTCGAGCGTCACACACATACATAATCCATCAACTCCATCATATCACCATTCCAACTACCTCATGCCTAGTGAATCCGTCTAAGGCTTCTAGCTTCGTCTTCTGCAAGTACACAATATCTGCATTCCAGGCCTTTAGTAGTAGGCCTACCACCCTTCTCTTGTCTGACTAGCCAAGGCTCCGAACATTCCAAGAAATAATCTTCACCTGACAATGTGAACCCCCTCGGATCCGAGTACCCGTTTTACGAAACATTCGCATTATTACATTCGCATGTGATCGCACAAAGTATTAAAAATTCAAGGATTTTTTTTACGTTTCGTATGATATTTCCATTCAATGAATAAACCACATAGACAAGAAGAAGTGCTACCAATATTTCATTCATTTCTATATAACATTACATGTAACAACAGAATGTATTATAATGTACATGTAGATCCAAAAATACATGACTGGAGAGGAAGGAGGCATTATACATCATAAGCTGAACCAAAAACTGAAACAAAAGAAACGTACCGTCTGGTATATACAAAATCACCAGATGTCATCAACAGCTACTACAGTATTACAGGCTCCTTGCCTGCCAAAACATGTTAGGAAGAAAGGGCGCCAGCGGGCGCTGGTATACCCATATATCATATTATTATAAAAAAATGATATTTAAAGTGGTAACAAAAGAGGCAAGTAGAAATGCATAAACATCTAAAATTTACATCTACTAGCAATGTAAAAAGGTTTTCAACTTAATTGTATGTACCTTCCAAGATCACCCATTATCCCAACACATCCCATATATAACATATTTATATTGTAATTGATTGTTGATAAGTGTATGTGTGTATATATATACTCATATTATTCAGATATCATGTTTGTGAATTTTGATGATGGGAAAGGTGAGATTGAAATGGTTTATTGATTTATTTAATTCTTATATCTAATGGATAGTCTGTGGTCATGGTCAGTGTGCGACCTCACACTATGACTCTAAGATGTGGGGAGTGCCTTAGGGTTGGGGTGCCTCCATAGGCATGCGATGTTGTATAATGCATCCTAACTAAGTTCCCAACACGTCCACTAGCTTAATTATAGTCAACTCTAGTCAAACTAACTTACACTCAACTTCCTCTCTTAGACAAGATCTGTAATATTTTTCTCTGAGTTCAACTGGAACTTCCCCGAATGTAACCCCGGATGATTCACATTTAGCATCGCCAGGTCTGTTGGCGGAAAAGTAACTAAAACTCAAGCGGTGGGGTAGCCTCCTAAGACGCTCTTCCGTCTCACCCTCTAATTGGAAGTGTGGTCCACTAGAGGGAATGTGTCAACTCCAAAAATACGCCCCAGAGACAAGTGAAAGAGACTCTTCGAAAAAGTCGCTCTAGAAAATTGGCCCGACTAGTACGGGAAAACGAGCTCGTACGAAAAATTAAAACCGAGGATCCCCCGCCTAGGTGTCCTAAAACAAAGGGTCAGCGGAACAGGTCAAAAGTCGGGATCCCAACGAGGCGTAAAAACACTACGAGCTCGCGTAAAAACCGAAACAAGGACTGGGATCCTAGACCCGCGCACTTAGCGGTTGCTGCCCTAACTGGGTTTCCTATATCCTGCCCAGTTGAGAGTCACCGCGCTCTCGCACAACCATGTGTAAGGGTCACCATAACCGACAAAATTTATTCAACAATAAATCATAACAACCGAGTATTTCCCAGATTCCATAGTAATGTATGTACTTAAATTTTCTTGATTTGGTTAAGCACTAAGCTTCATAGAACTTTTCTGGTATTGAACAACCTTCCAAGGCAAGTCATAAATTTACTACTTACAAGAGTAAGGATTTGGGGATTTTCGTTTAGATCATCCTCAAGTTAGACCCACTAACCATTGCAGTATAACATAACAATAAGCATGAATTAAAGACCATTACTATAGTAAACCTGCTCCTAGGTGTGCACCAACAAGTCAAGCATTCAATTCTCAACCTAACTAAAAATTTATTCCTTAACCCTACACAATAGAAATGTGAGTTATAGATACAGGTAGATTCAATTTCCCCTTAAGATTAATAGAATGGCATGAGGGTCTAGCAACAATGATATGATGTAGATAGAAGGTGATTAAAGTTACTTGCTCTCCTTAAAGACAAAGATATAGAAACGTGTCATTTAATGAACATATATTCATACTCTGATTTGTATTTTATTCTCACAATTCTACTTATTTAGTTGTTAAACTAATACTGTCTTTTCAACAACAGAAGTTAACTTGTACATACTTCTTTTAACATGCTTAGAGGTTCAGAATATTTAGGATGGACTCACAACCTAAGAAATTGAATGTAACATATTAATATTTTAATTTTTATATTTTTGTAATGAGGCAGATTGATTTTAAGATACCTCAAATTTACATAATGTAAATTAATACTCTCTAGATAAGAAAGTAACATTTTGTGTTGATGCTTGAGATATTAATAGATTTCAAAGTGGTACCCTAGCAGTAAACTTCCAAGTATCATAGGATCCGATAAAAGAAAAATACCACCTATCTTCAATCTTACACTGAACCAGATATGTTACATGTATTAATTCCATTTGCATGTAAATATGGGGTCTTAGAGTATCAACCAACCCTGAGTACTGAGTATTGTTGTTTTGAATAAGTAAATTTTAAAATGTTTGTTTTAACCCCAAACAAAATAATATGCACTATCCGAAATTGACATGTTAGCCGGTTATCAATCCCCCTTGTTTTATGTAAAATTCCACTTCCTGGTTATTGCCACTTATCTATATTTCTAATAAAAACCGGATGGTAGTTGAAATGTCTTAATTCTATGATACATTTTCTTGTGGTTCTGCATGCCATGGAGCCTTCCTGATGTAATGTGGTTATGATCATTATTATCCTATAATCATCAGTCACTAATCTACTGAAATAATACAAAATAATTTACTTCTTTGGATGATTCTCATGCTTATTTATGTATATATATAAGCATCCAACTGATTACAGAAGCGACGTAATACAATCATAATCAGATAATTCACAAACAGGATCCAAGAATCCAAATCCTCGAAGCATAACGTGGGAAAATCCAAGTTTTGCAGGAAAATGGAAAGGTTTTGCTTTACACATGTATGGTAGCAAAGGAGGGAGGTTATGGGATTGTACCTTTGATCTCCAAGAATTGGAGATCAAATACATGCAATAGCAGGGGGAAAGGGGCTGCAACTTAGGCCGAAATGGAGCTGTAGCAGAGAGAGGACAGCAGCTCTGGAGTTGTAGAGAGCAACAACCAACTTGTTGTTCCTGGAGCAGGAGCTGAGGCTTGATGAAGCCAACTGCAACACCAAAACAGTAGTTGCTTGAAATTTACAACCTCAAGCTGCAGCAACAGTGAGCTGCAAGAGGACGACAGCAGCTGGATCTTGGAAGAAGAAGGATTTGGGAGGGTTCTACAGCTGGAGCTAAAGCTGGGATATTTTGGGGAAATTTTGAGAACAAAAGAAGGGGTCTTGTAGTCATATTTATAAGGGGAAAGAGAGCTTAGCAATTTGCCAAATGTAATGGGGACACAAGCCAAGTGTTGTGAAATTAAAGAGCCAAATGGGCTGAGAAAGAAGGGCAAAAACCCACGGCTGTAATGTGTTTTTTCAGACATTTTTTTAAATTCAAAAGTCACTTTATTTGACATACTTAAAAAATCGACCGTACGCGCACCTCGGACCTCAGATTTTGACACATAATATCTCGATTTGACCGTCTCTGAACGACGCTTAAAATGAGTATATATTTATATATTACTAACCGAGTTTGCATCCCCGAAGTTTTTGAGATACGGTTTCGATTTCGGGTTTAAAATTTGTGATTTAAAGTATCAAATGACTTCTGATCGACAAACGGTCGATTCCGTTGATCTTCTTTCGTCAAATCGGATTTTATGGTAGTCTTGGTTTGTTTCGCGGTTTCCGAATTTGCGTCGCGGCTTTTTCGAGCACGCATTACGATGCGATCGATTTTTGGTTGATTTTATCCGAACGACTTTTGATTCAAGATCAATTGATCGTTTTAGGTCATTTAACTTTATCGGGTTATACAGACCCAAATCGGGAAGGGTTCGGGTTCGATTGGAATCCGGATGTTACAAATAAAAAAAACCTCAAAGGGAGTCTCGTCCTCGAGACTCGAGTCAAGGTCATTGGGTGTCTTGTTTGGATTCATATGGCCATAAAAACCTCAACAAAACAAGCGATATATTTTAACATATATCTAATTACAAAAGCTTGTTTTGATTATTACCTCAGAAAAGCTGTAGGTATCGTGTCTGCATGTATCTATCTCGAATCCATAGATCTGTCTTCTGGCATTCAATGACGCGATCCCACAAACTGCTGAATCGTGGAGGTACGATGGTAGAAATGGATGCGCTCTCCAGAGGATGCCAATCGGTCAAAGATGTGAGTATATCCCATGTATATAGCCAGTTCGTCGTACCATCTGCATGTGCTCTCCTGCTAAGTGCATCAGCCAGCCACCACGTTTCCCTTACCGGGATGGTAAGAGATCGTGCAGTCGTAGTCCCTCAGTAACTCGAGCCACCTGTGTTGTCTCATATTCAGTCTCTTTTGATCAAAGATATACTTTAGGCTCTTGTGATCTGTAAACATCTCGAAATTCACCCCATATAAATAGTGACGCTGGATCTTTACGGCGAAGACAACTGCTGCCGACTCCATGTCATGGGTAGGGTAATTCCGCTCATGCGGTCTCAACTGTCGTTATGCATAAGAAATCACATGACCTCTCTACATCAATACCGCCCCTAGACCTTCTCCTGAGGCATCTGTATATACTGCATAATCCTACCTGCCTGATGGAAGTACAAGAATAGGCGATGTCGTCAATTTCTCTTTTAATATCCTAAAGGCCTGCTCACATGAATCATCCCAAATGAATGGAATTCCCTTCTGTGTCAATCGTGTCAAAGGGCGAACAATGCGTGAAAATCCGAAAACAAAGCGTCTGTAATAGCCTGTTAATCCAAGGAAGCTCTGAATCTGAGTAACTGTCTTGGGCTGCTCCCAAGACATAATTGCCTCAATCTTTGTAGGATCTACTACGACGTCTGCTCCAGAAATGACATGCCCTAGAAATGAGACCTGGGATAACCAAAATTCACACTTGCTCAACTTGGCATATAGCTTGTGCTCCCGTAATGTATCCAAGATAGTTCGTAGATCATTCGCATGATCCCATTCACTCCGTGAGTATATGAGCACATCATCAATGAACACCATCACAAATTTATCCAAATATGGACGGAAGATCCGATTCATCATATCCATGAATGCTGCAAGTGCATTGGTGAGCCCAAACGACATCACCACAAACTCGTAGTGCCCATAACGAGTCCTGAAAGCGGCCTTCGGAACGTTTGACTCTCGAATCCTCAGTTGATGATAACCTGAACAAAGATCGATCTTCGAGAAAAACGAAGATCATTGGAGATGATCGAACATATCATCAATACACGACAATAGATAACGGTTCTTCACCGTTCTCTTGTTCAGTTGTCTGTATCGATACATAACCTCATGGATCCATCCTTCTTCCAGACGAATAGAACCGGAGCACCCCAAGGTGAAGTGCTCGGCCTCACGAGTCCCAAGTCAAGTAGTTTATGCAACTGCACCTTCTGCTCTCTCAAAGCAGCTAGCACCATGCGGTAAGGAGCCATCGAGATCGGTTGTGTATCTGATAGCAATGTGATTTCGAACTCGATCTCTCTCTCAGGAGGTAATTCCGGTAACTCATCAGGAAACACATCTAGGTAGTCGGATTCTACTCGGATATCATGTGTCATCGGCTCATGATCAACAAGTCTCTGAGCTTGCAAAACTTAAATGTACTCCATTTTGGAGTCATGTAAAGTACCCACAAAAATGAACTCAGGTAAATCTGTAATTCTGAAAACAACTGTCTTCCTAAAGAAATCAATGAATGCATGATTAGCTATAACCAATCCATGTCTAGAATCAAGTCAAACTCATCAAGCTGTAGAAGTAGACAATCTGCGATCTTCTCGTGACCGGCAATCAGTACGGGCAAGTGCCTGACTATCAGGGAAATGATAAACAACTGGCCACCTGGCCCTCGGATGTGAT
The DNA here is from genome assembly GCA_037367405.1 of Ottelia alismoides. NCBI lineage: Eukaryota > Viridiplantae > Streptophyta > Magnoliopsida > Alismatales > Hydrocharitaceae > Ottelia > Ottelia alismoides. Next base: position 1,552,598 of record JAZKJV010000901.1, read on the forward strand.
ATGGAGAAGATAGAACCTCTGCAACTCTACCTAAAGAAGCTAGTAGCCTTGAAGCAAGAAAAGAATGTGTCGCACCAGAATCAAACAATACATGAAAAGGTCGGCCTAAGACTGAGACTATACAGTAGCTGTTGAGCGAGCCTACTCTTCGGTCACTGCGTGTAGCTGACCACGCCTGGCCGGTGCAATACTAGAGCCTGCCACACTCTGTGTTTGTCTCTGTTGTTGCCTCATGAGGTTGGAGTTCCTGCCACGGAAACTCCTTGAATGTTGTACATGTGGCTGTGACAACTGCGGCTGTGGGCGAAATCCACCAGAAGCATGTGGGCACTAAGATCTGTAATGTCCCCACTCATGGCATAAGTAACATCAAACTGGTCGGGTAGAAGGAGTGGTCGTGTCTGTGCTCTGAGCTGGTCCTGCTGGGGTTCTGTCTGCTCGCTGCGACCCAGATGGTCGAGTGGAATCCGTGCCACGTCCGGTAAGTGCTCCTCCTAAAGTGGCCGATGGAGATGAGCGAGCACTGCCAGAGAATGACGAACATGTAGGTCGGAATCGCCTGGTTGACCTCTGCTGCTGAGATGGTCGATGTACTGGAAAAATGATCGCTGTGGTCTAGACGCCGCTCTATACGAGCTCCCAAATCGTCTCTCTCTGATGTCCTTGAACTTCCTTGTTGCATCAGTGGCCTCAGAGATGGAAGTGATGTGCAATCCAGCCAGCTTCTCCTGCACCTCTTCCCTCATGCCTCTGATAAACTTCTCCAGATTCTCCTATGGAAATGCGACAGTTGCTGGTGTATGTCGTGACAACTCGGTGTATCTGACAAAGTAGTCTCTAGCTATCATCAGTCTCTGACGAAGCTCCGCAAAAAGTCAGCGCTGGGACTCCTTCCACTTTGTAGAAAAGAAGTTGGATCTGAATCGTGTCTCGAAATCATCTCATGTAGGCCCGCGGCCTAACTCAGAAACTACGGCATCCCACCATCTCTCAGCAAAGTCTGTCAGTGAGTACTCCATGAAAGATAGCCACGTGTCTCGTGGCGCATGAATCATCCTCAGCACCTTCATCACCCTCTTGAACCACTGCTCAGCAACACCTGACGTATCGGTGCCCTCGAACATGGGCACATTGGCCCGCTGATAGGAAGTGAAGACCGGCTGAAGTCTGTGGATGGCAGAGTACTCATATGCATCCTCATCGACAAAGTCAACAGAGTCCTGCTCCCTGTCAAAGTCTCCATCCTCCTCGGCTTCATGCTCTGGTATCTCCTCAAGTGGATCATTGAAATGAGGTTGTTATACCTCTACCGACTGTTGCTGGTCCTGACGTGTGCCGTCATTAGATGGACGGTAGGTGGAATCTAATAGCTCCTCAAATCTCATCTCTATACCGGTCTGTCGGTCTGCAATCTCTGTCTGTAGTGCCAGAATCTGGTCCTGATGGCCTCTCATAGCAGACTGCTGCTGCTGAAGGTCGGTGAGAGCAGTCAATATGCTTGTCAGTTGGTCAGTCGTCTCCTGTCCTGGTCGGGATGCCATGGCTCTGCATGAGAACCATTTTTAGTCATAAAAATGACATTCACAGATACTTATCATATATGCTTTTTCTCTTCTTGGGATATAATATGAAAATTAATGAAATTGGTGACATTTGTGGTGATTGAGTTTGAATGTCATATTTTCCTTCTCGGACTCACAACAAATCGGAAGAATGTCGCTATCCGAGACTTAATGCGATCGGAATTGTAATACTACGAATATGCGTATCGAGGTACCACGGCTCTGATTCCAAACTGTGAATCCCCTCGGATATGAGTACCCGTTTTACGAAACATTTGCGTTATTACATTTGCATGTGATCGCACAAAGTATTGAAAATCCAGGAATTTTTTTTCGCGTTTGGTATAACATTCACATTCAATGAATAAACCACATAGACAAGAAGAAGTACCACCAATATTTCATTCATTTCCATATAACATTACATGTAACAACAGAATGTATTACAATGTACATGCAGATCCAAAAATACATGACTGAAGAAAAATAACGCATACTACATCATAAGTTGAACCAAAAACTGAAACAAAAGAAACGTACCGTCTGGTATATACACGATCACCAGATGTCATCAACAGCTACTACAGTACTGCAAGCTCCTTGCCTGCCAAAACATGTTAGGAAGAAAGGGCGTCAGCAAGCGCTGGTACACCCATATATCATATTATTATAAAAAATGATATCTAAAGTGATTACAAAAGAGGTAAGTAGAAAGCCATAAACATCTAAAATTTACATCTACTTGCAATGTAAAATGATTTTTCAAGTCGCTTGTATGTACCTCCCAAGCTCACCCATTATCCCAACATTTCCCATATATAACATACTTATATTGTAATTGATTATTCATAAGTGTATGTGAATATATAAATAATCAAATTATTCACGTATCATGTTTGTGAATTTTGACGATGGGAAAGGTAAGATTGGAATGATTTATTGATTTATTTAATTCTCATATCAAGTGGATAGTCTGTGGTCATGGTCAGTGTGGGACCTCACACTATGACTCTAAGACGTGGGGAGTGCCTTAGGGTTGGGGTGCCTCCGTAGGCATGCGATGTTGTATAATGTATCCTAACTAAGTTCCCAACACGTCCTCTAGCTTAATTATAGTCAACTCTAGTCAAACCAACTTACACAGTTACACTCAACTTCCTCTCTTAGACAAGATCTGTAATATTTTTCTTTGAGTTCACCTGAAACTTCCCCAAATGTAACCCCAGATGATTCACATTTAGCATTGCCAAGTCTGTTGGCGGAAAAGTAACTAAAACTCAAGCGGTGAGGTAACCTCCTAAGAGGCTCTTTCGTCTTGCCCTCTAATTGGAAGTGCGGTCCACTAGAGGGAAATGTCTACTCCAAAACTACGTCCCAGAGACGGGTGAGAGACTCTCCGGAAAAGTTGCTCTAGTAAACTGGCCCGACTACTACAGGCAAACGAGCTCGTACGAAAAACTAAAACCGAGGATCCCCCTCCTGGGTGTCCTAAAACAGAGGGTTAGCGGAACTGGTCAAAAGTCGGGATCCCCACGAGACGTAAAAACACTACGAGCTCGCGTAAAAACCGAAACAAGGACTGGGATCCTAGACCCGCGCACTTGGCAACCGCTGCCTTAACTGGGCTTCCTAACTCCCGCCCAGTTGAGAGTCACCGCGCTTTCGCACAACCATGTGTAAGGGTCACCATGACCGACAAATTTTATTCAACAATGGATCATAACAACCGAGTATTTCCCAGATTCCATAGTAATGTATGTACTTAAATTTTTCTTGATTTGATTAAGCACTAAGCTTCGTAGAAATTTTCTGGTATTGAACAACCTTCCAAGGCAAGTCATAAATTTACTACTTACATGAGTAAGGATTTGGGGATTTTCGTTTAGATCATCCTCAAGTAAGACCCACTAACCATTGCAGTATGATATAACAATAAGCATGAATTGAAGACCATTACTATAGTGAACGTCCTCCTAGGTGTGCACCAACAAGTCAAGCATTCAATTCTCAACCTAACTAAAAATTTATTCCTTAACCCTACACAATAGAACTGTGAGTTATAGATACATGTAGATTTATTTCCCCTTAAGATTAATAAAATGGCATGAGGGTCTAGAAGCAATGATATGGTGTAGGTAGAAGGTGATTAAAGTTACGTGCACTCCTTAAAGACAAAGATATAGATATGAGTCCTTTAATGAACCTATATTCATAATCTGATTTGTATTTTATTCTCATAATTCTACTTATTTAGTTGTTAAATTAATACTATCTTTTCAATAACAGAAGTTAACTTGTACATACTTCTTTTAACAAATTTATAGGTTCGGAATATTTAGGATGGACTCACAACTTAAGAAATTGAATGTAACATGTTAATATTTTAACTTTTATATTTTTGTAACGAGGCAGATTGATTTTAAGATGCCTCAAATTTACATATGTAAAATAACACTCTCTAGATAAGAAAGTAACATTTTGTGTTGATGCTTGAGATATTAATAGATTTCAAAGTGGTACTCTAGCAGTAAACTTCCAAGTATCATAGGATCCGATAAAAGAAAAATACCACCTATCTTCAATCTTACACTGAACCAGATATGTTACATATATTAATTCCATTTGCTTGGAAATATGGGGTCTTAGGGTGCGTTTGGTTGGCGGGTTAAGGCGGGTTAAACTGGTAGAGGGTAACCCGTTTTTGTGTTTTGGTGTTTGGATAGAGGGTTAAACTGGGGGTGGGTTAGAAGTGGGTTTGGGGTGATATGATTGTATTGGAGTTTGAAAAAGTGAGTAGTTATTGTGATGTGATTGTATTGAAGTTTGGAAAAGTGAGTAAAAGTGGAGTAATTTATAATTTTTATATGATATGATGGTATAATATATTATTTTTTGATAGGATTGATGATGTAAAATTGATTTATTTATTTTTTAAAAAAGAATAAAGTGGGGCCCACGGGGAGAGAGGGGAATATGGGTTAAGGGGGGTAAACTCTCTTAACCCATGGGTAACCCGTGTGCCGAACGGCACCTTAGAGTATCAACAAACCGTGAGTACTGAGTACTGTTGTTTTGAATAAGTAAATTTTTAAATGTTTGTTTTAACCCCAAACAAAATAATATGCACTATCCGAAATAGACATGTTAGCTGGTTATCTCCCCTGTTTTATGTAAAATTCTAATCTATATTTCTAATAAAAATTGGATGGTAGTTGGAATGTCTTAATTCTATGATACATTTTCTTGTGGTTCTGCATGCCATGGAGCCTTCCTGATGTAATGTGGTTATGATCATTATTATCCTATAATCACCAGTCAGTAATCTACTGAAATAATACAAAATAATTTACTTCTTTGGATGATTCTCATGCTTATTTATGTATATATATATAAGCAGCCAACTGATTACAGAAGTGATGTAATACAAGTTACAACTATAATCAGATAATTCACAAACGGAACCCAAAAATCCAAATCCTCAAAGCATAACGTGGGAAAATACAAGTTTTGCAGGAAAATGGAAAGGTTTTGCTTTACACATGTATGGCAGCAAAGGAGGGAGGTTATGGGATTGTACCTTTGATCTCCAAGAATTGGAGATCAAATGCATGCAATAGCAGGGGGAAAGGGGCTGCAACTTAGGCCGAAATGGAGCTGTAGCAGAGAGGACAGCAGCTCTGGAGCTGCAGAGAGCAGCAACCAACTTGTTGTTCCTGGAGCAGGAGCTGAGGCTTGATGAGGCCAACTGCAACACCAAAAAGATCAACAGTAGTTGCTTGAAATTTACAATCTCAAGCTGCAGCAACAGTGAGCTCCAGGAGGAGGGCAGCAGCTGGATCTTGGAAGAAGAAGGGTTTGGGAGAGTTCTAGGGCTGGACCTATAGCTGGGATATTTTGGGGAAATTTTGAGAACAAAAGAAGGGGTCTTGTGGTCATATTTATAAGGGGAAAGAGAGCTTAGCAATTTGCAAAAACCCACGGTTGTAATGTGTTTTTTCAAACTGTGTGTATACTGTAGCAGAAATTAATTATATATATATTAAATTCAAAAGTCTCTTTATTTGACATACTTAAAAAATCGACCGTGCGCGCACCTCAGACCTCAGATTTTGACGTACAATATCTCGATTTGACCGTCTCTGAATGACGAACAAAATAGTATAATATTGATATATTTTTAACTGAGTTTTCATCCTCGAAATTTTCGAGATACGGTTTCGATTTCGGGTTTAAATTTTGTGATTTAAAGTATCAAATGACTTCTGATCGACGAACGGTTGATTCCGTTGGTCTTCTTTCGTCGAATCGGATTTTATTGTAGTCTCGGTTTATTTCACGGTTTTTGAATTTGCGTCGCGGCTTTTTCGGGTACGCATTACGATGCGAACGATTTTTGGTTGATTTTATCCGAACGACTTTTGCTTCATGATGAATTGATCGTTTTAGGCCATTTAGTGTTGGTTGATAACTTTATCGGGTTATACAGACCCAAATCGAGTAGGGTACGGGTTCGATTGGAATCCAGATGTTACAAATATAAAAACCTTAAAGGGAGTCTCGTCCTCGAGACTCGAGTCAAGGTCATTGGGTGTCTTGTTTGGATTTCATATGACCATAAAAACCTCAGAGAGAAAACAAGCCATATATTTTAACATATATCTAATTACAAAAGCTTGTTTTGATTATTACCTTAGAAAAGCTGCGGGTATCGTGCCCGCATGTATCGTTTTTTTTGAATAAAAACACGGGGGAGCCCTCTCAAGGCGAGAGTCACCACACCAAAACTTTCATTAATAGCAAGAAGGTATATCAATTGGATAACCAAAGTTGTACAAAGCATTACAATGTGCGAGCACATTCTCATAATAGAACCGCTGACCCTTGAAAATGCTATCATTCCTACCAAGCCAAATTGCCCACAGCACGGCAAAAGGCCTCGAAACATCGTCAGAGAACCCAAGATCCACCGTTCGAATAGATCTCCGAAAATTCTCCGAGCTGGAAGCCTGGACCCAAGTCAGCCCCAACGAATCCCAGACCTGCATCCGAAGAAGATGTGCTTCGCGTCCTCCAGACACTCCTCGCATCTATCGCAGGTCAAATCTTCCATCCCCAACAGCCTCCCCCTCCTTACTTCGTCGCACATACGATTTCTCCTTAGGCACAAAAGGAACACCTTAACCCGAGTAGGAATTTTGGCCGCCCAAATTACTTTAGTATCCGCACAGAGGTCCTCATCACGCCCAACTCCACCTCCCTGCATCTTCCGATAAGCTTCCTTTACTGAGAACCTTCCATCCGCCCACTCAAAATGGTTTATCTCCCCAGACATCTCCGCAGGGGCGGGAATCTCCGACAGCAACCGCAAAACTCATCCAACCTTTGATCCGACAGAACCGAACGGAACCTCAGAGCCCACGACCCCGAGTCCGCGACCTCCAACAGCCGAGCCTCCCTGTTAACAGCCAAGGCCATCAACCTTGGGAAGCGGCGGCCCAGCTCCCCCTCCCCCGTCCAGTTATCCTGCCAGAACCTGAAAAGTTGGCCATTCCCCATCCTCGGCCTAAGAAAAGACCTGAGCTCCCAGCACGGCCCAGATCCCCATCCACAACGAAGACTCTACACGCTTTCTCCCAGCCATCAACTCCCATGTGATTCCGTAAATCCTCCTCAGAAGCCTGGAGACTAACGACTCCGAGGATCCCCAAATCTGCACCACCCATTTGGCAAGCAAAGCTTTGTTCATCGTTTCCACATCCCGGACACCCAGGCCCCCCTCAGCAACTGGCATGGCAAGATCCTCCCAGGCCACCAGGTGCAATCCCCTCGTCGCTTGCCTCCCATCCGACCAAAAGAAAGACCTCATCAAAGCTTCCACCTTCCTTCTAACACAAACATGCATCAACCTTGTCGAAAAGAAAAAAACAGGGATGGCTAAGAAAACGTACTTAAGCAGGGTAAGCTTGCCACCCTTGGACAGAGTAGTAGCCTTCCAGCCCTCCAGTCGCTCCTCCAGTCTCCGAAGAACACAGTCCCAGTCCGCCTTCCTCAGCATATCAAGTTATCAACCACCAGAGGTAGCCCCAGATAGGAGATCGGAAACCGCCCCAGGGGCATGGAAGGACATATCAATATCGATATCGTTTCGATATCGTGTCGATATCGATATATCGCCGATATATCGCTATATCTAGGAATCTTTCTGAAGAAAATGCCTGAAATCGGATATAGCGATATATCGATTTCGATATCGGTCCCATGTCGATATCGATATATCGGCGATATATCGCCGATATATCGGGATACGGCCTTCCATGCCCAGGGGGCACCCCGTCCACCCAGCGAGCCTACCGCCCTCCTCGTAGTCCATCTACAGCGGAACCAGCACCAACTTCTGCATGTTTATCTGCAAACCCGACAAGCAACCAAACATATCCACCAGAGCAGTCGCATTGTGGTTCTGCTCCTCCGTCCCCCCAGAAAGATCAGTGCATCACCCGCATACTGCAACACAGGTACAGAGATGCCCGCATGTATCAATCTCGAATCCATAGATCTGTCTTCTGGCATTTGACGACGCGATTCCACAAACTGCTGAATCGTGGAGGTACGGTGTAGAAATGGATGCGCTCTCCAGAGGATGTCAATCGGTCAAAGATGTGAGTATATACCATGTATATAGCTAGTTCGACGTACCATCTGCATGCGCTCTCCTGCTAAGTGCATCAGCTACCACATTTCCTTTACCGGGATGGTAAGAGATCGTGCAGTCGTAGTCCCTCAGTTTCTCGAGCCACCTGCGTTGTCTCATATTCAGCCTCTTCTGATCAAAGATATACTTTAGGCTCTTGTGATCTATAAATATCTCGAAATTCACCCCATATAAAAAGTGACGCCAGATCTTCAAGGCGAAGACAATTGCCGCTGACTCCAAGTCATGGGTAGGGCAATTCCGCTCATACGGTCTCAACTGTCGTTATGCATAAGAAATCACATGACCTCTCTACATCAATACCGCTCCTAGATCTTCTCCTGAGGCATCTGTATATACTGCATAATCCTGCGTGCCTGATGGAAGTGCAAGAATAGGCGATGTCGTCAATCTCTCATTTAGTGTCCTGAAGGCCTGCTTACATAAATCATCCCAAATGAATGGAATTCCCTTCTGTGTCAATCGTGTCAAAAGGCGAACAATGCGTGGAAATCCGCAGACAAAGCATCTATAATAGCCTGCTAATCCAAGGAAGCTTTGAATCTGAGTAACTGTCTTGGGTTGTTCCCAAGACTGTGTGTATATTGTAGCAGAAATTAATTATATATATATTTTTTTAAATTCAAAAGTCTCTTTATTTGACATACTTAAAAAATCGACCGTACGCATACCTCGGAACTCAGATTTTGACGCACAGTATCTTGATTTGACCGTCTTTGAACGACGACCAAAATAAGTAAATAATGATATATTTTTAACCGAGTTTGCATCCCCAAAATTTTTGAGAACGGTTTCGATTTCGGGTTTAAATTTTGTAATTTAAAGTATCAAATGACTTCTGATCGACCAACGGTCGATTCCGTCGGTCTTCTTTTGTCGAATCGGATTTTATGGTAGTCTCGGTTTGTTTCGCGGTTTCCGAATTTGCGTCACGGCTTTTTCGGGCACGCATTACGATGTGATCAATTTTTGGTTGATTTTAATCCGAACGACTTTTGATTCATGATCAATTGATCGTTTTAGGTCATTTAATGTTGGTTGATAACTTTATCGGGTTATACGGACCCAATCGGATAGGGTTCGGGTTCGATTGGAATCCGGATGTTACAGACAACAAGAGGGAAGCCCCCTCCAACACCACCCATCTGCATGCAGTCCGCAATCATGCATTATTTTTCCAACACCCTCTCATAGACCTTAAACCCCCCAGGATCTCTGGTCAATCCACAATCCTCAACTAATTAGACTATCACAATTTCCAAATTGAGGCTCTAGCCACAAACTGATAAGATCTTGAGATGCCCCTTTATCTGAGTCTGAAAGGAAATCAAGGTCCACAGGGATCATGCGACATGGGCAGTCAAATCCAAAAAAAAGGATTCACCATGAGAGCATGTGTATTTCCGAGTGCATCGGAGGACACATCTATTAGAACAAAAGTCAGATTGGCTGGAGACTCCTCATTATGACCATCTTCCTTAGAGAACCTAAAAGTAGGAGAAGGACCTGCGATGAACAGAGGTGGCAGGCACTCAACCAGCTCTAGTTGAAGCACCATTCTATCGACCACATGCACTGTTTCGAACAACCATCTGTCGCAATCACAACATCGATGCCATCTCTTAATTGCAAGCCATTCAAGGTGATTTCAACCACACATGCAATATTGTCCAACGTACCATAAGAAACACCCTAGACGAAGAGATGTGAACGACATGCCAATAACATGAAATAGCCAGTAAGGACACATGCCATTGCTAATCCCTAAAACGAGGACATATCCAAATAACACCAAAATCCACAGTGCTTGCTTTCAATAGAACGACTGCCTGGGAGGCAGTGAGACAACACAAACAAACTAGAGTAGAGTCCAACATGACCACATCTCTAACAAAATCAACCCGAAGAAAATGTCTACGGCTCCTCCCAACAATCTACAACAAATCACGATATGATATCACAAAAGCCATCAGAATATAAGGGTGTTGATCCATAGACACATCAGCAATCTCCTGCTAACACGGATGAAACTCCTCAGCAAAGCGCAACTTTCGAAAGATGCTCAATGTAGCATCCAAAATATCGAAATGTTGCGTGGAGGTCCCCTCTGCCCTCAAGGAGGGAATCCCTCAAGGCATGACACCCTGCAGACCTTGCACTTCATATGTCCTTTGTAACCCATACATCACACTTGAACCATTGGTACCAAGGCCTTAAATGTCGGTTTCGGTCACCAATTCAGTATTGACCAAAACAGAATTTTGATGGAATTTCGGTGGAATTTCGACCAAAATTTCGGTCACTTCGGTCATTTTGTATACTAGCACCCCCATATTTCGGTCATTTTTATACTAGCACCCCCATATTTCGGTCATTTCGGTCGAATTTCGATTTCGACTGGATATCGATATTCGACAAAAAATTCGACCGAATTTCGCTGAAATTTGAGGCCATGATTGGTACTCATGCTCAATAGGTGCTGAAGTCACCCTCCTAGGCTTACAAGAGTGAACGGTCTCCCAATCAAGGTTTCATTTTTCCTAGAAAATGAAGCGTAGCCTCGAGGCATAAGACTCGGTTTATAAAGTAAAATGCCCATAAAAACTATAATAAAATATATTCTAATGAAATTATATCGTATAATATGTAACACTATAATATATGATGAACTTATAGAGATAGAAACATCAAAAGAAAAGATATATAACTATATATATTTTTACTAAATTTCCATCTAATCAAACAAGAAGCCATTGGCTAAGCCATTAAAGTATCCGAGGTTACATATTTGTCACTAAAATTTTTATCAAGGATGGAGTTATTGGCTATAATTATCATCAGAGTGCCTCGAGATTACATGTGTTCACTAAAATATTTATAGCACATAAAAAATATGATAAAATATATGTTTACTTCGATGACATTTATATGTTATGCGACTAACATATAGTATACGATAACACTGAGACACCTTGAATTCTATCTTCTTTATTTTGCTCGGTACAATATATAGCTCATTATACGACCTTAAAAACTAAGTTTACGAGTAATGTTTGCTATAAGAGTTGCATATTCGTATGTTTAAGAGTGTAGTAATAAGAGATTATTGAAACAACTATACCATTATAAACATCTAAACTACCAATATAACAAATGATTTTCTCAAGAAAATGCTCTAAAAATCCTTAAAACCCCGAGGAACATCTCGCCTCCTTACACCTCGACCACCTTAGACCGTCTCGACAGAGCGAGGAGTATATCTCACCAAAGGAGCCTGAGGCATATGCCTCGAGACTAAACCCGCCTCCGTTCGCCTCATAGTTTTTTATGCCTCAAGGCTTTTTTAAACCATGTTTCTGATCGTCTCCATTCGGATCAGCCCTTGTCCCAACCTCCTTCAAAAAACGAGATTTGCACTCTTCAAAGCCAACATAATTTTCAACGCATCCACTTAGGTAGGAAACAAAACACCCCCCCCCCACACACACACCCCTTCTCTCCCCCTCCATTACATCAACTTTGAGACCATCAACTTCATGCAGAAGCACCCCAACTCCCCCCCCCCCCCACACACACACACAAGCACCAACTTCAGCAAGAACTCCCCTACATCACCAACATCGGGTCTCAAGTAGGCGTAACAGGTCGATGCACCACCACCTCAATCGATTGGAAACAAACCCCAGAGAAGCAGCAGAGGGGGCCGCATGACCTTCATCGGATCCCCAACCAAATCGTCGGGCACTGTCGAGGCCCTATGATGGGACTCGACCACAACTGGCAATGCAGAGGGAGCTTGAGAATGACCCTTCGCCAACGAAAACCCATCCTGATGTTGCAACTTCTCCCGAGATACAACAACAACAAAGCCTTTTCCCACAATCAAGTAGGGTCGGCTACATGGATTCTTTGCCTCCATTCAGATCTATCTTGGGTCAATCTCGGATTTATATCCAAAAAATTAAGATCCCTTCGTATAGTCTCTTTCCAACACTTCTTGGGCCGTCCTCGCCCTCTCTTAGCCGGCTCAACATCCCAACACTTGCATCTCCTAACCGGTGCATCAGTTGACCTTCTTTGCAAATGACCAAACCATCTTAAGCGGTTTTCTCGCATCTTATCCTCGATCGGAGCTACACCAACTTTCTTTCTGATTGCATCATTCCGAATCCGATCTTTACGTGTATGTCCACACATCCATCTTAGCATTTTCATTTCTGCTACAGCCATTCTCTGCACATATCTATGGTTCACAGGCCAACATTCAGAACCATAAAGCATAGCAGGTCTCACGGCTGCTTTGTAAAACTTTCCTTTAATTTTTAAAGGAATTTTCTTATCACAGAGAACAGTGGAGGCTCCTCTTCACTTTAGCCAGCCTGCATTTATTCTATTAGTAACATCTCCATCAATTTCCCCATCATGTTGGAAAATAGATCCCAGATATCTAAAAGAATCTCTCTTCTGAATGTTATCGTCACCAATATTCACCTCGATTCCTTCTCCCGAGATGCCTTCCTCAAAACATATCATGCCGCCCCTTTCTCCCGAGCGGCGGCACTCATCTCTCTTCTATTTTTTCAGTGACTAATGCACTCAATAAATGTTTTATTATTTCGATTAAACATCTTTGTAATTGTCATATCTAGACATGAATTTGTAGTCTAATTGAGGATGATCCTGATTAACTGTAGGGTTTATACAAGTGTGCGATCCACTGTTGTAAAAGTCGGCCGACTAGGCCGACTAGTCGGCCCGACTAGTCGAGTCGGGGGGGGTACCCGACTCGACTAGGCCAAATCGGCCAATAGTCGGTCAGACTCGATTAATCGCCCGATTAGTCGGCCTAGTCGACCGACTAGTCGACCGACTTTTACATAGAGATTTCTCGGCTGACTTTTGCATAGGGATTTCGGATATATGTTTCGGCGCAAATCGTAAACTCGATTACCCGTTTAGAATTGGATGAGATTTAGGGCTTGTTGTTAGACAATATGATGAGATACTTAAGGTTACATGCTAATAAGTATAACTCACAAATAAATTAAAAATATAAAAACAAAAAACACTAAAAATGTTAAATAAAAATTATAAGAAAATTCAGTATACTTCTGTACTTTAAATTATAGTTTTTCATCTAGATATAAAATATCAACTAATTAATATACTATCTTAGATAATTTTACTTAAAACTTTGTGATTTAATTTCATGTTGGTTAACTTATATAAGATTAGTGTTGGAGCATTAGTAGTATGCGCCTATTGTGTTGTAGCAGGGTAAATGGATCCTGGAGGAGATCCATTTACCCCATCCAGTGTTTAGTCCCACATCGTCCAGTGGTGGGACTTGGAGGCTCTGGAGAGGCTATATAAAGAGCCCCAGACCTCCTGTACTCATTGAGAAAGTCAATAGACAAACACGCCCCGTAGAGGGCTTCTCCCGTGGTTTCATCCCGCTCCTCACGGAGTAGGGTTCCACGTAAAAATCCCGTTGTTCATATTTTGTTTATCTTTTTCTATGTTACGCTTCCGCTTCTGATTTTCTAACATGGTATCAGAGCGGGTCGATTCTCGAGGAGTTGTTCTTGAAGTTTTTTTGAGATTCGATTATGAAGTTGTTCTGGAGGATTATTATTATTTCTGTTCACGTCTATATTTTGGGTTTTTCTTATGAAACCCTAGCAAGTAGCCTGATTCGATGTTCCCAGCCAAACACCAGGCCGCACGGCGGCACCTTTGGGAGACTCCAGGCTTTCTTTGTTATTTTCGAGATTATCAAAGTTCATGGTTCAGATCTAGGGTTTTCTAGACCCTAGTTTCACGTGAGAATAGTTCCAGGCAGAGATCTATGGCCTCTCCATTTGGCCAATGGCGGCGTCACGCATCCAAAACCCTAGCGGCCCTACAGGCAGGCCACAGCAAACTTCCAGGCCTCTCAAGCAACCATGTGCGTTGTTCTTCAGATTGCAGGCGGCGCGTGTCACAGGCCTCCTACCAGCTTCCAGGCGACGCGCTGCTCGGCCTCCCCGTCCTCGCACAGATCGAGATCTCTCCTCGGTGGCGATATCAGACCTCGCGCAACCCTCCAGATGCAGCGGCTTCGGCTGCACCAGCATCTTCTGCAGGCGGAGGCGGTGGGCTCCTCCGCGCCTTCTCACCGTGTTCCAGCTTCAGGCGCGCATCGCACGTCCTCCTCCGAGCTCCCATCTCGAGCATATCCCCGATCAGCGAGCCCAGATCACGAGCATATCCCCGATCTCGGCCTCCAGCGAAGGCGAGGCGGCGCGGTGGCCTCTCAGGCGATGGCGCGATGGCGCACCCCAGGCGCAGAACCCAACGCGATGGCGCACATGCGCAACACTCGAGGCGCATCGCGCGCACATGTCTTCTCCCATCGGCCCTAGCTGCGGCCCTCAGGCGATTTCCGAGCGCACCTTCCCCTGGTGCGGTGAGCGTGGATGCTACTCTTCCGCGTGCTCATGACCCCACCTACAGCAGCCTGGCGGATGCGCCTCGACCTTCCAGGCGCAGGCGGCGCCATTTCCAGAGAGGGTTTCCAATCGTGGGAAACCCTAGAGCCACGTGAAGCACTAAAAAAAAAGAGAGGGCGTTAATTTTGGCAAGTGGGCCTTCGGTATTGAAAAAAAAGAAGGGGGAAGGGGGTGCACATTTGGGGGGTCCGAGTCAGCCGCATATTTAAAAAAAAAATAAATTGAAAGGAGGGGTCGGCGGGCTGCAGAAAAAAAAAGGAGTTACTGTTAGGTCTAAGTGGACCGAGAGAGAGAGAGATGTAAGAAAAAAAAGAGAGAGAGAGGCAGCAAGTTTTGTAAAAAAAAATTAAGCAGCGTTTGTGGGCCCAGTTTGGGCCGAGAGGTTTTATTCCAAAAAAAAGAGAAAAGGTGCGTACATTTGAAAAAAAAGCCGTACGCAAGTATTTTGAAAAAAAAAAGAGAAGCCGCGTACAAAGAAAAGTCGTACGCAAGTTCAAAAAAAATGGAGTTGCAAAAGCCGTAAAAAAAAGTGACGGCTTATTTTAAAAAAAAATGTTTTAAAAAAATGACGGCTTAAAAAAATGTGAAGAAAGCCGCAAGTTTTTCATGTTCTACCCCCTATTTATCTTGTCTTCTCCCAACTGTCGATGTCTTCATTCCGACCAGTATGGGAGAAAGGGGGAGTATATGTGTAGAGTCACAAGTCTGTTCATGATCCGTATTCCAGATCCAGATTTCAGAAGCCAGTCTCCAGACCAGCCAGATGATCAGACTCTACAATTCAGTTGTTCAGACTCGACGTCAGAAGGTTCTGAGTCTCCAGTTTCAGACACGCACGAGTGTGCGGTCATTGTCAAATGAGCATAAGTTGCCATCATTGTCAGAGGTCCCCATCATTCGTCTTGTTGTCAGGCCAGGGTTTTCATGTGGTATCATAGGTACACCAGAGCAGTGCACCATTCTCTGAGCCAGATGGGAGAGACCAGTTCCCCGACGAGGAGACTTCAGGCGCAAGTTCAGACTCAATGGTCAGGTTCCGAGTCTTCAGTTGACTCACACTCCAGCCGTTCGTCCTCCTCACCTGCACGGCATGA